>VZZY01024897.1:83586-124759 GCA_013400335.1 Eurystomus gularis | reverse complement strand
CGCCCCGGCGCACGCTGCACCTGCGGGCGCCCTGCGCCTTCACGCACACGGGCCTTCGCGGTCACACGTCCCCGGCACACGGGAGCATGCGGCCACAGGCGCGGTCCGGCCAGGAGGCTCGCCCGGCACACAGCCGCGGAGCCGCTTCTGCGCGGGGGAGCAGGCTTGCTGAGTGCCATAGGTGGTGTGCTTCTAGTGAGGCTGGGCTTGCTGCATGCGGTACGTGGAAATGGAGCGTATGTGTGGGTGTGTTTACTGGCAGGGGGCTATCTGTGTGGTACGTGGGGTGATGTGTTGTGGGCGGTTTTCTTCGGTGTGGCTACGATGTGCGTGTATATACTGGCCTGGGTCTGTTCGGTGGTCTGCGCAGGTGTGGGGTGCCTGTGCCTGCGTGTGTCTGTAGCTATGGGTGCAGGGCTGGTGTGTGAGACTGCTTACAGCAGAAGAAACGTTTAGCAAGGAAATGAAATTTTAGAGGAGATTAATTGTAAGACTAACAGGCGCACATCCTCACGAGTTCTGTCCTGTACTTTCGTGATGCACTGATCAGCGTGGATTTTGCAGGCGTGTACTTCTCAGAGCGGATGTCTGGAATAGACCCATGTGTCACAATCTGGCTACAAGTTCAAGCTGTTGAACTGCAGTGTTGAGCTTTCCAGCTGAGGCACCAGTAGGCTAGCCTAACCCACCGTGTTGATCTCTCTGTCAGGGGCTGGCAGGAGTCGTATTTTGAACAAAGCCTAGGAGCTCCTTTTAATGGTAAACGTGCATACCTGAACTCTGCAGCAGAATGGGCATTTAATATCATGTGCAAGCATTAGTGGTGGGTATCAATAGCCTCTGCAGATGATTAGGACAGGAAGACTTTTTCTTTGCTTAACTGGGACCTATGCTTAAATTACATGTTTGGCTAAGTTGCAACTCACGTATCTATCCAAACAGTATCTCATTCATTATCAGTTCTGGGACAGCAAAAAAAACCCACCCTTGTTCTGTGTAAACAGGGAGAGAAATCCTGGCAATCAGTTTATTTTGCTGTTGTTCTTCTGTCTTGTGCACTCTTTGTGGAAAGCAGATACTTGACACTGAATACTGAAATAATACAAAAGTAGTTACTCCTAACTACCACAGTAGTTTTCCTACCTGAGAACATTTATCAATGCTTTAGATAAAGTTTTCATAACCATTTCTTGCAATTAGAAGGTGAACAATTCTGCTGTGATAACCTCACATCTAGGGGCCAGATTATTTGAGATGCACTTCAATAGAGGTTGCATCAGGTTTAGGACCTTTGAGATGAACTGCAGGCTACCAAAATTGCATAGTCATGTTAGACTCATGGGTGTTTGAGCATCCAAAGACCAGATGCTAAAAGTAAATGTCATAGTAGTTTAAGGTGGATGCACCTACTTTAAAAAATGTTGTAAAAAATGCTTTTAAATCTCTTGATACTGCTAGATAAATGACCATGCTTCGTATAATAAGTTGTTCTTAACTGTAACAAAGAAGTTAGTTCTGATTAGTTTGTATTTATACATCATCATGACACTGACAGGTAAGTCAGTGATAAGTCAGTGATAAGACAGATAAGTCAGATTCAGTTCAAGAAATTCTTACTTGAGAGGCTCATATAACCTATGCACTACATACAGATTTGGTAGATTTGCCATAGTCAAATTCTGAGCAATCCAAGCATGACTGTTAGTATTTTGAGACTGTTTTGATTTTCTTAAAATCTGACAGATGCAGTAAAGAATGGCCAGCTGTTTATGTCTATAAAAATATATACATGGAGAGAGTATGTATACATTATATATATAACATATATAATGTATATAGTTATAGAACAATTATTCACACACAGATAATACATAAACCTTTCACTTTGATTAATATTGTGGGTTTTGCAGAATTTATATTCATGTGGATGCTGACAATATTTTGCTTGCCATTTGGACCCTCCTTCAGAAGTCTCAGTGATGCTGTAGTTCTTACTGAGGTCTTGAGACTTGCATGAACAGCCATAAAAGTGTGACAGCTTCTGTATCCTTTGCTGTCAAAGCAAGACTTTATGCCTGTCTGAATTTGGGCATGGGTAGCGTCTGTGGCCTATAAATTCAAGAAGGTTGTTTTAAACGTTATTCTTGAGTCTGTCTCTGGAGCATAAGATCAGTGCTCGCTATTGCAGAGATTAATGAGAAAAAATTGTCCTGTCTGCCTCAAATGGCCTCATCTCTAATGAGCAGCAAGACCTTAAAACTCCCAATTTACCTGCACTGAGCTGCACCCTTCTGCCCTGCAGCAGTTCCTGCCAGACTGCCCATGGGCTCTCCCCCTCTGCCCCCTGCCCCTTCCGCAGCGCCTTTCTGCCCATCCACTCCAAGTACCCAAACCCGTTCTGGGGCCCGTCAGGTAAAGGGGACATAGTCAGCCGCTTGCCATCCCTGGCAGACCCCCGTACTGGGAAAGGGGAGACATGACTAATGGTTGTAAGGTTGGTAGCACAGCATAGGCATAGTGGGGAGGTATGATTTAATAGGCCCCGGCTGGCGGGCTCACACTGCCCGCACATCTAGCTGCCAGGTAACTAAAGGGCTTTTAATAACTTCAGTGACTTTAATCTACCAGCAGGACACAGAACTTACTTACCTGGTTGCTGGTGAGAAACAGGCTACGTGTTTTGCAGCTCTGATCTGCACCCTGACGGAGTGCTGAACGGAGACTCCATCTAACCAGGAATAGCTGTCTAGAGAGAAATCTGGTAAGGTACCTCTTATCGTAAGTGTGGATAAGAATAAGGATTTGATCTCCCAGCTGGAACGTCTGGTAGCTGAGAGATGCAGCTTACGTGCTACGTAGAGTTTTCCGTGTGATTTACAGTTTTCACATCTTGGCTTATACTTCAGCTAAAAGCAGATGGTGAAAATTGTCAGGGAGAGAGGGGAAGATTGGGCATCACTGACACTATTTCCGGGTTTTGTAATGAAGTATTTCCAGAATCTTTTAAGAGAATGCCTTTTCTTTTAAAGTATTCTGCCTTTTACAAAGTTGAGTAAGTTATCCAGATTCTCAAATGTTGGTTTTATAAATAATGTATTTTACTAGCAGTTAGACTATCTAATAAATGAACAATGACCACTCTTTACTGAAATGTTTGTGTATTTACTCAGTTTTTAACATCTTTATGTTGTTGTCTTAGATGAACTTGTTGCTTGGTCAGTGGAGTTGCTACAATTTGGATTTTAGAAGCAACTAATACAAGGATTAGCAATGGCTGCTGTGAGGAGGAGAGAAGCAGGACAGGCTGCCTGTTTGGATAGGATGCTACTATGTTAACTCCATGGATTTTTGGGTTTGTATCAAATAACAAAGAGTCTCAAGTATCTTAAAGGTCATGCTTACCGCTTCTTCTTACAAAAAGAGAATAAGAATACTTTTCGAGCAATGATTTTTCTAACTCAGATATTTTACAGATATCTTGAAAGGTTCTTCCCCAAGAAAGTACATTTTTCAACTGGAGAAATGTACTTGCTGGACATGTAAATAAATTGGTTTTCCTTTTCCAAGTTAGTATGGAGAAACAGGCAACCATATTCATATACTGGCTACTTTATACAGTGGAAAAGTCTATCACAACATATCTGTCATTCAGTTTTCAAAATGTATCAGTGAACAGCTGTTTGTGTTTACTGGAATGTGCCAGACAGAAGAATCTCAAATCTAAGTCCTCCCTTGGCTCCTAGTCAGGGGTGGTGTTCGACAGAAATGCTTGATACATATTCTTCAGCTTTATAACTATGCTATGTTATCACATCTGAATCAGCCTGTGCTTGTCTCAGATGTTATGGGAAAAAATAAGTGGCCTTTGCTGCATTTCATTTTTTTCCCTTTTTTAAGTGGGTGGGGTTATATCTAGATATTTGCAAAGAGTACTTGATCCCGATGGTTGAATGGCCTTGGAAAAGTGAGACAAGCCATGTGTTTTCACAGAGCAGGCTCCAACAGCTTAAACAAAGATCTTATTATCTATGCCTGACTAGGCAAAAGTAGAAATACTCTCAAGACTCAGAACCAAAGCTGGATACTGGCAAGTGCTCCTGGATAATGATGAAACACGCTAGCAGTGTGGTCTGCAAGAGATACTTATAGTATTTGCTGGGATCCAGGTCAGGCTGGTGCAGGATCTGCATAGATAAAAAAAGTGTCCTGCATCAGAATGTGCTGGCAGTCTCACTCTGCCTGTTTCTGGATTGAAAAAGTAGATTATAGTACTAGAACTAGATTAAAAGGTAGATTACAATAATAGGAAAATAAATAAGCAGGATGAAATTGCCCTCGTACTATCCATTACTTCTCTAAGGCTAAAAGCTGCAATACAAGTAACACTGAAACTGAAAGCTAGCAAATCAATTATGCTTTGTAAACCAGCTACTGAGATTCAGAGTGCCCCTCTGAAATGTTGGCCACACCCCAGAGTGGCTTCTAGACAAAGCTGTAGCATGGACGTAGTTATGACAGCGTGAGGCAATTATCACACACATCAAGGAGCTGATGATCAGCTATTTCATCCTGAAACATGGTATGAATGAAAATGAAGTATGTAAGGCACTGCACAGTGCATTCCCTGTAACACAATGCCTAGGACTGGGGTATCACTCCTATAAAAGCTCTGTCAATAATTTTTTCATAATAGTCTCGGTTTTCAGCAGTACTAAGGTATCTTAAAGTTGAAATATTTTATAACAGGGCTTACTCATGGGAAGTTTGAACAGTTTATTGCAGGAAGTGAAATGATACAAGTAGAAAATAATGTTAAATCTAGATCATTTTTCTAAGACACCAGAAGCCTTCAGCACATGCAATGCAGATTTCAGTGATACCATTTTGCTATACACAACAAGAATGGAACTGAGGTACATACACAGCTGACATTTTATTTAAGGTAGCTTGAAGCATGAAGCTGTAGCAGCTGAGGAAGGACATGAGATTCTCAACTTCTCAGAAATACGGAAAAAATAGCAAGACAGAGAAAATATCAGCTGAGGTAGCTGTGTCTCAGTTGCAAGGGCAAGACTGGAAAAAGTGCGATGACAAACTGTACAAGAGAGAGATTTGCAAGTACTAATACTGATGGTTATCTGTCAGATCGTCCATATACTTGGAGCAAAATCTCAGCTGCCTTTGAAAAATGCTGAAATTATCCAGAGCTAATCTATACCTTAATATCCTACATTGGCAGCCAAAGGATAATGCTCATCTCACTCAGAGCAGATGTTCTCTGAAAATCACACGGAATGAAAATGTGGTTTGAGAAATCTGGAAGCACCATCCATTGGTTCACAATCTGAACCTTTTCCTCAAGAAAATGTTGTCATTAAGAAGTGAAGTTGGGTTTCATCTTCCTATTATTTCTATATCTGGAATAGTGTGGTCAGCAGGACCAGGGAGGTGATTTTCCCCTCGTACTTAGTGCTTGTGAGGCCTCATCTTGAGTACTGTGTTCAGTTTTGGGCCCCTCACCACAAGACAGACATTTACACACTAGAGTGTGTCTACAGAAGGGTAATGAAGCTGATGAAGGGCCTGGAGCATGTCTTGCAAGGAGTGGCTGAGAGAACTGGGGTTGTTTAGCCTAGAGAACAGGAGGCTCAGAGGAGACTTTATTGCTCTCTACAACTACCAGAAAGAAGGCTGTAGAGAGGTGAGGATCGGTCTGTTCAGCTAAGTAACAAGTGATAGGACAAGAGGAAGTGGCCACAAGTTGCACCGAGGGAATTTTAGATTGTATATTAGGAAGAATTTATTTACTGAAAGGTTTATCAGGCATTGGAATGGGTTGCCCAGGGCAGTGGTGGAGTCCCCATCCCTGGAGGTATTTGAAAGACATTTAGATGTAGTGCTTAGGGATATGGTTTAGTCTAGGACTTGTAGTGTTAGGTTAATGATTGAACTCAATGATCTTAAATGTCTTTTCCAATCTAGACAATTCTGTGATTCTGTGATTTGGAGGCATTACTATTAGGTAGCAGTAACAGAGGTGCAGCCTCAGCAGTGGTGCTGAAGCAGGAATACAAGGCAAGCCCTGGAAGATAGGTGGAAAAGGCTGATAAGACAGTGGGAAGTAGAAAAGAAGTGCCAAACAGGTGCTTCAGAGAACTGGGAATAATTTGCTGTGCTGTAAAAAGTGCTCAGCACCACACTTTGGATGGAGCTCAGTGACATTTAAGTGCATTGTTTCTATGATGGCCTGGACTTTACCAGCCATATTGTGACTTCTTTCCCCTCTCTAAGTTGTGAAAGACATTTGGAAGGATCTAAGTTCCTACCTGATACATCTGTGTAAGTCTATGCTACCTCTGCGGGGAAATCATCTGTCCAAATCAAGGTGCTATTGAGTTCATCTCACTAACTTTACAGGCCTGTAGTATAAACTTCAGACATCTGTATTAGTCACATTGTTAAGGGGGAGAAAAACTGTCACATATGCAACAATTCTACTGTTACAACGCTTGCTATGTTGCTGGCTTCCCATCAGCAATCCTTGCTATCGGTTCCTTGAATACAGGTAATTCCAGGAAAGACTGATTTAGGTGAATTGTTGAATTGAGAGCATAAAGATCAGAGAAATAAGAGATCAAGCCTGTTCGGAAAACATGGAAATCCCAAAGGTATGGAAAGTGAGGGAATAAACCTGCAACTGACTTTCTGAGAAGGCAAAAAAAAGTAGGCAAAAATACATTTTTTTAGCCTTTAAAATGGAGGCACAGATCTTTTGTCCTTGATGAAAATTATAAAATGTTACTAATAATATTCATTTGGCTCTTGTTCTATAAATAAATATTACCATATATATGATGTAATATTTCATTTGGTGGATGTCTGTCTAGTGCTAGAGAGAAAGTCAAATACAAAAGATGAAAAATGAGCAATAATAGATAAGAAATTTCCAAATGGTTCTCTGACATGAAGCCATAGGATCTGTGTTGAAATTATACTGGTGAGACCACATTGCATTTAAATAATTTACATTCATGGCTCATGTTCCAGAACAAATTACTGGTTGGATTATTTTTCTGCGTCTTTGGAATTGGGGTAGGTCAGCAGAGCTGGGAAATACCATGAACTTGTTACAGCTCCACCTTCTGAGAGAGATAATTCGTGTTAGTCCCAGGGTCAGAGCAACTGGAATCTCATCTCATTTACACTTATATTTTAGGCTCTTTGGAAAAGTGTCATCCTTTGTAGGTCAGTGTAGCCAAGCTCAGTGTTTTCTCACTTACCCATTGGGAATAGAGGGGGTAGTCAGTACAAAAATAGATTTATGTAGAAGAATCCTGATAGGTCTGAGCAGAATCCAGCTTCTTTATTAGATTATTGTGGAGAATGGGACCTGCATATTGCTTGTGAATTTTTGTGTAAGGTTAGAAAACAGTTTTATTCCAGATACTGTGGAAGTATAAGCAGGTACAAGAGCATTACAGAATATATTAAATAAGAGGTCAAAGTGCATTCTTAGCCTTGGAAATGGTCATATCTGTGATTTGCATTTCTTTGTTTTAATTTAAATTACTTCCAATTTTAACAGTTTAAAGAGAAATGTAGTAGAATCATTACCCTTGAATAATAAGAAATGAAAAGGTTGCTTTGGGATCTGGACAGGCTGGAGCGATGGGCTGAGGTCAATTGTATGAGGTTTAACAAAGCCAAGTGCCAGGTCCTGCACTTTGGTCACAACAACCCCCAGCAACGCTATAGGCTTGGGGAGGAGTGGCTGGAGAGCTGCCTGGCAGAAAAAGATCTGGGGGTGCTGGTGGACAGCCGGCTGAACATGAGCCAGCAGTGTGCCCAGGTGGCCAAGAAGGCCAACGGCATCCTGGCCTGTATCAGAAATGGTGTGACCAGCAGGAGTAGGGAGGTGATTGTGCCCCTGTACTCGGCACTCGTAAGACCGCACCTTGAGTACTGTGTCCAGTTTTGGTCACCACAGTACAAGAAGGACATTGAGGTGCTGGAGCGGGTACAGAGAAGGGCAACGAAGCTGGTGAAAGGGCTGGAGAGCATGCCCTATGAAGAGCGATTGAAGGAATTGGGTTTGTTTAGTCTAGAGAAGAGGAGACTGAGAGGAGACCTTATTGCCCTCTACAACTACCTAAAAGGAGGTTGTAGCGAGGCTGGTGTTGGTCTCTTCTCTCAAATTAGTAATGATAGGACGAGGGGAAATGGCCTCAAGTTGCGTCAGGGGAGGTTCAGATTAGATATTAGGAAGAAATTCTTCACTGAGAGGGTAGTTAGGCACTGGAATAGACTGCCCAGAGAGGTGGTGGAGTCACCATCCCTGGAGGTGTTTAAGGAACGAATAGATGCAGTGCTTGAGGATATGGTGTAGTGGTTAGAGAGGATTTGGTGTAGTGGTGTAGCGGTTAGAGTGATGCTAGGAGAAGGTTGGACTTGATGACCCTGGAGGTCCTTTCCAACCATATAAATTCTGTGATTCTGTGATTCTGTGATTCTTTCCATTAAGAAATCAAGAACAATATAGAATAAATCAGTCTGTTGGTCATGGAAGAGATAAATGAACAGTAAAATGAATGAAAATATTTCCTTTGGAAAGATCAATAATGTTGTTAAGATTTTAACTTGTCTTCTTTAGAGAGGTTTTAGAAAAGGTCTTTATCTAGTTAAAATCAAAGGCAGTATGACAAATACCCAAGATCTATTAAATCAACTTTTGGCATTTCATACTATTTTATATACTCTAAAATGTGTACATCTCTCAGAGGAGAGAAAACAGAAATATTTTTATTGTCCTGTGGAGACACAGGCTAGCCAAACTGATAGTAGGACTGAAACTGGAAGAGGATATAAGTAAACAAAAATTGGACAGAAGTTCACGTCCAGGCTGCTAATCAAAACAAACCAAACTGAAAAGCTCTCCAGTGGGAATCAATAATTTAATGAGGTCTTGTGGGGCAGATTCCCATGACCATCTGGGGAGAAGGGGTTGAGGACTTCTGAGCAAAGAGTGTGTTACACACTTGCAGGAGGAACAGTTTGAAAGGAAGGTGAGCTACAAACCTGTGAAAGAAGCTGAAAGTCCTGTTGTGCTCAGTGACCTAATTTTATGTGTGTTTAGAGGTAACCTGCCTTGCCTTGGAGGGATTCTTGTCAGGGATACTAACCTGGCTGAGCAGGAACACGGGTGGGACAGACTGGCTGACCTCGCAAGAGCCTCTGAACAGCTCTTGGAAGAGCTGATGGACTATTGGTGGATCATGAGTGTAGTCTTCTGAAAAGAGAGGAAGAGGGAGCTATGTCTTACTCCTCTTTGGTGTCCTAACTGAGCTTTAACCAAGTCTGCAGAAGATAGAAGTCACTCTGTTACACAAAGAGAAAAGTTGTTGGTGTGGAGGCTATTCTCTTTTGAAATGTTACATAGCACTAAATATGGGTGTACTTAAACAATTAATACATAAGCAAAACTAAGTTTAATAGAAAACAAAACTTTGACTATACCAGACTGTGCATTAAATCAAATCCCTTTCTACAAGTTGTAGAACAGTAGAATTACAAGTGTAGAATTCTGGAAGGGTAGAATTGCAACTTACTATATTATCATTGGCAGAAAAGAGAAAATCTCTGGCTGAAACTGAGTTAAAGCAATGCCTTGATTTACATGTTGACTTTGTCCCAGAGATTTTGGAAGACAGTATTATCTGACACGTAATTCCTTAAATGTAACATCTTTTAAAGCGAATTTTTTTTTTTTTTAAGTGAAATATTCCTAAAAAAGGCAAAGGTCTCTGCTTTAGCTTCTCTGGTTTTATCTTGAGGAAGAGTCATTGTGGTGAAAGTCAACATTAAGAAAAGAAGATTGTAAGAGTTGCAGATGGAGTCAGGGAGAGTAAAACGACCCATTATCTAGGTGATACAATGCTTTATGTAGCCCATAGAAATAGACCAAGTCACCTTAATCAGTCCATCATCAGCCAAATCATCTACTCTGCAGAGGCAGTGCTATGGATAAATGACTGCTTATATTAAGGAAGAAAGAAGCAATAGAGCAACCCAGGATTCCATGACAGTTCTGTCAAATATTTACAGAAATGGTTTAAACATAATTTGATCCACACAGCTACTATTCTGTATTATTTCTAACTGAAAATTTAGAAGATACTAGTATGTGCATGGTTACAAATGTTTGCTAGGAAAGTAATGCCCAGTATTCTTAAATTAATTATGCAGATTTCTTACTTGTTTTACCTTTTCCCATGAGAACTTTCAAAAACCTGTAAGAATGAGAAATTTTACAATCATTTTCCAGGTGGGGAGGAAGTAAATTTCCCATATAGAAATTTAAAGCCTTTGGTAGTATGCTTAACGATAAATGTGGCATTACATGAAGAGAATTTATGCAGAATTCAGACTGAAAATGAGCTATCTGCATTCAAGTGTTCTTAGGTGTTAATATGAATAGGAAACAACAACAACAAAGTTCTTAAAAAGCATAATTCAATTATGGTAACAGATAGGCTTAATTATTTTGCAAAATAGTCTTCGAAGAATAGATTGCTAGTTGCTTCAGAATGGACAATTTTCACCACTGTGAAACAGGTATTCAATCAATGTATTTGTACCTTCAGCTATACCAGGTTCAGACTTTTGCAATAGAAATAGATAAATAGAATAACAAATAAGTAAGATGTAATTTACATGAAAACCAATTGGTTTCAGGTTTTTATATAGAAAAAACATCAGATAAAATGTAAGCTTCCATAGTTTGAACAAAGTCCCTGCCATGTGTCACCAAGGTAAACAGCAGAAAACATCTGTTTTCCTAACTGGGAAAGGAAGAATAAAATCTAACAGTTTTATATGAAGTACTGCCTATGTCTATAATTAGATGGAATCTCAATAAAAACATTTAAATTCCATTAAACACTTTACAGATTGTGTTGTGAAATGATTTGCTTACATAAACTGATGGAAACACTACAATGTGCAAGGGAATTAAATGCCTGATTTGAATTTGTCCCCAAAAAAAGAGGCTTACCAAACAAAAACAGTATTACCAAAGATACTGGAATTGAGTTTTCCCTGTGAGAAGAAATGCTAGTAATATATCATGCAGACAGAGTACCTGCTAATTTTCTAAATGGTAGATGTTTATAAAAATGCCATTCCTGGAATGGAAACATCCAAGTATAGAGCCTGAAGTGTTACTACTGTTCGAGCATAACCACTCTGCTGTGTTTAGCACCAATCCAAATAATTCCAAAACAAACCTGAATTACTTAAACCCTGCATGATCGTGTTCTTTTTAAATTAAATTACCTGGTATGTACCCTTGACACTCGTAAAGCAGAAAGGACAAGTAGATGACTAGAGTGAAATAGACTGACTCCAGCTTTGCCACTGGAAGGTGTTGGAATTGCTGCTGCAATCACAGTCCATTCCTGCTTGCCAGCCGTGTTCCCATTGTGATTGCTGCTCCACTAGTAACTGCTGTAGCCCCACTTGGAGCTGTGACCTCACGTTTGAGGACTGCTTTACTGGTACCTGTATGGGTGCAAATGTACCAGAATTATAAAAATTTATTTCATACTGATTTTGATAATCAAAAGAAGGCTGACCAGAAGAAGGTTAGAAATTAATGTGCACCATTTAACGTTTGACTATTGTTTTCAGGGATAGTTTTACATTTCCACTTTTTTTCTACCTTTTATTGCTTTATTTTTACTAGTTACAAGATAGATACTACAAATATGTGGAGGAGAAAACCTGCAGTTTCTCCTCTCAGCAAGCAGGCAAGATGTTTGTTTGGCATTTGTTACACAGGCGGGGCTTGTAGATCTCTCACTTCACTAGATAATTCATCTGTAGAGGAATCCCTCCATGACAGGTTACGTAGTGTTATCTTCCTTTCACCTAAAGAGCCTAGCGTATGATGCAAGAGCTTTGCTAACCTCTGGTGTTGCCAGACAGTTCCAGCTCCATTGTTGACTTCTCCAGAATTCTTTGTAGTTTATGCATGCAGGAAAGCCTAGTGGATATAGCCCTAGCTAGTCAAGAGTGGAACGTGTGTGTGCAGAGCCTTTGTTGTCTAGTCCAGTTCCACTGAAACAGAAGGCTGGGTATTGTGCTGAAGTGGCTGAGCCATGAGTACACCGTCCTTCTGGCTGGCTCTCCCCTGGGGACAGTAGCCCTTGGCAGAGGGGCAGCAGGAAACCCTTGAGGCATCCTTAACAGCAGCTGCCTTTTCTGCTGTGCATGGCTGTCCAGAGAAGAGAGCTATGCTACTAAACCATCGAAACACACCAATATTGATCAACTGGATTTTTTTGTAACAAGTGATGACAGAAACCTCACATGCCTAAATTAGATAGTCAAAACCAAATAACTCTTCCATTTATTGGGAAAAAAAAAGTGTTTTAAAAGTATGGCCCTTAATTCTGTAGCACTAATTCTTGAATTTTACAGTGATGTGACTTTCTCCATCTAAGCTGCTTTACTCAGTGTGTAGTAGTTAGCAGCCAATGTATTTTTCTTCTTGACTGTGGTGAACAAATACTGGGCTTGCCTTAATCAAAGGGAAACATGCGTAAGTTTACTGGGATAGAGGTGTCACTGTTCTTCAGAGAATCAGTTTTAAACTGATTGTTTAAACCATTGTAAGAATGGTAAGCGTCCACTGTTTGATGACTGCATGTTGATGCATACATTATCACAAATGATGATATATAATTCCTGGGGCCTTCCTGATCACTATCGGCTTTCTTATTCCTGTTGCATCTGTGCTGTTGGTACATTTAAACTGGATATCGAACACAGCATCTTCTGCTTCTGAAAACATATTCTGGAAATAACCGTCTTCCTGATGTGGGCTGAGACCAAGTCTTAGCGTAGTTTAAACTGAAGGAAGGAATTTTACTCTTGACACTGCAAATCAAATAAGGCCATGTCTGTTGTATATTTAAGGCTGCTTTCAAATCTGCATCCCTGCCCCATAGCAAAAATACTCCTGAGCCTCATTCAGCTTGTTTCCTTTCAAAAAATAAGTGTGTGAGTGCATCACAGCTTTTTGGTTTAGAGAGGAAAGAATGCTGAATGGCTTTTCTCACATTAAAAAAAAAACCCAGAATGGAATACGGAAGTGAAAGTGGTTACTGAACACAAATTGTTTCAGAAATAGTAAATATCAGGAAATTTCTTTCCACTGAAGCCATCCTGTTGAGTGTACACTGCACAACAAAAACATACTGTGTTTTCTGAACAAACAATTTGCTAACAAGCTGGTTGAAAAGACAAACAGTAAAAACAGTTCATGTAAAATCTGTGGAATAGTACAAATCTTTTGCTAATCACGAACAGCCTTGTGACTCTGTCCCACACTAAAAGCATAATGTAATTCTTTTATCAGCTTTTGGTGAGTACCTAGTAATTCCTCCTTTCCTCTCTTTGAGGGACAGACAAGGAAACAAGTATTATCAGAAACATATTTTTAAAATATGTTTAAAAATGTTAAAAAAATTAGTGTCTAACAACAAGTTTTGTCCCAGCTGTACACTGCAATAACTGACAATGGTAAAAGTACTCTGAGACTGGGGATTTATTCTCTAACATATGTGTGGCAAACGTCCACTTTAGGTATTTTTGCATACCAGATGTACCATCTTTCAAATAGACGGGTGCAGATTATTTGCATAGATGCACTATATATTGAATCAAGCAACTAATCTGTCTTGGTTTATTTTTTAAAATCATTATCTATTTTAACTTTTTTTTCCAAGTTATATCAGTTTCCCAGATAAAATGCATAGCTGGTCCATATAAAAAGTACCACTGCAACTAATGCATTGTGTCTCAGAGGATGAATAAACAGTGGGAAAGGAGAAGGGAGGAAAGATCTTACAGTGACCATACCACAGACGTGTTACAGCCAGGGACAGTGATATGAGATCTAGTTAATTATCTTTTTGGAGGAATATTTCTTCAATTCAGGTACTGACATTGTGATATTACCAGTTTTTTTGGTAATATTAAGCTTTTCTTACTGATGAGATCTTAAATTTGTACAGAGGAGTTAGAAAATGTAGATGTCTTTTTTTACTGTAAGCTGTAAACTGAAAAAAAAAATAATAACTGGGGAGAAATTTCACAGAAATACTTTGAGGAAGACTGGAACATTTTCATGTTGTGTCTTGCTCAAGCTTTTGTGAAGACAGTTTTATGCTCACTTGACTTCTGGCATTCATTAAGCGTCTCTATACTGGAGCAGTAACCTACAAAGTCTTCTTGACTTCTATATTTGACACTCCTGGCAAGAGTGACAAAATGTACTTGCCAAATAATTATCTCCCATGGCAAGTCACTGAAGAGATGGAAAAACACTGAGAGAGTTTATCATACCTTTTAGCACAGTCATTATGTTCGCAGATCTTAAAAAAATGTGAGAGTGTTTTTATAAAAGAAAAAAATCTGTAAAATAGGTTATTGAAAACTACTGTTTGCATCAATATAGGTCATGTAATCTAATGCGTGTATGTGAAGGTAACTGGCATATATAATACTGTTGCCAAAAACTGCCCGTTTTGAGATCCGTCCAGGAAAATAGATCACAGGCTTTCTTTTGATGAGTTTCAAGAGTATTTATGGCTACTGCAATGGAATTTTCTTACTATTTTGATGCATGAGCAGCAGTATTTCTTTATTCAGGGAAATGTAACTTTTAAAATGGAGTTTGGTGAGGTTACTCAAAGGATTAAATAACATATTTGCCTGCTATAGAGAGATTTAAACTTAGTAATTTTAAGGAATTTCTTATCAGTATGATGTTCTTAAATTAATAATTTGGGAAAAAGTTAATAAGTAAGTAGCAAAGACAACATAGACTTTAACCTGTGCCTCAGGGTCCGTGAAGTGTATGACCTGTATACATTCTGCTGTGACCTCCTGCCCCGGCACAGCCTGCCACAGGGGCCACTCCAGCCTCCCTGAGTGGGACTGACTGGGCTCCCTTAGCACCCAGTCCTCTCACAAAGAGGAGAAGCTCTCAGCCATTGCATGAGAAACAGCCTCAGCGTTTTAAGATTGGGGAAGAGAATTGACATGGCCACAGCAAGCGGGCCGAGATAAAACTCATGTACCCAAAGGACTGTCCAAGGGCAGGGATCCCAGGCTAGCAATAGAGCAGGCAGCAGCTTTGTGTTCCTCCTCGCTCAGCACTGTGCTTCCCCAGCCTCTGTTCCAACAAGCCTGTGTCTACCGCGAGGCTGGGCCTGTGTCTTTCTCTGCCCCTTTCAATCTTCAGCTGTTCTAGAAAGCAAAGTTCAATTCATCTGTTCTCCCATCCCACATATCATCTTCCCTGCATACTTTTCATGCTTTCTGTATGTTGTCACTAACAGCCTAATTAATTCCCATTTGGTATCTATGCAAGCTAACAAATTTCCTGACCTCTGTGCAACTGGTCTTTCTAGAAGAAAAGCTCTTCCTATCTATGGGACATTCTCAGCAGCTCATAAGGTTGGGCTTTTCAGTCTAGCATCAGCAGGGATACTGTTACAGCACTACTGTAGTCAGCAATGAATTTTGCTTTCATAGCAAAAGAGGACTTTCAGGATATTTGGGGGAGTGGGTGTGGAGAGAGGGAGAGACTTAGCCAGCCCATTGTGGAATTTTACTGGAGGGAGCAGCTGATACTTTTTACGGCCAGGGGAGCAGCCTATTACTGTGGTGGCAACCAGTTAGCGTGATGAGGGATACCTTCAGCCACTGGTGCTGCCAACACTTTTCTAGCTTCACATCAAGCCTTATTTTCCCCTATTTTGCTATAAAAACATATGTTTTCTTGTTGTTAGATGATGTTATAAACAGCATAAATTACAACTCTTAACATGTACCTGGCATTCTGTTTGACTTTTCATGCTTGCTTAGTGTAGGTGCTTCAAATTAGGAAAAAAATAATGCTACTACAGAATGGATGTCTTAACTGGAGCTGAATAAGATTTTCATAATACTGAAAATGGAAGAATGTTTTTACAAGAGCAAGTTATATCTAGTTCTAAGTTAAACACTTGAAAGATGAGTGAAATATGGCATGACACAGATATTTCTTTAAAATAAATCCTTTATTGCTTTTTATAGAGGTGGAAACCATTCTATAGGACACAAAGGAAAAATTAGGAAAGGGTAGGGGACTGTAATTTATATAGTTTTAGAAAGTAACTAGAGGGAGATAACTGATAATTCTATACAACAAAGTGATAAAAGACAAGGAAGATTTATTCAAGGTTGCACAAGGATGTTTTATAAGGTGCTAATAGTCTTACACTGGAAAAGAGGACATCAATATTAATATTAATAAGAAACTTTCCAATGGAAAGATTTAACAGTGGAGCAGTCTGTCAAAATGGTTATTGAAGTGTGATCCCAAGAAGCGTTCAGGAAGAGATAAGATAAAACGCTAAAGAGAGCAGTTAGTGGAGAGATTAGTAAGACCTGAACCAAATCTTGTGATTTGGGTTTTTAAAAAAGTAATGTAGCGCATTGGTTCATGCCATCTTCTCAGTCTATATTCTTACAAGTTGTTATCTTCTCTCAAGCCTCTCCAACAAGAAAGGGCATACATTTATTTTTCCTGCTTATACTTACTGAGTAGAAGAGAAACATTAAACCTGATATTTCTTGTACTGCGAGAGCTAATTGCGAAACTCAAGAAGAATGTATAAGGGTTTGAAATTATTTTGTTCTTCCTCTATCTGGGAAATACCAGCTGGGCTATCTGACACTGCAATTTCCTTATGTGTGATGACAGATATCACAAATACTGAGGATCCTGGTTCCAGGTATGATCCTTTTTATTAGCTAGTAGAGGAGGTAACTGCACAGCTTCTAGGATTTTAATTTGCTAATTTGCTAAAGGTCTTCTAGTCCTGATGTCAGTCATTCTGCATAGCCCAGGTTGTTGAATTTGATCTCGCTCTACCATTGAAAAAATTAGTTTCTGTCTTTTAATGGGAACAGTTAAAATGAAACTAGAGAAGAGGAACTAAAAAATGTTGTTGACCATATTTGTCTGCATTGATAGGGGGACAAAGGTTACATTTCAGAATAACCTTTGCTTATTTGTGGTCCAAGATAGCCCAAAAGCCTTTCAGAGCCATTTTAGCCTTTGTTTGACTTATAGCTAGCCACGCAGTCCTCAAGAAGCTGTTACCTTGAGAGGGGATTGATAGGCTTAAGGGATGCTGTGGTTTTGTTAAGTTTCTCTTGACCGTATCTCTCACAAGGTTTGTTGGGAAAGAGCAGCACAGCATCTGTGTGGGAATTGCCTTGCAGCATCTTCAGGAGGGAGGTAGAGCCAGCTTTTGAGCTGCTACAGTGGGTTTAGCAGTTCAACCCTCTTCTCAGATTGCTATGGAAAAGTGAACAGAGCTGTTATCAAGAGAAAAGGGCATTAAAAAGTTCTGCAGCTGAACAGCAACAATCCCATTGGAAACACAGGATGGGCAACTGGGTTTACATTTACCAAGGGAAGAAATAAGAATCACAAGATAAAAGGCAGAGGAGAATGAGGGTGGTGAATGGAGTTAAGTTATACAAGAGACCTGTTTAATTGGAAAGGTTAATTGAACATTAAGGCAATGTATGCAGAAAATTCTATTTAAATACTTTGGTTATAGATAGTTTAGAAATTCATTAGAAATTGTGATGATGGATGATTTTAAAATCCTAGGCTAGGTACTGTTGCAATCTTTATTATGGGAATTCAAGGCTAAATTAGATACATTTTGGAGAGGAATGATCTAGAGGTCACATTTGTTACGGGGGTTGGAATTGGTCAGACTTTTCCCACAAGACATTTCGAGGCAGTTGGTTTTTAGGCATCATTTCTTATAATTTCATAGCATCATAGAATCGTTCAGCAGAGATAGCCTCTGATCATTTAAAAAAAGCTGCTTTTTGTTTCATGCTGTTGAGACCCAACACGTACTGCAGTAAGGATGTATATATAGAAGCTCATTGATTGGCCTTCAAGAAATAAAAAGTACAGGAGAAACTAAAATTATGTTGCTTTTTCTGAACAGATGCTGTACTAATTATGTGCATAATTTTAACATTTAATTGAGGAAAAGACTCTTCATACTTAGATTATCAGAAACTGTCTAGAATTTGCAGTCAGTGATACTAGAGTTCATTGCAAGCCTTTCAAAATCCAGAATACATGTGCAATTTATGTACTAAGATTTACTAGCATCTCAAGCATGTTTGAAAAGCTGTTAAAATGCTAAAATTCAGGCTATGCATAAAACATTCTTCTACAATGTTTGCTTTATGATACAGTCTTTCATGGATAACTGCACACCCTGTTTAAGCCAAAACCCAATCCTGTTTACAATCATGTTTTGGTATAAAACATTTCACACTGTTCAGATTCTATCTTCCTCTACATGTGTCTACATGTATTCTCTGTCTTTTGGAGGCAATAAAGAGAGATGGAAGATAGATGGAATACAGTTATATATATACGGTTAGGTGAAATGAAGGGTGTAATGTGCTTGGTTTGTTTTATTTGATGCACATATCTCCATCCCTCAGACCCTGGGGTTGCAACATTTTGCTTTTTCTAACCATTCCAGTAATCTACAGCCTTATTTTGAGAGGACGTGCTATGCAGAATTGGAGGGTGGAAGGTTGCTTCAAACCAAGTGCTTAAGTTCAGAATTGTTTCTTTTTAAATGATCTTCGTTGTGTATGTTTAAACACATGACTAAGAGCAGCATTTATTTTCTGCCAATAGATTACTTCTGCTGTGGATCTTTTCTCATCTTTGGTCTCTTGCATGACTTAGCTAATATTGAAGCAGCACTATGGAACAGAACATAAGACACTTTAATGATGTCTGTGTTTACTGATCCTAGCAAAATCATTATGTTGGGTTTTTTTCATGTATAGAGGGCTTTTCTTCAAGAAACTTTTTTCTTTCCCTTTGCAGATTTCAAGCATGTATTTATTTTGCATCTGTCTTTCAAGCTATGTCATGTGGTATCCATTACTTAGCATCTGTCTTCATGGCTGTTACTCCTAACTTTGTATGTGGAATCTCTGGGAATGTGAGTAGTGCTCTTTTCTACAACTCTTCTGAATCAAGTATAGAGGACATCTGGACACTATGGACATCAACAGAAAATTACGTTGTAGTCCAGCTGGAAAATGGAGAAATTTGGGAACTTAATCAATGCAGCAGGTCCAAACGAGAAGTCAGTTTGGATCTGGCATATGAATACGAAGGCAACAAGTCCACATTTCCTTGTTCTGATGGATTTCTCTATGATGATACAAAGTGGAAGAGCACTGTTGTTACACAGTGGGATCTGGTCTGTGACCGAGAATGGCTTGCAAAATTAATCCAGCCTACGTTCATGCTTGGAGTCTTGATTGGAGCAGTGATTTTTGGTGACATTGCTGACAGGTAAAGTGCCATCCTCTGAAAATTGTAGCTTCGGAGTGCAGTAACTCCACGTGTATCTATTTTGTTGTTGTCATTCATTGTATATTCATAATAATGCATTCACAGTTAGGAGGTTTGAATATTGTTTTATTCAGAGATGTATTTAACTCATTTTCTTTTTCCAATAGCAAGTACTGATTTAAAAATATATTCGCAAGTCGTTTGCTTTTATAATTTTTTTTGTACTTTTTATCATCCATTGTTCTAGGCCTTGAGCCCTCAAATTGCCCTGTGAAGCTATTATACAGATTATATTTTTTCTTTTTTTTAAAACAGGAATAACAATGGTAGTAATAGCAACAGTAAAACCTGGGAGTAAATTTTCACCTCATTTTCTGTGAGGAAAGATTCCTTATGGAAATGTAGATTCTTATTTCTGGATATGATAAACAGCTGAAGGGCTACTAGAAGGTTAAAAATAATGTATTTGAAAATAAAAAATTTCCTAATCTCTGTCATGAATACAGTTCTGTGGGGCTAATGCAAAGGCCTTGAGTGTTTGATCAGATCCCATATTCTTAAAATAAACGCCCATACACTATTTTTCCTTGCTATCCAATTGCAGTTTTTCCCTGAATGGTTAGGTTAAAATTCAGTCTCTTGAAGGTTAGTCCAGATAGGAAGAAAAATGGTTGTCAATGAGCTGTGCTGTAGTTTCACATATTTACCAGCACATACAAAGTTCTGTTTGAGCATGAGGAGACCCAGTCCATGGAGAGACTTGTCCTGAGCAGTCCCTTGCTCACCATGCCAAGGCTGTCCTTCAGCCTGCTCCCTCCAACACTTTCTCCCTGGATGTTATCCCAGAGAGGTGTTATCTCACACACTGAGATCCAGCATCAGAGCTGGACTCAGAAGCAATAGTGAGATCCAGGATGTACATCTCTATCCTCCTGCTTGTCTTGGTTTACTCTCTCAACACAAACACAACTATTCCTGCCTCAGAAGAACACCCAGCCATGCCCCTCTAACTATATGAGCCAAATGTCTAAGCTACATTGTACTTGGTCTTGTCTCAGTTTACATACCTATGTTTTGCTTTGAAGGCTGGTTTAGTGTTATTTATCACTTTCTAAAAAGGAGCTTTTGACTAACAGTCCTGTTGGGTGGAGGGTGACGTTTTATCCCACAGCTAACAGTATAAGCAGCAAAAGGAGACCAGGCGTATTGTTTTCTGATTTTCTTTCATTAGCACAATGCTATGGTGTGACAGTTACAACATGGGAGTGGAAAAGTAAAGATGATATTTTTTAAATTTGGCTTTTAGAACACATGGAATCAATCCTGCCTCTTGATCCAAGGCTTTGTAAAACCATATTGAATATAAAACCAGAATATAATCCCAACATTTGTTCTGCATCCCTTTAAATCATTCATAGATTTATTAATTAATACTCAGACATGATTCATAAGATTTTGATAGTATTATTCTCATTTCCATTAGTTCAATCCATGGACAGCAGTTAGGAGAAGACACACATGCTGAGTTGCAGATTTACAACTGTAGATTTTACATCTGAAAGCTGTTATTTTCTAACTCATCCTGGCTGGTGGGAAATAAGTTTGTGGGTTCCTCCCATTCCCAAATAACAGATTTCCAACAGAAGAGCTCTGACAGCTAGGAATCACTGGGATCTCTTCTGGCAGGGACCAGAGACCAAGTGTGCAAAGGTCAAGGTTGGAGTGAAAAAGGAGTTGTTTTATTGTAGTACCAAATATGGAGAAACGAGCCCACAGTCCTAAAAGTCCTCAAACTCTCTGTCTAAACATAATATCTACATCTGTGAATAGCTGTTCACAATGGAGTAGATAATAAGAGTCCAAGAGAATATTATTAGGGAAGAAAAATTATTCCGTGCAGTTTGTTGTATAGAACATTTGTAGACAGAATATAATGAATCCTCAATACAGTCTTGCATGTCTACTGCAGATTTCTAGGAGTTCCTTTTTACTAAATGCCCTTCTTTTACACTGGAAATTACTATGCTGTTGATGGGAAGCTAGTATTGGACATTATTTTTTTGCTGTTAGTATAATAGCTTCCTGGATTTCTGAGTGTGTGTGTATGCATGTGTGCTGTGATGCAATCAGAACATTCAGGGGAACTATGTATTAGTCATCTATTAGAAAATTCAACTTTAAATAACTGGACAAAGATGTGTTACAGAAGCCATTCATTACTATCCAAATTGGTTGTTACTTTGGGAAGAGATGACGTGTTATCACAGCTAACTTTTGTTGGAAATTAACTAGATGTTACTTAGTATAAAATATCTGAAAAAGGGCATCTTACCTATTGTCCTCATCAATAAAACAGATTAAATTTGCAGATTAGCTATGTAGAAATTAAACATGAAGCAGAAGATGAGCATATATAATACCTGCTTCTGCATGTTGCTTCCAGCCAAGAATTGTGGAATGGGAGTTCCATCCATAGGAGCTTCCTTTTTCCTTTTTGGAAGTTGGAATTACTGTAAGATTAATGCAGGTAGCTAAACCAGAGTTTCTGTGGTGAGTGAAAGTGTTAAGTACAGTGTTTTCAGACTGACTTCCAGATGAGCTCTCTGGAGTTGCAGATGTATTTTAAGAGAATGTTTGTGGTTATTCATAACTTTATTACTACTGTGATTTGCAGACTGGGAAGACGGCGTGTTATATGGTTCACAAGTGCTGGTCAGTTTGTATTTGGCATTGCAGTGGCCTTTACCTTTGACTACTACAGTTTTGTGATTGTGCGCTTTCTCCTTGCTATGGTAAGAAAGGATGTTCACCCTGGCTCTGTTTATGTGTCATTTCCTACCCCTTCTCAGGAAAACCTCCCTTTTGTTATTATTTTCTCCCCTACTTCATTATTCTAAAGCCCCCTCTGTTGCACTTATTTCAGCAGAGCAGGGAGAGTCTGAATGTTCTTGGACCACAGCACTTTTCCTCTTTGAATTAATAGAAAGCATCTGTATGAAGCAGTGTTTGGTACTTCCTTCATCCCAACCTCTGCTGGACTGGTAATTAAATACCAAGTGTGAGCAGCAAACTCTGGATTCTGCATTGCAGCTGCCATTGCATTTCTCCTTATTGTTAGAAATTGAATATATTTTTGTTAAAATCACAAATCTGTAATAAGTATGATTTTTATCTCTACCATTTTGAGTGATGGAGGAGAGATGCATATTTTCTCTTCCATGCATCTCTTTGGTCTTATAAGCTACATCTGGAATACTAAATACATGGGTAGATATGTTTAACACCTGGATGTTTATACTGCACTTAAGAGTATTCCAGTATATGTGTTTATGCGTCTCTGTGCACATACTTTCATATATATGTGTGACATATATCCAATATCTGATATATATATTCAATATTTGTACATAGTAACCAATTTTAAATTACTATTTTACATCCAAAGGTATAATATTTGTAGTCTTTCACTATATAATGCATAAAGAAATAAGAATGCTATCACAAGCAAAATTATATAAATTATTTAAAGTAGAGTAGAAATTTGAAAATAATAACATAATTTATTTTATTCCTGGTGACAGTGCACTAGTCAAGACAGGACAAAGCTCCTCTTTTCCTGGTTAGAGCTCAGAAGGTTTTCCTAGCAGGAAAAACTGCATGGGCATTTCAGCCTTGAACAGTGAGATCAACAGGAGTCCTTCTACTGACTCCCTTGCCTGTTGATGCTAGGGGCTGTGGTAGCAAAGCAAAAACCTCTGACCTGAGCAATGCTGTAGGTTTTAACTGCCCACCGGAACTGATCTGTGAGATGGAGGTCTAAGGCTTTAGCCCTGTGCCACAGAGATCAGCACAGCTTTTCTACCAGGTTCAGTGGATTTAGAATCAGAGATGATTAACTGGAACATGTTTAGCCAGAAAATTGATTAATTAAAAACAATATACTGGAATATTTTCTAGTCTGGATATTCTAGGTGTGTTTTGAAATGTTTTGAGATACTGAGAGTTTGACTGTTGCTAGAGAAGTTGAAGTACATATATTCAATACCAGATAATCAGTGGAGAAATACTATAATGCAGAACATTCAGTAATTGCATTTGCTAGATAACATATGAGAACGGATAGCCATATATAAGACATTCTCTTCCAACATTGTAAAAATTTAATTTAATGAGATAATTTACAAGGGTATGGAAAGTAATTCTCAGTAAATGTGCAGTTTCCTGACATACAAATTATTAACAGTCTGCTTAAAAGCCAAGGTCAAGATTTTCAGAAGTAGCAATTACTTCAGGAGACCTCATTTTCCCGAGTGTCCAGTTTGTGATGTAATTAAGGGACCTGATTTTTGGAGGAGAAGGGCTTAGTGACATCAGCAAATTAGGCTCTTTTTCAGGAGTCTCTGGCTGGCTCTCCCCAGAGGCAGCATCCAAAGAATCACTTCACGTTTTAAAATACAGTGTCCGGGCAGTCTGAAGGTTTGAATGAACATTTTCTCCAGCTGATTTTTTGTCAGGATTCCTTTTTTTTCTGTCAGTGTGGGACATGCCAGGGCGGTGGCAGTTAAGCACACACAAATGTGGAACAGTTAGCTGTTTGTTTTTACTGCTGTTGCACAAGGAGAGTTGATACAAACCTCACTCTTTTTTTTTTTTCTCTCTCCCACCCCCACAGGTTTCCAGTGGCTATCTGGTTGTGGCTTTTGTTTATGTGACTGAATTTGTTGGCATTAAAGCACGAACCTGGGCTTCTATGCATGTCCATGCTTTTTTTGCTATTGGAATTATGATTGTGGCACTCGTGGGATTTTTGGTTCGGACCTGGTGGGTCTATCAGATATTTCTCTCCATAGCAACGCTTCCCTTTGTCTTGTGCTGCTGGATGCTCCCAGAAACACCTTTGTGGCTCCTGTCAGAGGAAAGATATGAAGATGCACAAAAAGTAATTAATATAATGGCAAGATGGAATAAAGTAAGCACACCCTGCAAAGTTTCTGAACTGTGCTCAGTCCAACAAGATGATCTAGTCAGTGACAGAACAAGTAACAATGACACATCCTCAGCAAAGAAGCACAACATCTTAGACCTGTTTTGTAACTGGCACATTGCAAGAAGAACCATCACAGTCTGGCTGATCTGGTTCACTGGGAGCTTGGGGTACTACGTCTTCTCCCTCAGTTCTGTCAGTCTAGGAGGCAATGAATATTTAAATCTCTTTCTCATAGGTAAATATTTTTGTATCTTATTCTGTTTATGACAGAACTAGAACATAACATTTAGAAATGTCTATAGATTTGACAGCTGATTTTAAAAATTTGTTCATTCAATTACAAACATTGTTCAAGATGTTTCTTGCTAACTTTTCATACACTTGACTAACACAGGAGTAGTACCATTCACTCCAAATATCTCTGTTTCTGAAAAAAAAAAAGAATTTAAAATTTGGTGGCATACAAAATTCTTCTGTGTGCCTTTGTGACTGTAAAACCATATTCCGCTTGTCTCCTCTTTGCCCTGCAAGCATATAGCAGATCCACACAAACACCAAGGGAAGCAGACCAGCAAGACAAACTTCACACAGCTCTGTTACGGGCACAAACTAAGAAAATAAGAGAAAAAAATTATTCCTTTAATCACTTACAGTCATGATATATTGAGTCTGTCTGTGTAGAAAATAGATTCATAATTCTCAGAAGCAAGAGGAATTTTAGTTTTCTCAAAAGTGTATTTTTTATTTAGTTGTGGTATTATTTTAGTTTTGTTGTTGTGATTGTAATCTTCCTCTGGTTGTAAGTTGGTTGTGAAGGCAGCTCAGTGCATTCAAGGCCTGATCCAAAGCTTGTTAAGATCAGTGGAAATATCCCATTGACTTCAGAAGACTCTAGATCAGGAACGTAGCTCTGAGCCAGCAAAGAATGAAATCACGCGTTTTGCTTTATGCAACTGAGTACTCTTAGAAAAGTGAATGTGACTGTTCATGTACATAAGCACACAGAAGGACTTGGCCTCTCCTGAATTCAGTTTGTGTTGTCACATGATATAGTCTTTTGGCAGACTGACGTATTGAAGAGTGGATGCCAGTATTGCACAGATAATTAAACTCTTATGGTGGAGTACAGTGTGTAAATCACCGTATCCACCTCTTCCAAAAATATTTTAGCAGACTAACAAACACTGAGTAATTGTGTTGCTTTTACCAACACAAGCCCAAAAGATTGTTTCTCAGTATTGTAGGTGTATTGATGTAATATATGTGGTTAGTGAAGAAACGTGGCATATTTGTCCAGAGCTGTATCTTATGTTCTTCCTTGATTTTACATTGGACATAGTAGCATTCTTCATGAGCATGTTGTTTTAAAACGTGTCCAAACTGGCTTAGGCTCAATATAATTTGTCTAAGGGCAAATCATGTTTACACAGGGTTTGTGAATGGTCCGAGCCAAATGTCAGTTCCTTTAGAACTACAGAAGTTTTTCTCTGGAAAGAGACATTAGGAAGAGATTATCTGAATAGGAGTGTGATATTGTAAGCAGCTGCCGCCTTCTTAATGGAGAAGAGAGAAAGCTGGAACCACACGCTCTGTATTTGTGGGGCTGACTCAGAAAACCAGACCTGGAAAGATCTTCCTTGCCTTTTACTTTGGGGTGATTTTGGGCTGAAGGTGGGCAAGTGCCTGTGGCTTCGGTTCTGTGTCGAGGTGGAAGCTGGGAAATCCTGAGAGGTGTGCTGGTGCAACACTAGCACTATTCCTTGTTGGTATGCTCAAGCTGTTGATGTGAAAATACCTGAAGAAGAGCAGCAAATGGAGAGCTTTCAGTCACAAGTGCCAGTGGAATAAAAGCAGGACAGTGGCCTTGCTGTTTTCTGTAATTTTCCACCCAAGAGGGAACTGGAGCTGCTCTGTGCCATGAAACCTATTTTCCTTGTCCTTCTCCACCCCCCACTACCGTATTTTAGGACACGTTTCCTGCCTTCTGTTGCCATTTCTGTAACTGAATGAACTAGCCCAACACACTGATTATCTCTAGATTTCACTTCTTTTTTACCCCCTAGACTAAATTAGTCCTCATAAAGAGGAAGTCAGAGTTATAACATGAGTATGTGTAATCATGACTTAAAACGAAATAATTTCATACTGACAGGTGCTGTGGAGTTGCCTTGCTATATCATTGCTTGCATTGGGATGGACAAACTGGGAAGGAGAAACACACTCATTCCGTTCCTTATTTTAAGTGCACTGATCTGTGTTTTAATTATGTTCATACCTCAGGTTAGTCACATATTGTCAAAAGTGTTCCTATGGTAGAAATTGATTTTAAAGGCTCTTAAGTCTGTAGATGCAGCTGCTCTTTCTAACTCATATAGTTGATTAAAGGCTGTTTTAAAATTGCAGCTGCCAGTCTAAGATAGATTTCTGTGTTTTTGGTAGAGGTTTCACTGCCATTGCTGGGGTCACATGTAAAATGTTCCCAGGGCTTCAGTGAACCAGTAAAAAGTGCTATGGACGCTAGTTACTTATTGAGATTCATTTTTCAAAAAGCAAGCAAAAAGTATTGCTTATTGTTTAAAGAACAGTCACAGCTTTTGAAGGATTTAAATTAAGTTAGGAACAGTGTTATCTTCTGGTGATTTATTTATTTGTTTGTACTCTCTTTAAATAGGATTTCAATATATTAATTATCTTAGCAAATATGGCTGGAAAATTTTCAATAGGTGTGGCATTTGGCCTTATATATCTCTACACCGCAGAACTGTACCCAACAATTGTAAGGTAAGAACTTTTGCCACTTGCATATTTTTTGTTACTTCACTGTTATTTCCTTTCCTTTTGTTATATTCCTGAGCTGTCTCAGAGTTGTCCAGTGTTTGACTGTACCGTAATTTTTTATTTATTTTTCATTCCATGTGTATGATTAGTTTCATTGGGGAACTAGAAGAATACTCAATACTTTCTTAAATGTTATTTGTGCCTTTCTTAAAAGTCCTTGTTGTTCATCCTGTGGTCTATGCTGAGTGATGATTGTATTTTTAATCTTAATTACAGAAGTAGGTGAATTTCATTAAAATATAAATTTACATTGGTGTAAATTTAAGTTTAATCCTAGTGTATATCCTAGTATAATTGCTTAAAGACATATATCCTACTGATATTTTAAGTGTCTGTGCATTTTTAATTGTGTCCTTTATCTGCTAGAATTCTTACCAAAGTCTTTGTTTTATGTGTAGATCACTTGCTGTTGGAAGTGGAAGCATGATGTGCCGTGTAGGAAGTGTGGTTGCTCCCTTCTGTGTATATCTGAGAAGCGTTTGGATTTTCATGCCACTTGTAAGTATTTATTTCAATGGTGAATGTTTCTGGTTTTGATAAGCTGTATGTGTTCACTTGTTTTCTCAGGAACCAAAAGCTAAACTTTCATTTTGAAAAGGAAATTGAGTGAACCATTCTTGTTCTAAATATTAAGTGACAAAGACTAGCAACTTCATACTGTTAAAAATATGCAGCTAAAGCAAAAAGGACACTTTGTGTTGCTGAAATATTCTGAAATGTTTTATGATAGAAGACATAAAAATACTTATGCACTGAACCCTAGTATACAATTGATAAAAATATTTTCCATAAAAATATACCTCATCTACCATGTAACACTTAGGAACTGTCTTAGTCCATGCTTCTTTACTCTGCAGGCCTAGCAGTTCTTGACCATGCCCCTCATTTATTCTTACCCTTTTTCAAAGGCATAGTTCTTCCATGCTTGGAATTCACCATGAGTGACTGGTTTTTTTCATATTATTCCTTAATCTTTTTCATGGCTTCCTTGGGACATTGCATCTTTGAAATAGCCTTCCAAAAGATCAAGAATGTCTTATTCTTACTACAGTTGTTTTTCACAGCTGTCCCAAAGCTCCCTTTTTTGTGTTTTTCATTTAAAAGAACTGAACTAAACTATTTATGAGATAAAAAAAGAGACAGAAGTGGTATATTGATGAGGTTGATGGTGACTTTGACAAGCAACAGAACCTTTAATTCATTAAGCACACCCTACTTGTAGGTAACTCCACATTATGCTACCTTTAGGTTTTGTCTTCTACCACCTATTGACCCAGAAAAACAGAGGTGGGACCATTCCTTCATGGACTTGGGCATTTTGTCTGCATTATGTAGCTTCAGATCCATTTTGGACAAAATATTCTATGTATTCCTGCTCACAGATTAATCACATTTCTTCAGTACATTTCTATTATGAAGCACTTACTGCTCAGAAACCCTGGAGCTATTAAATCCCTTTTTTCCTCCTGAAGGATAATTTATGTCCGTATATGTAAAATCAGAAGGAATTGCAAAGTTTATATTAAAGCTTAAAGTAGAGAAAAGTTTATTAATTATTTAAAATTAGTTTGAGTTCTTTCAAAAACTCCTTAGAATTCACTGTCACTAGCACACCAATGTTATATGTAAGTTATACATGTCAGAAGGTGAAGATGTAATGGAATGTGTCTTTAACCTAGATTCTTACTCTTATTTTGTCTACCACATTGGAATTTCCTGAAAAAGTGGCGTTGTGTCATTTTGAATTTGCAACTGCAAAATCTTCAATTGTAGATGCTAAGAGATTGGTTTCAGAGAATTATGGGGAACTCGTTTCATTATTTAAATTAATTACTTTCAGTTGTTTTGGACAAAAATTAAGAGGATGAAGGAGATCACAAATTAATGTATTCCCTCAAGCTCCTAAAAAAAAAATGTTTACTTTCTTAAAATGGCCCCATACAAACCAAGATAACATCCCAGAAAAGATGAAGAAACATTTGCACAACAGAGCAGTCATGGGAGAAGACTCTTTTTCTCTTGTCTGTGTTTTGCCTTTACTGGCTGAGATAAGCTTTATCTGCGCAGAAGTGCTGCAGTTAAACCACAGATGGGGAATGCTCAAACATGCTGGAGAGCAGTACAAATGGCAGTATAAACAGAGGAATTATTTCAGCTATGAACAATTCTCAGTGCACAAAAAATATCGAGAGTAGTTGTAGAGTTGTGTAGTAGTTCATGGTGAATGTGTTTTCATTATTAGCTCCTATTATAAAACATTTGTCAGTTTATTAAATAAGCTTGTCTTGAGTTGGAGTGCAGCATGCCAAGTCTCAGGTCAGGTAAGTGGTTTGGAATGGAAATGAAATGAAATGGATTACATTTGTAAGTAAACTGATACACATCACATTGATCTGTTGTATACACCACACACTGTCAAGCAGTTACTACTGCTGTTTGTTTGACAGTCTGCCTCATGTACAGTTATGCCACCTGTGAGCAATGCAGGCATCTCACTGGAAAACCTATAAATCTTGAATAACTTGCCAAATATGTTTTTCATGTGACAACTTTCTAAAAAACTTACAGTAAAGCAACTGCTCCACCTATAACCTATTTCTGTTTCTCAGCTGTTAAGAATTGTTACAGTTGCCCTTTAACAGACTTGATTTTTCTCTCAGATAAACCATAAACTAGAAATTAAAAAACAAACAAACCAACCTCCTTTGAGGTCAGTAAAGTTAAATGAATGCAAATTTTGTGTCTAATACTAGCAGATTTTCAGGACAAAATTTAACCTTTTTTTTGTTGAAGTAGGAATTTTAAAAATAAGATACTCTAGATTGGTTCAGATCCATCACGTGTGGATATAAATACAAGTAACAGACTAGAATAATCCTTTGTTCTCAGAAGTAAAAGTATTATCTTGTAGGGATATTTGATTCAAATTATCTTTTGTTCTAGACTATTAAGTCCTGGCCTTAAACCACTGTGAAGTTAAAATTGTTGCTCCAGGTGGGGAGGAGGACATATGCAAAATGGTGATGGATCTGCTTTTGAAGTTTTTAATGGTAGCTGTTAGAAGCTGCTCGCTGCACTGAAGTGTTGCATATACTTTGAGAGTGTGACTAAGGAGAAAGTCAGATTTCAAATTAAGATCCTGAAAAAGCAATGAATTTAAGAAGATACTCCCGTCACCTTCAGTGAAGCTTAAATGTACTTAAATACTTTGTACAATAGTACACTTTAATCCATATGCGTTTAACTCATTGACTATATTGGAAGAACATTTTCTGATGCTGAATTATATGTGTAAAATAATACATACATACAAAACGTACACATTTGTTATGAACAAGCAAAGGGCTAAATTACGTCAGATGTCTCATAAAGAAGTATGCCAAGGTAAGACTGCAAAAGACTTGCTTTGACTAAATGTGAGTAACTTCATTGATAGTGTGGTTACTGCCCCTGAAAAGGTAGCTGACATTTGAGAAGTCCTTTCATTAATATGCTGTGACTAAATTGTTTCATACTCAGTTTTTTGTAGGAAATACTGGAAAATGTTTTGTTGGGTAAGGGAGAAGGGAAACACACTGAATTAGTTGGCATGCAGCAACTTTCACAGTGAAAGAAGAAAACTAATGTGGTGGAATAGAGTTAAGACAGCTGAGATGAAAAGGCAGGAGAGATGGTGGTGTGTAGGCTTACAGAATAGTAAGAGTTCGCAAGGGGAATAAGATGCTCATGAGGAAGGAAAACGTGAGAAGAATGCTAAGTGTCTAAAAGACTAACTGAAACAGAGAAGATGCACATACTCAAAGCATACAGTGTTACAATAACCTTGTTCTGTTGGGCATCAATAGTGATCTTGTTCTCATAAACTCCACATGTATGGGTGTCCACAAGCTTCAGTATCCTTTACAGCCCTCGGTATCCTCAAATATGAACTTACGACAGCCTAAAGGTGATGCATGAGAGAGGTTACTCTGGAATAGCTGCCACGTGTCAACTCATCTTGCCATGGCAGAAAATGATGTTTTAATACTGGAAAAGAATTTTGACACTCAGAGGTGGGAGTTTAATGTTTCGGAATATATTTTTAAATATCACTTCTGCCACATACATATGTCCACAAGGATTTCCCTTAGTTTGTCACTCAGTGCCATTTTCTCTGGTCTTATTATTGCTAGGGTTTGGTTTTTTTTTTTTAATTTTTAATGGTAAGACTATTTTATTCTCACTGTAGTTTGTAGTATTCAACACTATTTTGGTTATTTTTTTTATTTTGTCAGCCTCTATATTTAATGTAAGTGGGAAAAGAGGAGTATATGCAACAGTGTGAATTCTGCTTCTCAAAAGAGTGCTTGAGACTTGCTGTCCTTTTGGAGGGGAGGGAAAGCAAAAGCAGCACGGTGCATGTGCGTGAAAATAGCACTGTTAAAGGTTACAATAGAGAATTCCAAGTTTGAAGCACCTTTCTGGCCTAAAGAGAAAGTCTGGCTTAGCTGCAGATGGTAGCTGGCCAGTTCTTGTCTCAAGCTCTGTGTGAGAGACATACGCATAGTTAATTCCAAATGTTCTCTCTCATACTTGGAAAGAAAGTATTAAACAAACAGGACAAACCTGCGAATCAGCATAGGGCAAGATAAGGATAATACAGTATCAAAGTGCACAGTCATAAAATGGAAAAACACTGGGGCCAGGCATGATGTACTATGTGGAAGCATTTCTATCAAGAGAAAGTTAGACCATTTATATATAACCTGGTGTTGGAAGAACGTCAGGGTTTTAATGCTGTTCTGTACTCCAAAGGAGGAAAGTGTCAATTGTTATCGTTGAACAAGACACAGAAATGAAGGGAAAGAAAAGATACTCCTGGAGCGTGTGTGTGCTTTGGTAACTACCCCACATGTTCCTGATCCTTGCACCCTTGTGCTAAAGTAAGCTGTCATTACAGAACTGTGTGCACCATGGACAAATCCAAGATGGGATCCCAGTAGACACCTGCACCCTGATAGCTCTTTGAAACTGAGTTTAGCAAACTGTTCCTGTTGAGAGCTAGCTCATGATCTGCTGAAGAGCTCTCCTGAGCAGCGATGTGCACTTTTGTGGCTCCAGGCCAATGAGTCACACTGAGAAATTCTGATCTGACTGTGTGCAGGAGGAACAGGCACAGATGTACGGGGGGAACAGGTTCAGGAACTGGAGTGTGAATCGAAATTACAGATGGCAAGGATATTGTAGCTCTATGAATGTGCCTGTAAAAAGAAATGCATGCAATCCTAGAATTAATTCTTAAATACATACCTGATAGTAGAAATATAAAATGAAGATGTATGTATTATCAAACAGAATTATTCCTGCCTGCACTGTATTGATCCATTGTGAACAAAACACTTAACTTGCTGTTTATTACTTCTGCTGCATAATCTTTCTTTTATGCAACAAAAAAGGCAGATCTTTTATACAGTCAACATTTAAGACTTAAAACCTTTGCTTTACATTACAGTTCCTTGTGTTTTATTTTAAATGTACTCTTAAGCAAGATCAAAGATATGCAGAACTTGAAAGCCTTTTCTACCTTTACAGCTACTGTTTATTTCTTCTAGTTGCTTGTTGGAATCATGGCTCTCCTAAGTGGAATATTAACAATAATGCTTCCAGAAACACTGGGAAAACCATTGACTAATACTTTGGTGGAAGCTACAGAAATGGGAAGAAAGAAGAAAAGCTGTTCAGGAAAGACTCCTCCAGCACACAGTGGTGCAGCATTAGAAAAGATAGAGATGTTTGGTCAAGAAACAGTCAGCACTGAGAAATAAAGCAACAGCAAAATGGCTGTTCCCAATTTTAACCATTATCTAATTTATAAGATCTTTTTATTCAAGAAATGTGACTGTTCTATAATACCTGTGCCTTTTACTTCATATCCAGTCTTGCCTTATCAATAGACCAAGTATATAAAACCTTTTCCACGTGACTAAGTACTGCAGAAAATTTGGTAGGATTTCTGGATCCCTTGTCAAACTTAATCAGACTTCAGAAAAACCTAGCTGACTTGCTGTGACCAGTTGGAATGATTACTTTAAATGTTGGAAACTACTTGATTACACCTATGTAAAAAATATACCAATTCTTTGCTTCACATTTTCTGCAGTTAGATTTGTAAACCTACCACAAAGTGCCCTGTCTGCTCTCACCCTGCTGCGGCTGACACTTAGAGGCTTGAGACTTCAAAACACAGTAAACTCAGGCAGTTATAATTCAAGAGAGAAGCCTTAACATTGCATCAAGTCACATCAATAATTTTAAAGGTAAACTAATTTATTCTTTTTTTTCAAGTTTTCTACTAGAAAAGGTGCCATTGCTAACAAAGGAAAGTATTCTGTGGAACAGCTTCCAAATGAAAGAAATAATACTGTTTGCAAAATGTGCAAATAGTTTGTATATTCATTCTGTTGAATGGCAAATATATTTTTATTAGTGGTTTAGAGAGAAATGTTCACTGGATCTACTGCTGTCTTATTAAGTTCTTTTTAGTTTTGGTAAAACTAAAATGCCTGATGCCTTGGAAAGTCATTTTCATTCCACACCGTTATTTCAGTGCTTCCCTTCTCACTTACTTCAGCTGGGATCTAGCATCAGATTCTTTTTAACTTTTAAAAGCTACCCCAGCAGCTTTGCCAAATGCCTCCATCAAGGCCTTCTCAGTCCTCTGTGGAAGAGAATAAATGGCAAATGGGTCTTATTCAGGCTCTCTGCACAGACATGGGCTTAGTTCTTACTGAGTGTTTAGTAGACGTGCACACCATTTGTCTCCTAGATCAGGTATCTGTAGCTCATTTTTTCCTTATACCACACAAAATCTGTTAGAAAAATGATTTTGTATGGTAGCTGGAGGACACTGATCAATAGAAGAGTTATCGCTGATCAATAGAAGAGTTACCAGTTTGCTCTAGTAGTTTTAGTCAAAGTGTCCGTAAATGACCCACTGTTGCTACACCTCATGTGTGCATCAACACTTGCTGGTGCAGTGATTCTGCCCTATGACTGTGGACCACAGAAAACTGATAGATAGGAATGCACCATTCTGGCTGCTACTTTTACGATTTCTGTCTCACCTCCTCTTTCTCAGTCTACCTCCACACCTGTGGGGTTCTTCCTTGCCTGAAGATCTGTATCCTCTTCACTTGGCCACCCTTGGTTTGAGGGGAGCAGCACAGGAACTTTCTGCATATCAAGGTTCAGACAGCCCTCTCTTGCCTTGGCTGTGTGAACCCTGTCATCCCTGATTTGAAATCAGAGGTTTTCTCATCTTAGGCACCTAGCTAGCTGGTATAATCTCATCAAAACAAGCCTTTCTTATTTATTTTGTTTGCCATATACCCCCAAATACGACAGCTATATTACTATGGATAAATGGTCTATATGTTGTACAGTTTACTGGTCACATTTTCCAATTATATCTGCACAGTCATATTAGTTTAAGTGCCTTCTGAAACCAGAATAATGGTTTATATCCCCTTATAAAATATTTTTTTCTTCACTGCACTGTCCTAGAGTGTTACATAGCATTTTGGTCCTGGTATTAGACAAAATCATAGCCTACTGAGGACTAACGTGCTTCAAAGCAAGTAAAAATCAGTAAGCTTTAGTTCAGGGAGTTCCTGTGTAATAATTACATAGAAAGCAGAAAGGAATCTGTATGCTCTCTCCGATTCCGTGGGTGTTCCAGTATTTGCAAAGAGAACCTCCAAAGAGAACTGCATAGAATGCGATGGCTTCTGTCCAGATATAGTTCAGCAAAAGCATGTGCTTAACCTTACCCGCATGAGTAATCACATCATTCTTCAGAGAATGACTTGAATATGTACTTTGATGACTGAAGATAAGATTACTCACATGTTGTGGCTTTTTGTTTTGCTGCCGAGCAGACCTAGTATTCTTCCACTGCTTTCAGATCCCCCTCCACCTCCCAGAGCAGAGCAACTCTCCTTATCTGCAAGATGTGTTGCTGAACCCTGCATGCCCTGCCTTTAAACAAGAGTTTAACCATGCTAAAAAAGAAAATATCATGCAATACACCTAACAATGAATTAAACTAGTACTGTCTGACATTATAGCCACCCTCCCCTCACACAGAGCTCCAAGTAATTGCATTATTTTGGAGTTTTTTTCACACTGATACTCTCTCTTTTATTAGTGCAAGGTGCTGTCCTAAACTCCATAATCTTGAGTCCTGAGGACAGTAAAGAACAATTAAAATTATATTTTCTACTTCCTTACCTGCCAAATAACTGATGTGGGGGCTACCCTGCTAAGAACAGTCAATGCATATTCTGTGTTCCTTTGACCTGAGGGATTCAGGACCCGGTCATCTGTAATCTGTATACATAAGATAAAGGAAAAAAGAAAAAAGCAAAATGTTAAATGCACAATGATACTGAGCAAAGCTTATAGGCAAAGTTCAATTATGATCCTAAAACACAATGTAGCTTGATGGCTTTTAACCCCAAAAGCCAGTTCCTTCTTGTCACTGAACTCAGTTCATATTTGGTCTTTGGTTCAAATGAGACCTGAATTTCCCTGAACTAATGATGTTACTTTTTTCCTGGGAAGTAAAAAGTGTATTGATCTACAGGTACACCTTTTGTGATTTTATGCATTAATAGCTTAGAGGATGCCTTGGAGTATGCCTGTTCTTTAACCTGATGAAGCATATTACTGTAAAAAAGGAAATAACACATGTCTATATGTCTCTAGCATTTCTGCTTGCTTGTTTTTTTCCATTTGGGCAAAAATAGGTTTAACACTAGTCGTACATTATAAATATACCATAGACAGGGTGAGTTGATTTATTTCTCTTAAATATTCATAGATTATCCAAATCCTCTCTCAAGAGAGCACTGAGTTTGAAAATAAAAGCTGTGGGGCATATTTTCCTCTCGTTGTTCATAAAAATAATTCCTTTTCATAGATTCTTGTCTGAGTCTTTAGCTTCTTTTATGTTTTTGTCATCTCTGTCTTACTGCAAATTTCTTGTGTTCTGGAGTTATATAATGGTTTTACGAGATACTGGATTAGAATTCTCATCTGTCACAATTGCTGGTCACTATTGCACAAATGTTTTTGTCCGAAATTAGAGATAATATTTTATTAGACAGTCTTACGGTTTTCTAAGGACATACTTTCTGGGTTAAATATAGGAATGAGAGCAATTATCATTAGTTTAATGATAACTAAGGAAAAGTAATAAGTAAATGTGTTTGATATTTTGAATCTGTATTTTTAAACTATGTGAAAAAGTGTATTTTCTACTGTAACAGCTCATTTCAATTTCTTTGTGCAAATTTCTATAGTTTAAACAACTGTGTAGAAAAAAAAAAAAGCTATGCAAACTATATGCAGTCTGTCAAATGCTTTGGGTGGTACCCTGAATGTCTGAACAAGGGGGTGAATCCAGCCTGAAGATTGAGGGCTTTTGGGTGGAAACAGAACATGGTCTGACATCCCAGCTCTGGGATGGAGTGGAGGACCCGGTGGCATTCTCCTGTATCTTTCACAGCTTGCTTATACCAACTTCTTAGGTGCAGCCACTTCGGAAGCCTCTGCGACTTTTGGCTCAGCAACATGCAAGGCCTGCGAGTGCCTTTCGCAAGGGCTAATAAAAAGGTGAGGTCATTTGCGCCATGGAGGCATGATGCCAGAAAGGCATTTGTGGCTGCAAAAGGAGAGTCTGGATTCATCATGTGCCCTTTACAAACATCTTAAAGATGCTTATCTAAATCCTAGAACAGATTCATAGGGGAGAAACTACACTCAAAGATTAAGAAAAAAATAAAAAAATATGAGTGTTGACAAAAGAACAAGTTTATTCTATCAGGAAAAATTCCAGTAAATGCAGACAGTTAAGCAGTATCTGCATTGTTACATCTCTCATGAAGAAAGATTAAAAGCACTGGTAACCTAGTCATTTTGTACAAGATTCTGTACCAGGTGGAATGTGCATTTTGTAACGTGGGGGAAGGATGTACTCATAGGAAGGAGTTTGTTTGCCCAGAACATGTGGATTTAATGCAATAAATGTTAATTTTTTTAATGTGTATTTATTATCTGCAATTATGTGCAAGAATAAAGTCAAACACACGTTATTTAATCTTTACACGTTTACAAAATTTAATGAACTCCTATGACCAACTCTCGGTTTGGCGCATGCTTCTTTGTAGGAGCCAGGCTGGTGCTTCGACATTCCTCAGAGATCCTATGGTTTGGGCAGACCAGTGTCATGTGCATGTCTTTTCCCTGCTTGTGTTTGCAGGTGTACATCAAGGTTGGGGTAGTGTGTTAGGTGGTGAATGTGACAAAATATGCATTAAAAATGTGGCCGGTTTTGCATTTCAGTTTCAGGAAAAATATGATTCTTTTTGGCCTTTCTTTGTATAAGCTGGTTGGTGCTGTAGGCCCTCGGACACATTCAGTAGTGACAAGAATAGCTGCAGATGTTGTAGAATGAGTATGAGTTGATCGGAAAAGAGTGACTATAGGAATGACAAAACAATATAATTTGTAACCACTTGGTGTTCAGTGGATGCAAAAACTATCTGTGACTTCCTTATGCAGGAATCGGAATGGGCAGACAGTGCAAGGAAAATGAGAATTACAGCAATTTATAGCTCTGTTCTTTGTGATTTGTTCCCTTAGCCCTTCTCAGCAATCTATTTATTTTCCACTTCCCTTAAATCTCTAATTAGTGCAAATTACTCAATTTTCCATGCATATTTTATTAATCTTCTGTTCTCTGATCAAGTTACACCCATCACTTGGCTTCATCATTCATGTTTTAATGGCTTTATATGTGCTTGCCAGATGATTTAGGTTCCTCCTTGAATGTAACCAGAGTGAATCGTTCAAATATTTGTTTGATAAAGTTGAGAAATATGAATCATCCCTGATGTACTGATTTCAAGAGCACCGAGTTCAATCAAGCTGAGAAAAATCAAGCCTAAAAAGTATATACCTCAAATGGGGAAGTATCCTTTTTTTAATGTGACTGATATATAAAAATGATTGCAGAGAGGTTTGTACTCAAAACGGGCTCTTTCAAAGAAATTACTAACCTAAGTTTATGAATAATCAGAAGTAATGAGGAATATCTCATTTAGTGACACAAGAGCTCCTCTCTCTGCATTCCCGTCTGACACACAGGCTTGGATGCTGCTCAGGCATTCGTTGCAGATGAGTAGGATCCAGCCATGGAGTGCTCACAGGCATCTAGTTATTAACATTCCCTCATAACATTCCATGTGGAGATGAACTGACTTGCACAGGAATAAGAAAAAAACAGCACCAAGGGTGATCTGTGTGCAGATTCTGTCTACAGTCTCATGGCCAGTGATGAGGATGAAAAGCGGTTTTGACTGAGGTGATCATGAACATGGTGAAAGAACCAGGGATAAATGGGCAATCCCTCAATAAATATTTGCACAAACCTTTTCAGTAGGAATGTCAGCACTGCCACCATCTTCCTCATACTGAGAAAATGTCCCTAGAAGTAAGTAAATAACATGGGAAAAACAGCAAAATGAGGAGCAGCTTAACTTCTTTGCCGAAATGGTGATTTGCCATGGACACTGATGCTTGACTTGATTTTTGAACTGGTTAAAGAAGTGGCAGAGAAGTGATCCATGTCATTCACAAGCTCAGATACAGGCCAGCACTGGTTATCATTACCGCTCTGTTCAGGAGAGCATGCAAAGCACGGGGATTGCTGAGGTAAAGGGAAACCTTCCTAAGCACTGCTCGAGTTGGGTTGGTGGCGCACTGGGATGCCACTGCCAGTCGTGGTTCAGAAACAGCTCCAAGGACAGTCAGGGCTGTGTTTGTTGTAGGCCAGAAGGCTGGAGGCTCTTCCTGATTGACAAAATCATGACTTGCTCTCAAAGGATACAAGGAGGGAGATACAAGGAGTATTCTCAAAATAAATAGGTGACTGTTGCACCTGGAACATTATTTAGCCAATTATTTGTTAATTCAAAATGGCATACTTTGCACAGTATGCAGAATAACATATACATAAACATCTGGGGGTCGTTAGCAGCTGGGATGTTATGCAGACCTTCTTGTCTGTCCTGCTTTTTCCCATCTTTCATGAGAGAGCACCAACATCTGTAGCAAAAATCTCCTCGTATCTTGAAGGCCTCCGTACAGAATGGCTGATCTTCGGTTAATCAGGGCTCTGATTAGACCAAAGAGGGTTTATGTTGTGCTGTTCATTTTAGGCAAGAGCAGAGGTAGGAAAACCAATGGCAGCACTAAAGAGTTAGAATCATTTCCCCTTATAGATGCCTGCGGGATAAACAAACATTTGTGGTGGGAAGTCACACATCTAGGTTACATAGAAAAGACAAACAAACCTTTTTCTTTATCCTAAAATATGGTGTATCTTAGTTATGGGCACTTTAGCAAAAGACAGCATGTTCACCCTTCCAAAATACATTAGCCCATGGAAGAGTAAGAATTTTTCAATGAAATGACTGTAAGAGTTGGTGTCCCAAACCAGCTTGCATTTCCTGAGTCTCCTTCTCAGAAAAAGACACACTGGGAATTCCCAGAAACATTCAGCCTTGTGCAAACACCCAACACAGGAAATTTCCATCCAAATCATTCCAGTTTGGTGAAGTTGTAAACAATGAGAATTAGAATCTCAGGAGGAGAAATAGCATGCAAATGTAGTCCTAGCTGGCACTCCGACCTCTGTTTATATTTGGAGGAGATTTCCTCATGTGAAAGGATCCTCCCCAGAGCTGTCGCAGATATCCTGCGGTGACGTTAGTGTATGTTCTACAATCAATACACCAAGTCAATCAACAATTTCTAAACCAGCAAACCTTCTCTGTTCCTCTGCCTCCTTCTCTGTCTTATTCAATACCCTGTTCTCAGAACACCGAGTAAAATCAAGCTATACTGTAATTTTGGCAGAATTATTCTTTGTTCCTAGGAAAAAAAACCCTAAAAAGTATGCCTCTAAAAAGGTCAGTGATTACATATGTGTAATGTATCATGGCTTTAGTTGTACCAGGTAAGAACACGGCTAGATTGGGAGGGAAGAACAGCTGGTTGACTGTCATGCACGCTGTTGCTGCGTGTACAGATGCCCTTTGTATGGCTGCTGGTTGCTATTCAAATGCCTATGAAGAAAAGGCACCTGCCTGCAGGACCTGTGGCAAATGCTGTTCGACCGGGCTGGCAGGGAATGCTCTGCAAACACTGTCCTGCTCAGCCTGTTCAGGGACGAATGCTCGGGCTGTCAAACATTAGCCAAAATGTCCTGCCAGTGGCAAACGCCTGGAGCCAAGAAACCCTGATGGGCAGCTTCATCCTACTGGTCCTGCAGACAGGCTTGGTTTTGACAAATTTGTGTTTTTCTGCTGAAAAAAGGTTAATCCAGACAGCCCAGTTTAGCTGTGCTTGTCAGGCGTGTGTGGTTTAGCGGGGACTCCGTTGCCCCGTGATGACCGAACGGCCCAGGCCCACGGACACGCTGCGTTCCTGCCGCCCCGCCTGCCAGCCGGATTGCTCCGGCACTACGGCAATCTGTGGCAGCTTCAGAAAACACTCAGAACACACCTAAGTTGCTTGTAAGAGAAAAAAAAAGACAACACATTCCGTGCAGGACAGCGGGGCCCCTTGGGCCTCCGCTGGAGCGCTCTGGGGACACGACCGAGGGAAAAAGCTCTCGGCAGCGGCTCGGTACCCGGCTCCGGCAGCGGCAAGCGCGGCTGCCGGCCTCTCCCGGGAGCGGTGCCAGCGCCGGAGGCCTCTGCCCGGGACAAACGGTTCCTTCATCAGCGGAGGGACGCGGGGCCGGGGCAGCAGCCGGAGGCCGCACACCCCCC
>VZZY01024897.1:57809-83133 GCA_013400335.1 Eurystomus gularis | reverse complement strand
CCGGAGGCCGCACACCCCCCGGCAGCGCCCGCCCGCCTCTGCCGCTCGCTCCTCCGGCTGCCCGGGCGAGCGGGCGGCTCTCGCAGGCAGGACCGCGGCCTCCTCCTCCTCACCAGGTATTGCCTTCTCCCCCCGCTCGGTTATTTCTTTTGGACCATACTTCCGGACGAAGAGGGAGAAGCGGGGTGACGGAGCCCTTTCGCTGCCGAGGGCGGGGGCAGGCGCCCGCAGGGGACCGAGCGCTGCCCCGGGGACTTTCCACGGGGCACAGGCCGAGCGCTGGCCCCGGGGACTTTCCACGGGGCACAAAACAGCTCCTTAAGCTCAGCGGGGAAGGGTTGAGCCCACAGGAGAAGCGCAGTGGCTGTCACGGGCGGCTGCGGGCTGAGCGGTGAGACGCGGGGTTTGGCCGGCGCCGGGAGAGCCCTGCTGCCCGGGGGAGCCCCGGGCCCGCTAAACCTCGGCTGCTCCCTGCTTCCCACCTTTCTCTGCACAGACAGGCAATGGGCTGAAAAACCACCACCCTGCAGGGAATGAAGATCTCAGAGCTCCCCGGCTTTGGAGAAAAGGAAAAAGCATCGCAAGTCGTGTAGGTGCTGCTGGTATTGTTGGTAGCATATAGGGTGGGTATAACCTACCACCCTTTAGGAGATATTTCCCATGCGTGCATATGTGGATACCTATCTGAAAGATGAGCTGAGGCCTCCCTGGTAGCTTCGGGGTGTCCTGTGACGGTGGCTCAGAGACACCTGCTTTTTGGTAGTGCTGCTGTACGTGCAGAAAGGCTGAGGGGATCCCACGGAGCCTCCAGAGTCCCTTGTTTGGTGAAGAAGGAGCATCCTCACCTTCCTCCTGTGGCAGGTTCCAAATGCATATCTCACAGAGAAGCCCAAATGACAGAAAAGGGACCAGACCAGAGTCAAAAGGCTAAAATCAGGGCCCCTTCCTCAGCAAACCCCCCCGGAATGTATTTAGTTTCATGAGCATCTATAACTACCTTTAGCAGGGAGCCTGGCAAAACCCCTGTCTTGGGTCAGGCAAAGGGAAGCAACACTGAGGGTGCTTGTAAACTGGGGAAGTGAATAAACAAAATGTAATCTGCAAAAAAATGAAGGGAGAAATCTTTCCATGTCATGCATGGCCAGGGACGGTGGGCACAGCTGCCCCAGTGCGTGAGGAGACCCTCTGGCAGCCAGAAATGCTGGAGCCTTTGCTCCCCGGTACCACAGACTTTTGGTGATCCAAAGTAATGTTTCAGCACTTAGATATGGTGAGACTTACTTTAAAAAAACCCACAGGACTTCAAATGTATCAGATTTTGTTTAGTTACTTCCTGTCGATTCATTTTCTGGTCAATAGTTCAGTTGGGCTTTTTGAACTGTGCATTTGAGGGTGTAAATCTGCTCAGTTTGGTAGGTCAGCCGGGTTGTGACACAAGCTAAGCGCAGCCAGCCTGCCAGGGAAGCACGCACATGGAGTTGGGCTGTAGGGGGACAAGGGTAGGGCGAGGGGCTGTGCCTGTAACACAGAGATGCTAAAGCCATAGCGTTGGTGCAGCTCTTCCAGCCGGGGGGGATGCTGGTTCCCCAGGGTCCATCATAGCCTGAGGGACAGCCTGGAGGGACCGCAGACCAAGAGGCTACGGCTGCAGCTGGCAGTGGGTGTACATGTTCCGCTGTGTGTGTGCATGTTATATGTGCTGGGGTCCAGTGTATTTACCCATATTGATCATGTCCATGGCTAGAATGATGTTAACGCTGAAGGTTAGTCGAACTCTGTGGAGATACACAGCTGTGTGAGGAAAGAATAAGGATCTTCTTGCATCACATGAGGCTGACATTGTCTCTCTCCTTAGCTGTGGGAGTTGGAAGATTGAGTCACATCACAAAATATTGGAATATTTTAAAAAATAATTTCTTCTGGCCCAGGAGGAGCTGGAACATGAAGCCCATGTCAGGCAGCCAATGTCCTCTTTGCTGAAGAATTACAACTCCAGGTAGCTCTGTCTGGCTTCTGTCACATTCTTCTGACACTGAGAAAGGACAGAGAGATAAACAGTACCTGACACCCTTCCCCTCCCTCCCCAACAGCTACTGCAACTGATTTGCCTTTCAAGTGCTAATTTTTGCAAAACCCTCAGCAGAAGCCAGTCTGAGGAGGTGAGAAGTGTCACCCCCCCCCACCCCACCTCTGTCTTTAGGGTGGTCTACCACAGCAGCTAAAAATAGTTTCTTCTTCTGCGCCTTCCCGGCAAGGTGCAGGGCTCCCAGCTGAGGCAGGCTGCACAGGGCAGAGCCTTGCTCTCATAGCAGGGCCAGTGCTTCTGCAAAGCCCGAGCTGCCAAAGCTCTGCGTAGCCTCTGCTTTGTGCCCGGATAATTTTTGATACATGAGCACATTCAAGCTGGATGTGCTCCTGGATTTTCTAGCAGTAAGTGCTAGAAAAACTTCGTGTTTCATGGGTGCCTGTCATGGCCTTCTGAGCCATTCCTGCAGGCTCCAGCACGGCCAGCAGCCGCTTCCCACCCTCACTGGCTTTTGCAACATTGGTATCAGTTGATATCGCACTGGGTCATCTGCAAAAATCCCATCTGAATTAGGAAGACTTGTGAAACCTGAATCTCTGCTGAGCTGCAGCTCCCCTTTCTTACCCAGTGGTGAGGAGGTCAGTCAGGAAATTCAATCCCCAACAGAGTCCAGAAGTTTCAGCGAACGAGAGCAGTGAGGGGCACCCACGAGGCCATCTCTGGCAGATGCATAACGTACCCGGCGTGTATGCTCCAGCAGGACCATGGTTGTCCATGGACTGCTGGGAGGCTCACTGGCCATGCTGACAGCCATGCGTGATTTCCACAGCTGCCAGTGCTGAGTGAGGAGGTTTATTAATAAAAATCTGTTTAGAGACATTTCTCAGAACCAATTTTCCTCACAAAAGTAATTCCAGCATTATTAAACTCCCCTAATTTCTTGTTACTTTTTTTTTTTCCCCTGTATTTTTTTTTTTAAATAACAGTTGCCAGTACAAACTATTCCAGAGACTATGGTAGGGAACCATATACTGTCCATGCTCTGACCCTCTGCAGGTGGCTGAGGCAACCTGGGGTGACGGTAGAGCTGAGGGGTGCAGCTCCTGTTCAAATCAGCACCTTTTCAGATTGGGTTTGTGGGTAGCAGTGGTGCAGGCCAGTGGTTCTGGTTCAGGGTTCATCTTTACCCCTGCTCTGTGTCCTTTTTCCTTGCTGTGTGGGCACTTTTAGAATCAGCTTGTGAAAGAAGATGTAATAATTAACAGGAAGAAACATAAGCATCTCCCTGAGAGGAAGAAGAGGGGTTGTAACAACCCTCATCTGCGATGCAGAAGGAAGGCAATGACGGGCAACAGTGACCGCTCCTCTCTCCTTTCCTACATAGTAGGGACATCAAATTTTAGGTAATAAAACCTTAGGGGTAAGTGAGAAGCCGTGTGAAGAGTTATGAGCAAGGATATCGTAAATATACCTGACCTATTAGAATCCCACACAGGCTGTCTTGCCTAAACTTACATCAAAGATTTCAAAAGCCACAAGAAGATGGGAACCAGAAAAGATTCTCAGAAAGCAATTAGTGAGGCTGGATTTCTACAGTCAAGGAAAAGCAACTCCTGTAGGAGAAAACAAGACCATAAGGGAGCAAGACCAAAGGCCCCTATCACTCAGCATCCTCTCTGAGAGTGAATATTGGTAGATACTCCAGGAAAATGTAAGAGCTATAGGCAAAGGAGATTATCCCCTATATCCCTGCTCAGCTTTTGTCAGTAACCCCTCAAAGGAGTGCTTGAGCCAGCAGGTGTACCCCAACTCAAAGCTGCTGGAGCAGTTATCACCTCCGAGGTGACCCAGTCTCTTTAGGGCCCATTTAGTTCCTGGCTTTGAGGAGTCTGCAGGGTGCACCGAGTTGCACAGTTCAGTTGTGCTTCATGCCTCTGCCGGTGTGAAACCTGTTAGCTGGCTGTGGCTGGGCACGTAGGCTGGCACCTCGCTGGGACAACCAAGTGATTATCAACCAGGAGCTGGGTGCCACACACCAGGGTAGGTGCCAAGCTCAAAACCTGGCCAGGACAAGGGAAAATAGAGATGCTGCCTCTGCTGGAGTAGCAATCAGCAGTTGAAGATGCTGAGGAGTGGAGTGGAGCTGCTCCAGGGTATAATGCAGGTTATAAAGCAAGGCAGAGAGAAACAAATCTACGGGCTCTTGGGGCAGTGAGGCTGGCTGGCTGCTGGGGACCACTGTGTGCTGCCAGGAGAGTGTGACAGCCTTGATGCCCACAAATCTGTCCAAGGCAGCACATCACATTGGCAGGTACAGGGGCCAAGGATGGGTAACTAGGGGTGCAAAATCCCCCAGGGTACAAGTAGCTTCTCTTCCCACAGTTTTCCCGCCAAGGCATCATGGCCCAAACAATTTTTGGATGTGGGAGTGTAAACAGCCACTGTAAACAGTGAAACTATGCATTGTGTTTAATAGCTAAAATTCACATTTTCTGGGACAGAGCTAAGCAAGTAACCCAGTCTTCAGTGGGAGAGCCCTGCACAGCGGGGAAACTAAGATGCACGTGAAGAAAAACATCTTCCACAGTGTGCTGGACTCCTTGCTCTGCGTAATCAATTTGCCTCCTGTGTGATTTGCTTCTGCTGCCCAGGCAGTGGCAGACCTCATTGCTAGAGTTCCTGGTGTTCAAACAACCTTTTTGCTTATGGTGCCTATTTCCCCAGAGATCTAACTTTTGCCTGACGCGATGGAAAGCTTCACGGCTGCCTCACTTCTCGAACTTTATTGAAAAACACTTGCCCCAGATTTCTACATCCTGAACACCAGTGCTATACATACAGAGCAGCCTCTTGTCCTTTGCTCTTGTGCTGAGGATGGTGTGGTGGCTGTTGAAATGCTTTTCAAAAATTTGTCATCATGCCCAAGGCTGATGATTTTTTTAATCCTCACCTTACTCTTGTTTGTGTGCAGCGGTTAGTCTTCAGTTAGCTGCCCCATGGGTTTTATGCTACACCTTGTGTGGGTATTTCATAGCCTGACAAGGGTGTCCAGCAGGGATGTTGGTGACACAGGATGTTATTTCCAAATGCAGGCAGGTACCTCCCTCCTCTGGCTCTGCATCCTGGAGATGGCAGCACCCAAGGTCGCAGTGGTTGGTGCAGGAGTCATTGGCCTGTCCACAGCACTGTGCATTGTGGAGACTTGCCCCAGCTGCTCCGTGGCGGTCCTTTCAGACCAGTTCAGCCCCAACACAACAAGTGACGTTGCAGCCGGGATGCTCATCCCTCACACCTACCCAGGTGAGTGCAGCCTGGCATGGCATTGTCCATAGCACCACATGTGGCTGTGTGCCTGGGGGTGCAGCGATGCACGGAGGTTCAGAAAGAAAAATGCCATGACCTGTGCTCCCCATCTGTCCTGCCTTCTCTCTGCATGTCTGATGTTGTTTACACACAGGCACACCGATCCACTTGCAGAAGCAGTGGTTCAAAGAGACCTTCTCTTACCTTTTTTCCATCAGCAACTCAGCTGAGGCATCAGAGGCTGGCATTCATCTGATCTCTGGGTAAGAACGGCCCCCCAGGGCAGGCTTTGGTATGTTTGTGCTGTGTGCTGGAGCAGGCAGAGGGGTTTTCCTTGCTGGATTTGAGGCATATTGCCTTCATGCAGTAGCTCTTATGACCATATTCCCAATAAACTGCATTGCAGCTGCTCAGGTACAATACATTTTCAAGCAAAATTCATGCATAAGTGCACACAGAAAAACCATTCAAGACTGGCCAGCACCAAATATCTTTTAATAACTGACATTTTCCATACCATCATCCACCAGTTGCTAGCAGCAGAGGTGGTTTCCATAGGGGTGGGACTGCAGGATCTACCTGAAAGGAGGTTGTAGAGGTGTGGGTGTTGGTCTCTTCTCACAAGTAACTAGCAATAGGATGAGAGGAAATGGCCTCAAGTTGTGCCAGGGGAGTTTTAGACTGGATATTAGAAAAAATTTCTTTAATGAAAGAATTGGAACAGTATGCCCAGGGAAGTGGTGGAGTCACCATCCCTGGAGGTGTTCAAAAAACCACGTAGACGTGGCACTTTAGGACATGGTCAGTGGTCATTGTAGTGTCGGTTGACAGTTGGATTTGATGATCTTAGAGGTCTTTTCCAACCTTTATGACGCTATGATCTTAGAACTTCAGCAACTAGGTATAGGGATGCAGTGGGTGTGTGTGTGTTGGGGGTGTTTTATGCTGCCTATTACGTACACAGAAATGTGCCTTGTGGCATTGTTGAAGCTGGTCACTCTGTAGCTTTGTGGGTACCCAAAACAATGTGACTAGGTGTGCAAATGGCCCTACATGGAGGTCCAGCCAGGGTGGCTGCAGTCGTGATGGGGACACTGTGTGAAGGGACTTTGTAGTTCTACAGCTGGAAGTACATATGGTATAGCTGGAAAAACTCTCTCCAGTTTATTTAGCCCATTGTGTCACCCTGAAGCTCAGCAGCCCTCTGCCCACGTGCCAAGGTGGGTCTTGCAGTAGCTGCAGCCTTGCAGAGCTGCGCTGATGAGCAGGAACAGGTTCCTGAGTTCCCGGGCTTGTGCTAAGATTGCTGCGACACATAACATGGCAGAGCAATAGCGGGTAAGTTTTGCAGCTTTTTCTCTGTGTCCTTTTAGGTGGCAGATCTTTAAAAACACTCCCAAGGAAGAGTTACCTTTCTGGTCAGATGTTGTCCTAGGATTTCGATCCATGTCTGAAGCAGAACTCCAAAAGTTCCCACAGCACCGATTTGGTCAGGCCTTTACAACACTGAAATGTGACTGTCCACCCTACCTGCTGTGGCTGGAGAAAAGGTTGGTTTTGCTGCAGGCTGAGCACCCAGAATGAAACCCAGGCAGAGGGACTGGGGGAGAGCTGGGGACTCCTTGAGAGCTTTGGGTTTGAACAAAACTGGAAAAGGGCTGTTTCTCACTGGGGAAAATGCAGCAAACTCCTCCTTGGAGAGAAGCCCAAGAAATAAATACACAATTTTTCCAAAATGTGAAAGGCCCCATTTATGCAATGTCCACTATCTACCACTACGGCTGTACAGTGGGGCTTAGCGTGGGAGCATCTCTGAGCATAGGACCGGCATAGCCACAGGGGCTGCGCTCAGCCAGCCAGACCTTAAAGATACATCAGAAATCTGCCATGTCTTAAGAAAATGTGTGCGTGCACCTTATTTGTCAAACTTTCCAAAAAATGTCCCTATGTTCTTGAAGATACATCCAGCCCCTGGGAGAACAGGCATGTCTGGTAAGGTGTCTTATCTGTGAAGACTTTGCACTTAAGAAGCAGCAGGACCAATTAATCTCAAATTGGTCAACAATTGGAGTAATTTCTTAATCTGGGCAGGTGACAAAAGGTCAAATACCGTAATCTTGTAACAAACCCTTTGGAAATGTTTGCCTACATAATATGGTGCAGAAGATGTGCTTACTCCAAGGAGTTGTGGCTTCAGAGTTCATGCCTGGATTGACATGAAAGGTAGAAAATTTGCCAGTTTCCAAGTTTCCCCAAAATACATGGATTTTTGAGAACTGTAGGAGAGTCAGGATGCAGATCTAAAAAGGTTCTGAGACCTGGGATATGTATTTAATCCATTTAAGTGCCCCTAAAGTGAGCTGTCCAGAGAAAGTGATAGGCTGAAAGCTGATTTGAGGTTAAGTAAAGAGACATGTACTGGCACCGCAGTACAAATTGCCAGCTGAGCCAGTTGCTGGGATGCCTTTCACCTCACTGCAAAATGTGACAAAACGTTTCTTGTTCTAGTCCAGAGTACTCCAGTGGCCCCAGTGCCACATTACTTCTATGCTGTCTCCTCAGTGCACGCGCTCAGTCATGTTTCTTTGCCTAACTGAAGTGGAAATTTCTGCTGAAGCACAACCAAGTTGTACAACATATTTAGTACCTGCCACGTGATTTCTGCTCTCTCCTTATTTCTACTACAGCCGCCTTATTTCTCAAAGGATGTAGTCTAATAAGATGATCAAGCTCCTTTTCTCTCTCTTCTCTCTGGTGACAAGAAATGAAAGCATGTTAAACGTGTAACTAATTCTCAAAACCCTGGTGACCTGAGCAGTATTTATAGATGATTCTCTTGGCAATCCACAAAGAAAATCGGTGTTGCGCCCACCTTGCTGGTCCAAAAAATGGACTTTGGGGCTTTTTTTTCTGCTTGCTTGACTAAATTCAGGAGATTTCAGCAGGTTTTTTTATTGGTGTATTTTTTATGACACGATGGAAGAGTCTCAATTACAATGCTTATGAGCTCTCCCGTTTGCCCAGACAGAGCTGCTGCACAAGACCTCCCCTCTTCTCCACAGCCAGCCTCAGTGTCCTGCTGCACCCAAGCCCCAGTCCTCAGAGCTGTGCCCTGGATCCTCACCTCTCCCAGTACTTTGTGGGAAACCACTTCCTTTACAGTGGGGTTGGTCACTTTGCCAGCTGCCAGAGTATTGCAAAGGACAGGGTTTCCCACTTAGTGCATCATCATCCCAGACCTGTCTCCTGACTTACTCATGCTAAAACTCCCACTAAAGACCCCCAGCAACTGGCTCCAGCTGACAGCATGCAGTGACTCCATCTCACACGAGTCTTTTTAAATGGGAAGGGCTTCAAGCTCTAGGCAAGTTCAGGGTGGAATTTGGCTTGAAATTGAGCTCCAAGATGAACCTCAAGAAGGGGTGAATTTTGCTGAAGAGCAGACATGGATGTGTAGTGCTCTGAGCTGTCCTGGGTGAGTCCTGGCTGCTGCTATAGAAGGGTATCCTAGCAGTCCCTTGCCACATCTGCCCAGCCTGTGGGGACACCTTGGGTACCCCAGGGCATCATACATGGCACTAGATGACTAAGTGGTTCCTGGTATCAGGGGAATGTGTTGGAAATGAAGGCAACAGTGTGTAACAGGCATGTTAGAAGGAGTGTAGCACAATAGTGCTGTCACTAGCAGAAGTAACTTGGGGAATAAATCTGATGTTTTTTTACCTCACTTGAGCTGTTACAGTTATAGAAATCTGTATAGAAAGCTCTACAGTTATAGAAATCAATCCATGAGACCATGAGGACCTGACTGTCTGTGCAGGGTCTTACGCCAGACCCTTCTCTAATACTGAGCAACTTGCTGTATCTTTCCAGCCCAAACAAGCAGAAAAATAACTTTGATCAGACCAGATCAGACAAATCACAAACAGAAACCCCATGACATTTTCTTTGCTTTTTGTCCCATCTGTTGTTTGGTTGTGGTTGGCATGTTAAAAGCAATTTATCTCATTTACTTTATGTGCATAATAATTAGATGAGGGTTTAGGGGTTTCTTTTCTGCCTCACTTCCGGAGTCTTTTTGCAGGTTGAAAGCAATTGGCGTCCAGATGTACACCAGGAAAGTTGCAGACTTGTGGGAGCTGCACAGCGAATATAACGTCGTTGTCAACTGTGCGGGCATTGGAGCCCACCAGCTGGTGGGGGACGAGAGCCTCTTCCCTGTCAGGGGACAAGTACTCAAGGTTCATGCTCCTTGGGTAAAAAACTTCATTCGGGATGGGGATGGCTCAACTTACATCTACCCAGGGATATACAAGGTAACCCTAGGGGGAACCAGGGAAAAGGACAGCTGGAGTCTCTCCCCTGACCCTGGCACTACCAAAGACATCTTTGACAGATGCTGCTCCCTTGAGCCCTCACTGCAGGGAGCTCAGGATATCAAGGTGAAGGTGGGCCTGAGGCCATCCAGATGGTGTGTGAGACTGCAGAGAGAGGTCTTGAGCCAAGGGGGAGCTAAGCTCATGGTGGTCCACAACTATGGGCATGGGGCAGGTGGCTTTTCGATGCACAGGGGTACAGCTAAAGAGGCTGCTCGACTGGTGGGAGAGTGTATTGCTGCCCTGCAAGGCTCCTCATCAAGGGCCAAACTTTGAATCCCAGAGGGTCCTTATTCATTTATGACAGGCTAGTCTTGCATCTCCTAGTAGCAGCTTTGGACTTTTATTCCATTACTGGATAGAAGGAACCTAAGACAACAGCTTGTGTGATTGCAGGTGCTCCATGATAGCTCACCTGGTTTCCTGTTGCCACCTTGGAAAGGCATGATGGGTTGATCCAAGTATTAGTCCAGCTGTCCTTCTCCTCCATCTGGCACTGTTTCTGCCTTGGGCATTTTTCCTGGCCTCATGTTGTGAAGACAAGATATGTAAATATTCATCACATAACAGAGATCAGATTGCTGCAGTATAATATAAATAACATCAGTTTAGCATTTCTCCATCATCTAAAGGATATCGGATGCACTAGGTTCAGATTCAGTAAAAACTATTTCTCTCCTCTTGTACCAAGTCTAATCCAATATTGCTTTTGCTCCTGCCATCTTGCTAACAGGCTTTACCATTTGGAAGGAAAAGAAAACCCCACTCAGTTCCGCATTACAGTGCTCCAGGTCAGCTCCTACAGAAAGCAGTGTTAGGACACTGTCCAGGCACAGTGACCAGGCAAGTGTGATTTTAAGAGCAGGTCTGTGACACTGATCACCACATTTGCTCATATTACACCTTGGGGAACTTAACACAAAGTTTCTGCAAGGGGAAGTTGCCCCGTGTGAGCTACAGTTTTGTGCATCTTTTCTCACTCTTGTTTGCAAATCTCTTTTTTTTCTCCAAGCCCCTCAGATTTTGCTTTTGGACACAAAAGATTTTTTCCCCCCCAACAGCATCATTGACATGTCCCATGTTCTACAGAAGAGGATTTTTCAGGATGGGCTTGGGAGTATGAGCATCTCTTTTCTACTTTGCATCAGCACTGGCTGCTTTTCTTTAAATAGCTGATCACGAATAAATTGGTGGCAAACCAATAAGGATCTTAACATCAGCTTCAGTCTCAAAAAAGAGAGAAGAGCCACTTAGGACTAAATAAACACTCCAAAGACAATCTTGACTGTAACAGGACATGAGCGAGCTCCTCTGCCATCAGGAAGCTGAGCCACCAGAGCCCACACCACTGCAGAGGCTGAGCTGGGCTTTACACTTTCCTCGGCAATTCAAGCCCTTTGATGTGGCTGAAGATACTCACTCCCCAAAACTGAAGCTTACAGGTCTGACTCTTGGTGATTAAACTACTCAATAGATCTTAAATGGCTCATTCAAAAGTGTCAGTATCCACTTTTCTCTGATTTTTTTTTTTTGGTCCTTACAGTTACAAACCAATGAAAATCCTTCAGGAATTCACATAATTTAAATGAACTGATAAATAAAGTTCTAATAATGAAGCAAAAGCCACTTCTGTAGTGTTTCCTTTCATAAACAAGGGGTTTATTGGTTTATTTCATTTGGAATGGCCTGGCAGAACCAAGAAAAGCCACATTCAGACGTGGCTGCCAGTTCGTGCTGTTCTCAGGGGATAAGGACAATCCTCCTTCACAAGGGACTGCTGTCAAAGAAAACATCACCAAACTATAGGTCAGTAAGCGCCCAGGATCAGCCTAAGCCAGCCTTGCCTTCAGCAGCCTTGCCCTCTTCTCAGCTCTGAAGGCTAATTTTGCATTCCCCACCCACTGCAAGAGCTGCTGCTTTTGGCAGCAGTGTTGGTGTAGGGCTTGTCAAACCACAGCTTTGTTCTCAGCTAACACAGAACATAAAAACAGATAGAAAAAGAATATGAGAAAGGGCTATTTTTTTAAATCTTGATTTTAATCTTAAAAAATAACAAACAGCGTAGCTTATCCTAGAACAAGAAACACTACTAATGCTAATGGAGTATTCATAGCCCCATGAGAAACCAGAGCTCTAGTTGTGCATTTCTGCTCTGCAGGATGGTGAGGTTTTTTCTACCGTACATCTAAAAGTTGTCTGGTTGATAAAAATGTCAAAATAGGTTCAGCTGCAAGGCCAAATCAGTCTGCTGTGCTAGCTCTGGCCATGGTCAGCAGAGGAGAGGGCCACTTCTAGTTGTTCCTGGCCCAGCAACTTTCCTCAGGTGAGGAGTAGCCTAGTGTTTCATGGCCTGCAGATGATTTATCTTCCACACATTTGTCGACTTGCTTCTGAAACCATGTATGTTCTTTTATAGTCCCTGACATGTTGTGACAACAGGTTCTGTAACGGGAGACGGTTATTTGCCCAGGATCAGACGTCATTGCCTTCATCTTTGTCTTGAACCTGGAAACATCATTTGATGCCTCTTTCTTGCATCTTACAAGAAGTGGTGACTCGTTATTCTCTGTGACCCTTCTCGAATTTATAAAGATGCACCATACTCCCTCTCAAACTCTTCCAGCTTGAAGGATCTTCCTTTATGTAGCTGCTACCTACATAAAGTCATCCTATATCTCAGGTCTTCCTTGTGGCCCATCTTGATACCTTTTCTCACTCTAACTTACCTTTTTAGAGATGGAGGGACCAGAACTGCACACAGTACTGATGACAGAGGATGAACTTTGTATTTAACTGATGACACCTGTCTTACCTTACTAATAATTTCCTGTATTAAATTGCTTCATAGTCACTAAGAAGCTTTTAACTGATGTTTGAATAGAACTACCTAATTTCAAGATATCTGTCCTGAATGGTACTAGCTCATTCAGACGCCGTTGCTGAGGCTGGGTAGTGAGGTGGTCTTCCTCCCAACTCACCCATGTGTTTTTCTGTGCTGTTATCCACACTGAATTTAATCTACCATGACTTTGCCCATGGTCCTGAGGTGGTTTTTGCAGTTCCTTGCAGGGAGTTTGCATCTTACAACATTGAATAAGCTGGTACCACCAGGAGACTGAGCCACTTCCTTTACTGCCTGACTGATGGGTATGTGGATTAGCACTGGCCCTGTCACAGATCCCTCTATGATGTCATTGGTGACTTCTCTCCACTGTGAAAAATGGATGATTTATCCTTACCTTGTCTCTCTATCCTATGTACTGTTGCTGACTCATGAGAGGATCTTCCTTTTTATCCCATTCCAGATTAGCTTCTTTATGAGTCCTTGGTGACAGACGTTTTTAAAGGCTTTCCAGAGGCTGAGCAAATCATACTGAGCAGATTGCTCTAGTCTGTAGCTTTACTGTTTCCTCTAAAGCCATAGGAGGGTGGTGAAGCCCAGCTTCATAGCTCCTCACTGCAGAATGTTGCCGATTCTTCCCTCGTAGTCTTGTTATCTGTCCTTGCAACTATGCTATTACCATGGCTTTTACTGTTTGCCTTCTACAGGTGACAGATTTAGTGGTTTGCATTTCTCTAGACCCCTCACAGCACTTAAAAGAGTGTCATGTGCCATCCTCTTTTTTCTTTGGCTGTTTTAAGTAAAAGGTTATACACCAGCCCTAATACTGCAACAATTTCCCATTAGCATTCCTTAAAAACCCACAAGCAACATCTGCTTCTCATGAATTTGTTACTACGCCTTGCATCTATTTGTTCTAAAACCTCATCTAATGGCCCTTCAATCTAAGGCAGCTTCTCTGCTTTATCCCCTTAATAAATGGCCCTGCCATGGGAATTTCACTAAGCTTTTCTGCACCAAGCACAGACACAAATAATCTGTTTAGCTGCTATGTTAGGGCTTGTTTTCTCTCAAAATCCTTTGCCACCCTGATCATTTGCTGACTGCATGCCCTGGTCATCTGCAGAACCCTCTGGCAGGCTCCCTGCTCCTGCTGGGGTAGAGAGGGAGCTTTTTGTTTATTAGCAAGTTATTTCCTCAAAATCTTTTTTAGTCTGCCTTCAGAGTTCATGTCCTTTTCCTCATTTAGACAGGGTCTATTTTGGTTCTTTCCCATGTAATTTTTATCATGCTATTACAATAAGCCAGTAATTATGTTTCTTCTGGAATGTCTCTGGTATTTCAATACTTTCATATAAAAATCAAGCATTTTACACCCATACCTCATTTTCAGACTCAAAGCAAACAGAAATAAGCAGACATTCACCCTGATGGCTCCAGCTCCTGTGCCCTGTTAAAAGGTGCTTATTTGTCCAGTTTGCGCTTTGCCGTTTCCTGCTTACTCGTGGTTATAAAGAGGTCAAAATGGCACCTTTAAGGACATGCCATCATGAACGTCGCTCTGCCTGCTCACTTTCCCCCAGTCTCTAGCTTAAAAGAAGGGTCCTCCCTGGGGCGGGACTTTTCACAAAGGCCTGTTTGTGATAGGATGAGGGTTAACGGGTTCAAACTGGAAGAGAGGAGATTTAGATAGGAAAACTAGAAAGAAATTCTTTACCCTGAGGGTGGTGAGACACTGGAGCAGGTTGTCCAGGGGGCAACACCATCCCTGGAGGTGTTGAAGGCCAGGTTGGATGGGGCCTTGAGCAACCTGGTCTAGTGAGAGGTGTCCCTGCTATGGCAGAGGGGGTTGGAACTAGATGATCTTTGAGGTCCCTTCCAACCCAAACCATTCTATAATTCTATAAAATAAGTTTTTAAAATCTTACTCTTTCTCACAGAGGCTTTCTTCCCTGCTAAGGTCATGCCACACAAAAGTTGAGCATCCTACTCAGGAGCCTCAGCTTTTTGTTCCAGAAACTTTCAATTTGCCAAGAATATGTCCTAATATCTTGGGAATAATTGCATATCCCTCCTTCATTTTTCCCCCTAGGCATGGAACATTTAAATATTCTAAAATACATCCATTAATACATAGTGATGCTCTCCTGTGCCAACTATACACCTACCCACAAAGGGGAATCACAACGTTTCAATGCCTGCAAGCCGGCTCGCTACCACTGACTGCTTGGCTTGAAATCTGTGGAGATGAGTCCTTTCTAGCTTCAGCTGCCCAGCCTTGGATGCCAGTCTCTGGCAATATCTCATCAGCCACCCCTGAGTTTCTGCTCCTCACCCAAAAGCCTTGCCAGGAGCTGAAGTGAAGATGTGGCCTGTGTTAACTCTACAGCTCCATCTGAAGCTGAGCCAGCAGCTGAAGAACTTGCAAAACTCCATTTTGATCCTAAATCTGGCTGCGCTGTTGCATCCATAGTCTTCTGGAAACACAGGGCACGTGTCAGGGAAACACCCACACGTGGGAGAGGATTAACACTGGAAGGTCATTAAACGGCCCTGCCTTCCATGCTGATGAAAGGTGGCCTTAAAGAAAGACCTTGATGCCACCTGTGCAAAGCATTTTATTCTTGTGCCATCCCTTAAGCTCATGTGTGTCTGGGCAAAAGTTAACCAGACCATACTTGGGTATTTCCTTCTTACCCACACTTTTCTGATCTACATTGAATAGGCACCCCTGGCAGATGGCAACTGATCTGTCACGCTCGCGGGGAACTTCAAGGGTGTAATTATGGCACAGAAAGGGAACGATTATATTTTGAGACATTTATATCAATCCTTGCGATTGCAGACAGCAGATGGGCTGCATGATGGATTTTAGAGCTTGAGCACAAAAGAATAGTTTTCTGCAACAGGGAATTTTGTTGATTTTTTTTCCGAAAAAAAAGCCATAAAGATGTATTGTCTTGATATAGGCTTTTGCCTATATTTTAAACAGTTTACCAAATTTCTGAAAGAATACAGGAAAATAGGCACTCACCATTCATTACAATTCTTTTCCAGTCGAATACTATTTGAGATAAACTTAAGTGTGATGTAATCAACTTCATTTTGAATAAATGTAGCAATTAGAGAGAAAATCATGGCCTGGACCAAAATTTGTATTGTTTTCACAACTATCTTAAACCAATGTGTATGTTGTACGAGGCTTTATATTATCCTGCTTTATTCCCTGTTTTCCACCAGAGGGAGATGTTGGATCAAGCAGTTACTGAAAGACACCCACGCACTCAAAGAGCAAATGCAGTGATGCTGAAATCAGTGGAAATGTGGGTTCCTGTTGGGCTTCCACATACCTGTAAGGCTTGGAGGACTTAAGTGCTGCAGTAGGGCTTACGACATAATCGTGAATCAGTTAGAGTCGTAAAATGTCAGGGAGAATGCTTAAAAAAAAGTCCATTGAAGAAATATAAATGTGAAGGTAGCAGCACACCAGAAGCTGATGTTAATAAAAATAAAGGATTATAATCCTAGACAAAGCTGTTGCTATAGCAGCATGTCCCAGAGCTTCTCCCCCACCAAAAGGCTGGAGGAGGAAGCCAGCTGGCTTGGGTAGCAAAGTGCCCTTGCTTCCTTGTGTTGGGTGGAATTGGGGTCCCCCAACCCCTTGGGATGTGCCTGGGCTAGACATGCTGTGCGGGGTCCCTGCAGGGCTGCAGCCTGGCCCGTGAGCCCACCCCCTGGCCTGGTTCTCAGCGAGCCCACACACCGCTCTGGATGCTCAGGTATTAGAAACTATCCCTGGTTTAAGGATGATCCAAAATCGTCTGTTTTCTTTCTGGGAATTTTCCCCCTGCATGTCTGTTTTTCTCAATGAAGAAGCCAAAGTTATACATTTTGGAGAAGGAAAAGTGGACATGAGTCAAAACTCAGCCTTATGAGGAAAGGGAGTGGCTGGGGAAAAAAGGAAGTGGAAAGAAACTTTTCTGAAAGTGAACAGCTTCAATAAAATGGTATTTCCAAATGTAAAAGAAGTTTTGATGGAATCTCTTTCTTGTGTTTGTTTTTTCTCCTTTGAGACTATCTTACACTGCTGGTGGCAGCCAGCACTAGGAGAGCGCTGTCCCACATTGCTTTCCTCTGTTCCTGTCCATTACCTACCGTTGGGATAATGTATTTCTCACATTGTGAGAGGCATGCACCACGTGCACCTTGTGCATCACACGCTGTGCTCCTGTCACTGTCACTGTGCTCCTGTCACTGTCACCTCTCCTGCCTTTTTATTTAACTAATGCAAAGTTTCAGCTGACAAGCTGATTTCCAAGCCTTACATGAGCCTTTACTTACATTTACGAGCCAAACATGAGAAGGGATGCTTGTTTATTTTCTATGTTACCAAAGAATTAAGCAACCATGCCAGCTGACAGTGTTTCTGAAGGACCTGCATGTGCACCTCCAATCAGCATTTCTACTAAAGTGAAGGTCTGGAAAACAACCCTTCCATCAGAGAATGCACTAGAGCCATGGAGGGAGTCTCACCCTTGCTTTCCTCCTTGCAAAATGAGTGCAGGATTGGGCTTCAAGGACATAAAACCTCTTCTCCCCGCTGCCTTGCAGCCTGGTGAGCTGAATGGCCTCCTGGTTGGTGGAACAGCTGGTCTCCTTTGAGCATTCATGGAATGGGATTTGGGCTGCTCACATCCCACATTGCTGAGACAGTGGTTACAAGAAGAGCAATCCCACTTTTAGGTGTGCTTTGAATGAAAAAGCTCCTTTCAATTTTTGAAAGAAAGGGGCTGAGGCACCTGAAGTCCAGGCAAAGACTCCAAGAAACAACCTGCTTCTCCACAGAGGTAAGTTTAAGGCCTTGAAAAGCAACAGCTACTCCACTTCTGAAAATCCTTCCATAAGACTTGGTGGGCAAGGTATGTGCCTTTTTTCCATGTGGTGAGCATATCTGCATGGTGTCAATACTCCAGAAATAACCATGGGGCAAATTGTCACAGAGATTTGCAGCAGGATAATTGCCTCAAACAGAAGGATAAATAGCTTTTTCTGGCATTTAATGGGCCTCTTAAGTGAATGGCAATAAGCTCTATGCGAACAGATGTTTTCCCCTCTTTTTTCGTCCTTTTGCATCTCATCCATAATTATGCACTAAAATGTTCTTGTCTGGGTTGCTGAGAGCAATCTTGCTACCGTTTGTGTTTGCAGTGTAAGATGGAGCACTTCAGCACAAAGACTGAGGAAAAAGCCCTTAATTCCTAAAGGCTCCCGTCCCTGCACTTCAGTGATCATCTTCTTTTCTTCCCATTAAGCCTAAGCAAGGAGTGAGAAGTTAGTGGGAAAAATTTGCCTCGTCCAGGCACTGCTCTGCACGTCCCAGTGCTGGGGCCTCTCCCTGCCTGCACCAGTGCCCTGGGCTCCAGTCAGGAGTTTCCTGTGCTTGCCTGGCTTCGGGCATTGATCCAGCTCCAGCTCAGAGTAGTTGTTTCTCCTCTGCCTTGCGGGGGAGGCAAGTGTCCTCTGAGACAGTCCTCCCTGCTCTATGCCACCTCTGCTGTGCTGACCAGACTGCAGGGAGATAGCAGTCTCTCCTCTGTAGCCACTGGCTTTGCCTTCAGGCTTGCCACCAGGACAGAGCAGGCATCACACAGGCTCTGCAAAGGCTCTGCTTTCAGGACTGTGTACCTCCTGACAGAGTACAGAGAAATAACCTTGATCCTGAAGAAACTTAATGCATTCTGGCAAAGGGATCTCCTCCTAACAAGGAGCCTGCAAACGATGTAGGAGCTGGGGCACAGCCACAAGCATTAGCCTAGATGAGTGTTCGTCGCCTGCAGTGATGCCTGAAGGTGTGCCAGCATCTTTGCACACCCACTTTGTCCTTCCTAGAGCATCTTCGAAGCATCTGGCTGGCCTCTGCTTTCCATGTCCCTGGCTGAGGACGGAGGAAGACACACTGTAGGAAGACCTGTGCTAGAAGGATGCCCTCTGCAAGAACACCTAATCTATTTACAAACTCTCAGCTACGGAGGTTATTCCACTTTGAATTGGTACCAATATCTCTGCATCACTGATGCTGCTCTACATGGCATTGAGGGCAAACTGCCTTGAAAGGAGCCTGCGGGAAGAGCACAGTTTTATCCTCACCGTCTGGTCCTGGCCAGGCTGCTCAGTGGCAGGGAAGTTGTGGCATCTTTTTTGCTGAGGGCAAGGCCATTTCTCTCCTTCTCGTTAGGATTTTGTTCAAGACATTTAAAATGCAACCAGTGGGAGCAGAGGACTGGGTGACCACACGGTAACAGTTCAGAAAAGCAACCTTTTTGGTACAGGTAGAGACAGTGATACTGAATTTAGAGTCCTGCAAAAATGGGACACTTTTCAGGCATATGGGTGAGACCTTTATTAAAGATGGATGCATATTATTAAATTGGCCTGCATGCTGGTCCAGGACATATTTGCATGCCTCCTATCCTAAAAAAGCTGCTTTTTGACCATCAAGGATGCTGCCAACCACTCCCAGATTTTATTATATCCTACAGCTTTTAAGGAGGCATAAACTGTACAGACATATGCCAGTATATCAAACAACATTGCGAGACAGACTAGAAAAAGTGCACAGCGCATTAATTATTGGTCTTAATTTGTTTGTGAAACTGCTACCCAGAACATGTTGCTGCTGTTCTCCTTCCTAGCAGCCCTGGTGCTCTGGCTTGTATGTCTTCTCTCCTTGGAGAGCCCGTTTCCCTGAGTGCTTGTAGATGAAAGTCACTCTCCGTGATCAAATTGTGACATCTGCTCGATTACTGCTGTCCCCTGTATAAATACTTTGCCATTTGTACTGTACTATATAAAGCCATTAAAAACACGTAATAAAAAGGCTTATATAACTTCTTAAAGCCATAATTACTACTCCAGCTGTGGTGTTTTGTAGAATTCTGAGCATTATAGATTTATCCCTTTGCCAAATTCCATTTTTTTTAATGAAAGATATTCATCCTCAAGCTCAGAAGTGTAAAAAGTGCCAGTAAAACTGACTGCATCCAAACAAGGGAGAAAGCTGAGCCCAGACTAACATCAAGGTAATCTTTAAAACATACAGAAAATGGGAGTTTTTAGTAGAAACCCCGGGTAATTTTTAAGCAAAGACGTTTGTCTGGGATTACAGTATAGATACAGGGGAAATACAGACAAAAAAATAATATTGCAAAAATCTTTGTGCAATAGCACATGAACTGCCTATGAGCTATCACTGCTTCATTCTGGTAAATTGGAATGTCTTTTTAAAAAAATGGTGACACATGCTTTCAATTTTTATATCTGTATCTGTTCAGTAAAACTTCCAGCCCTTACTTTAAAAATCAGGCAGAATTTTGCTTTTTCAGAATGATTAGACAATTTAGTAAAAGGCAGACAATAAAATCACTGTTGTTCCTCTCCAGGAGTGAAATACAGCTGCTTGAGGCAATAGTTGCATTTGTAGATACCACAAAGATTAGGGTCAAATAATGAAATGTAAGGCCCAGGGACAGCAGAGAATCTTATACTGAAGGGCTGCTTCATTCCTCTTCTCTTTCCTGCAGCAAATGTATGTGCACAGGTACAGGTGTGTATGTGTGCAAATGCACAAGAGCGTGACTCAGAGGTAAATCTTGATATATCATCCCCTATCCTCTCTATCATCCTCTCTCCAGGCCATTAATCATCAACTATCTCTTTCATCAAATTCAGAGCACACAGCTAGGCTATGGTGTTTGAATCTCTCTGTAGCTGGAGGGAAAAAAGAGCTTCTGCCTGCGCTTTGCGCCAAGCTGCCGAACAGCACAATCAATCTTGTGTTAAGCTGTCTAAATAGCCCACGAGCTTGAGGACAGCTAATGGGAGACTGTGTGAACGTATATTTTTTTCACTGTTATCTTCAGACCTACCAGTGGTGAGCTGAGAAGTGGTTTTAATGATCCACGCAGCTGAGATTTAGCCTTGACAGCTGTTCAGACACATATTTCTCAGCAGCAGTTAAGTGGGTAATAGACCAATGTGTCCAATTTACTTGGTTGCTAGCATCTAAAAGATAACAGAAGGAGATTCTTTCTCTGAGTTTTCAGTTTTTCAAGTCACGGGAAGGAGTAAGGGCTGTACTTCCCTTGCAGAGCTGCTGGCTTCACGCAGGCTCCGGGGAGGTCTGTCACTCGGTACACAGAGAAATACTTCCAGGATTTCCAGCTGCAGCTTCAAGGAACAGAAGTGAGACCAGGCTTGCACTGAAGCCATCACTGAGAAGTCATCTGAGGAGCTATAAACATTTCATCCCATGTTCCTCAGGGCTATGGCAGAGCTTTGGCACGTAAAAGTGCAAGGCAGTAAAACAGGCCTGGACTAAAGCTCTGACCCCTTCAGACTCAGAACTTCTGTGGGGAAGGACACATAGTGCTTCTTTTCACACAGCCACTTTTATATAAACTTTGTGAAAGTTTCTGCACAAAACCTCTCTGTTTTCCTGTGCATGGACCAATGTCACTCTGGTTTTCAAAGCATTAGCCAGGAATGTAGGAGGGAAGTGAAGGAAAAAAGTCTTCCTTTGCTCTGTCCTGTAGATTTTGGCAAGTGGCTTGTATCAAATCCAGCAGAGCTGTTAAGCGGAGTCAAAAAGAATATTTTTATTCATTTATTCATTTTATAGGAGGAATGTTTGACTTCCATTAACAGCTCTTGGAGGATCCAGGGAACTCCCAGTGGTGTTTATTCTGCCTGGGGTTTAATTTTGCACAGAAATCCGGGCAGACATTTTGATAAGCCAGAAGATAAATAGAAAGCTGGACAGTGGGTGGAGGCAGAAGGTGGGTAGTGGTAGGCAAGATGTTTGAACTGAAAATGGCTGTAAGAGAGATCAACCTTAAATAACTGTTGCAAATGAGAGATTTTCCTACCAACAACATCCCAGGCAAGATGTAATTTATAAGCAGCAAAGACAGCACGAAAGCAATGAACTTTCATTGATGTTAAACTTTTTCCTTCCAGAGGTTTAGCACTGTGCTCTCACCATAGACAAATTTGTAAATGCAGGAGGAATTTTACACGTTAAAGACTATTCCTGGTGAAATTAAGGGAGATGTAGAAATGGGTGATACCTACATAAAGTTAGGTACAGTAGGGCCGATGTCTGGATTTGATTATCAGGGCATAACGCTTGCTGCTTTCAGCAGAAATTGCATGCTCATATTCAGAGTTGTTGTTTCGGTTATTCCTTGCATAACATGGCAGTACTTTGTGCTCTATTGGATCTGGCATGATGTATGTTCCTCTAACGCCATCCATCTTGCTTTGGGGACAACAGGGAGGGGAGACTATTTGTTGCCTGACTCAAAGAGCGAGCATGTTTTGCAGGAGCTGTGAAAATCTGCAGAAGCTGGATTTCCCTCAAAAAGGCCGATCCTCCAGCTGAAGAGAGTTGCGATTTTTATTTGCTTTTCTTCTTAAAATGCTCAAGTATAGGTGTCTTTGCAGCTGATTCCCAGAAGAAGAAATTCCTTTATCATTCACCTGTTATAATAGGGAGGTGAGACTGTTTAAGGTACTATCTTAAGTCCCATCGATTCTCATGCTAATCCAGGTAAGATTTCTCATTGTTCCCGAGATTTCCTGAGAACCTTCTCTACCACTGTTCCTTTTTTCTCTATCTTTAGAAGCCCTCCGTTGTGTTTTAAACAGGCAGATTTACATTCAAAAGAGATGGAGGGGAAGCATGAGAAATTCAATCGTTTGTTAAAACACAAAAGCAAAATGAAATCACGGAGTGAAATTTGTGAACTGTTCTTTAAAAGGACCACTCCTAGCATGCTCTCAAACTGGGGCTAATCAGCTCCCCAAGGAAGGAAATGTCTTGTACAAGGTCAGCATTTACAGTTACAACTCAGCGGTGACAAGAAGAGTGGCTGGATTCAAATATTTGAGCTTTCTGTTAAAGCTATACAATGAGAGAAGAACAACAAATGAACCTGTGATGCTGAAACCAAGAAAGACCTTGTGTTTTTTATTCTGCTCAGTCAGACTTCTTTTATTTGAAAGATGCATTGTTCAAGCTTTTAGGAAAGCTTTGATTTCTCGAGGATTTAACTTCAAGAGAGAGTTTTAAAATGTATTTGGGCACTTTATACTTTTTGAGTCTTGACCTTTATCCTCCCAACTTTAACATTTTCTCCACAACCATACAAACACAAACTTTTATTTTAATAGGACTTTCACATTCCATTATTTATTGACCAGGTGCTGACAGTTTAAAACAACCTCAGTGCTAAGAATTTTGTGATATAATGATTTTGGCCAGCAGTATTGCAAGTCTTGTGTCTCATCACATCTATCCGTGCATTTAGTGTACTTGATGTATGTCTAAACCTCTATTCCCCAACCAGTGGCATTACTTCTGTCCTTCAGATGAACGATGTCACTTCATCTGGAGGAGCAAAGTGATGCACAGACAGCCTCATGTCTGCCCGAGCAACCCTCTGCTGATGAACTCCATGCAATGCTCATGGGTGGAGCCAAGTGCCCATCCCCTAAACTGATGTCTGTCGTGGGTGTTGCAGTCACACTCTCCCTCTGCCTTCATAAGCGTGTTCCTCCCTTGCACTAGCACCACGGCTTCTCTGATCCCCTCCTGACCCACCTGAGGGGGGTGGAAACAGAGGAAAGGCATGTGGCTGTCAGACAGGCCAGCTGCCAGAGCCAACTCCCTTCCCTGTGGCAAGCACCAGAGCCTCTCCAAGGGAGACAGAAGGCAGGGGGAGAAGTGCTCTGATCTGCACCGCATTCCCCCATAAACCAGCCAGAAGCTGCCCCACTTTGGCTGTAGGCTGACCAAATGACAGGATGGTACTGAAAAGAATGACCAGGTCTATTAGAAAACTGCTCCAAATCGAGTTTTTCTCGAGTTAGTTTTCATCTGGGTCGTTGCCCTGGTTTGGCTTAGCTTAGGACAAAAGAGTCCACCTCCTGCCACAGGAATGGCAGGCAGGAATGCCACCTACCCCCTTCCAAGAGGAGACTGCATTTAGGGACATTTAAAACAACCTTGGAATTTGCTTTAACCTATTTAGAAGAATAGTTTACCTAAAAAAAAGAGGACAGCAAGGTTTAACGTCAGGGAGTGTGCACCTGGCCTGCCAGCGCCTCTGCGCTTGGAGCCACGCTTGAAATCCCACTCCTGCAGCCAGATCCTCGCTCCCTCCCTTATCCTGCTGCCGGGGAGAGGAGGGACAAGGAGCTCAGCGCAGAAAGCCTCTCCCCTGCCAGCAGACAAGGCAGGGTGCTGGAAGCACAGTGCTGCACGCAGGGGTCAAGAGTCACAACCTCTCTCCCCTGCTCGGCAAAGAAACAGGGAGTAGCTGTGTCTGTGCCCTGCACATTCCACCTGGGAACATATTTATTACTCACTGAGCTACATGTGCTGCAAACCGGCTGCCCTCACCTCCTCCCTGTTCCTGCAGAGCTGCTCACCTGCCACCAACCCGGCTCCCCACTTGCAGTTCCTGCTTCAGAAAATCCCACCAACCACCACTTCCCTGCTCATCACTCAGCGGTGGTTTAGTATTGTGGCATAAGACCAAAGCCAACCTGTGCACTTTACATTTCTGTGTAGCGTGTCCCAGTTGCGAGACAAAGGGCTCCCTGTGCTCCTGCAGAGGTGAGCGGGACACCTGTCCTCTGCACTGCCTCTCAGCCCTGCTCAGCTCACCTGGAGCCTCTCACAGAATCACAGAATGGTAGGGGTTGGAAGGGACCTCTGGAGATCATCTAGTCCAAGCCCCTTGCCAGAGCAGGTTCACCTAAAAGCAGCTTGCACAGGATGGTGTCCAGGTGGGTTTTGAATGTCTCCAGAGATGCAGACTCCACAACCTCTTGAGGCAGCCTATTCCAGTGCTCTGCCACCCTCAGGGTAAAGATGTTCCTCCTCATGTTTGGATGGAACTTTCCTTCACGGGTGAAACCAGGGATGTGTCATGAAAATTTGCAGCTGGCTCATGCTGACCCAGGAGTGAGGCCAGGACGCAAAGTATAGACTTAGAAGTTATTCATGTGCATGACAAGTGCCAGCCAAATCGGGGCACCTCAACTGTGGTTTCACGCAGGGTTCTCATACCCTTCAAACACTCAGGTCCAACACGATTTGACTAATCTGTAACACCCACACTACTGATTACTAATAATAGTAAAACCAAAGCAATGGTATTTTTGCTGCATCCTTGCTGCTTGTCTTGATCCAGATGTCCCTGGAGTCCACCTTGCTAGAGTTACTTATCTGTAATGCCACACGATACCGGGAGGGCTTCAAAGACATGTCAGAGGGGCCAGGATGGCAGCGTTATCTTGGCTGCCCAGGGGTATCCTTTATCCTTCACGGACAGCTCTAACCTTCCAAAAAGCAAAGTCCTTCACTGCCAGGGCCGGGCTGTCCTTTATTTTCTTTTACTTAAGCATGAGCAATATCCAAGTCACCAGTAAAATTCCACTACCTCACGACATTGCAGTGTACAATGTGAAGTAACGGTGGGACTTGGTGGTCTTTGCGGTCTTTTCCAACCTATGGCTCTACCATACATAAATTAACAAGTTAATGCACTTCCACATTATGAAGACGGGTTGATATCATAGTTGAGGAGGGGCGTTTTTGTAACAGATGCCCCCTGTTAGGCCCAGCCTTGGGGGGCAGCGTGGCCTGGGTGGGCGAGGAGTGCTGCGCCACCCGGCAAGGCCCGCGGCCAGCCCCAGCCCTGCCCGGGCACC
>VZZY01024897.1:0-57368 GCA_013400335.1 Eurystomus gularis | reverse complement strand
CTGGGGCTGCCCGGGCTGCGGGGGTCCCTGCGCCGCCTCGGTCGGGCCGGGCTGGAGGACACCCGAGTGCAGGAGCCCCGCTTCGCAGATGTGGCCTCCAACTGTTGCGAGGCGACTGGAGTGTGTTGGTGAGGTGGTGTGATGGTGGCGGTCAAGAGAGCTGTTTGAGCGACGCTGCTCAGCTGCAGGAAAGGTGGAGTGTGCTGGTGCAGGGGCTGAACGAGGTCAGACCTCGGGCTGGACCCAGAGTCACCAAGCTTGCTGACCAGGCTGAAGCACCCCCAACAGAAGTAAGCTTGGGAAAAGCCCTTGGCATTCTTGGCATCCAAGTGACATTTAATTCACTGAAGGCTTTCAGGAAATGTTTCTAAGACATGGTGTGTATGAGAATTAAGTGAGTTAGTTAATGAGTTGGTAAGTGGACCTGTAATTAGGTTCAGATGTGGTAATGATTGTAAAGCTTTTTGGAGAGGTGAGGACCATCATTAGCATCTGGAGCTCAGCGAGAGTGAGGAGTGTTGGTACTTCTCCCCGTAGTAAGCTGCATGTGTGACCAGTAGTGGGATGCTGCCTTCTTCAACAAGCTCCATGCCATCTTTGGTTTTGGCAGATGCCACTCTCTCAGGAATCACAGATTCAAATGTTTATTTTATGGAGTGTGCTTTGTAATCTTTCAGCGGATAAGAGCCACCTTTCTAAGGCCAGGAAAGAGTAGCTTGTCACTGAGGTCTTGCTGTCAGAGCAGAGTAGTAATGGTCTGTGTGAAGATGTGCAGATACTTAAAGATGCTGGAATGACTGTGAAGAGGAGCAAATGGGATTTTGCTGGATAAGACGACCTTCTTGATCAAAGTAAATAACTATTTCTGGTGTTTGCCTTGACAAGAATAAAACCAGTTATCTGTGGAATGCCTAAACCTTCTCCTGTTCTTAAACTAAAGCTTTATCTGGGTTTGCTCAGACTCCATGTCAAAGAGGCATCTTGCTAACATCCAAAGCACCATCTGAGCAGACGTCCTGTGATTGTAGGGTCTCATTTGAAAATCTGCTTTCTTTTCTTTGCCTGTGTGCCCCCAGTAATTTATTTTTTATTTAAACAGGAGATGGAAAATGAACACTTGTGTAGTTCAAATTTTAGATTTGCCTCATGTTTTGTGGAAAAATAAAACTCCTATTTTCTGCCCCGGCTTCCTGAAAGGATTAGAAGGAGAAATGGGATAATCCCCACTTTCCTTCACCACCGTAGCAATGGTGGGGACAACATCGTCACATGTTTCTTCAGCATAATGTCTGTGTGGTGTCCTGATGCACTGTGATATTGATACCATGTTGAGGCATCTAGATCTTGCAATGTCAGTTTTTGTGGTTTTTGTTGTCCATACCATGTTAACTGATATTCTGCTAAAGCCCAACTTTTAAGTGATTGTAATTATGGAAGAATTTCAGCATTCACATGGGAAAAAAATTGTAATCATGTAGAGTCAGATAGTTTCTTGAAAGCATATGCTAAGCATGGTATCAAAAAACAGGAGGTGAAGCATATTCTAATTTATTTAATGATTTTTGAGGCACTCCTAGTGGAGAAGTAGCATCAGGAGAGGCTGGTTGTCCTGCTGGAGAATTAGCAGCGCGTTGCAGTGTTGGAGAGCTTGAGACTCTGGAAAGCCCATAGTATGTTTTGGTGCTTCTCCAGCTGAAGCTTGTGAATCACTGCTGTGGTTTGTGGTGTTGGGCACGTTGCTGCTGAGGTCTTATTTGAATCCCACTAATTAAGTCAAGTGAAACATATTAGTAAATACAATACAGGGTGGAGCTGCCAGGTTAGGTTTGAGACCATCGGGTGTCTTCCATGTTCAGCTGTTTCACTTAAGCAGGTTGCTTCAGGCTAAGAAATATCTACTTAAAGTGAAGATAAGGCTTTGAAGACAGTGGGACTGAAATTCTGGGAATTACTGGTTTTGAAGTAGAGTGAAATAAAAATGTAGGGGTTAAAAAGGGGATAATGGTTTTAAATGGAAAGAAGATAGATTTAGATTCCATGTAAGGAATAAGTTCTTCACTGTGAGGGTAGTGAGACACTAGAATGGGTTGTCCACAGAAGCTGTGGATGCCCCATCCCTGGAAATGTTGAAGGTCAGGTTGAATGGGGCTTTGAGGAACCACATCTAGTGGAAGGTGTCCCTGCCCATGGAAGGGCAGTTGGAAGAAGATTATCATTAAGATTCTTTCTAACCCAAACCATTCTTCATCAGACAGCATTTGACTTCAGGCCGTTTTAAGACAGGGCAGGGTCTCTTATCAGAAAAGGCTGCTTAAATTGGTGGTCCCTGGCTGCAACCAGCACCTCTGGAGGAAGGCAACAGCGTGCAACAGCTGCCAGTGTGGTGTGCTGGTGTGTGTAAATGCTGCGTAGGGGGGAGGGATGGGCCCCTTGCACATGCCTTCTGTGCTATACTGGGTTGGGATTGCTTTTTCCTGTGGGTTTTATGTGGTTTTGTGTCATCTGTCTTTCTGTAAACTATTGTCAGGCCATTTCTGAAGCCTGCAGAAGCTTTCAGGTACGTTTTTTTTTTCCTACTGCTGATTATGGTGGTGGTGGGAGTATGTTGTAATATGTGAGCCAGCAGGATGGCAGTAATGAAAAATCAGCGAGGCCAGGCTTTGCTCTGTTTTCTTCGTGTCACTTGGTTATAACTCCGCTCACACTTACATCACTGAATTAACACAGAGAACCTACGAACAGAGTGTTTCCATAGATCAAGTTGAATATCCTCCTTTGTGGCTGCATTAAAAAATATTTACAGAAACACCCAAGGAAATTATTGGATGCCTACTTTGAATCACTTTAAAGTTTCCTGGAGCAGCATTGTGTCATTTATTTCCCAAGCACAACTTGCAGACAAACAACCAACAGCACCAAAATGGAGGGGGGAAAAAAAAAGACCCAGACAGGATGGGAAAGACGGAGACTCCTCCATAAATGGCCTTTGCGTCTGCAGGGAACTGCCCGTGCAGTCCTGCGCTTTTCCTGACTGCTGGCAAATCTCCATCAGCAGAGAGAGCGACTGTGCGGCACACAGGAGGATTTGACCGCTGAGGTTACAAGTGTCTGTCCGTGCCTTAAGATGCTTGCATAAAAAATGCAAACTGAAAGCAGCAGGGAATAAAGTAATTCAGCTGTGTGACAGCTCTGGGAGCTGCTGGAGCTGCCTCTTCGGGTGCTTTTGGGAGCTGTGTGGCTCCCAGCTGTTTTTGCTCCCAGTGGAGCCTACCAAGGAGCAGATGCTGCTGCTTTTGCTGACGAATAATAAACAAAATTCGGCACTGAGAGCTTATGATGGTCGTCTGAAGAATGGAAAGAGTTACGTGTCCTACTGCAAATGTAAAGCAAATAGAAGTTTGTAATCCCATTTATAATTTGGTGGGAGCGCTTAAAACTGTGTTGTTGCTAATAAAGTGCCCAACTATGTTTATAAGCAGTGATTTGAAGCTCTGGTTGTGTTAAGCTTTTAAGCACTGGTCTGGTAACACATGCAGCAGGTAAAAACTCCAGCTACATGGAAATGCATGAATTCTGACACATGTACCTGCTCTTGCAATAGGTATTAGGGAGTATTAGCAAGGTCTCCCTCCATCCACATAGTGCTGCAGACACTTGAGGCAAGTTTTAAAATGTTATTGCAGGGTGTGATGGTAAAAAAGAAAGTAATAAAAAGTTGTTGCATTTGGAATTTGACATAACAGCAAATTCTTATCACAATGATTGCAATAACAAATTTAGGTTGGCTCCCATGCTCTGAAACGGGGAGGAGCCCTCTCTGAGAGTCTGGTTAAGAAAAGCTGGAGTCCTTTGCCTTCTGGGCAGATTTATTTCCGTGGAGAAGGAGAAAAAAAAATATTCTATATGCTTGTGCACAAAAGAAGAAAGGGCAGTGTTAGTCCTGGGCAGGTGTTTTAAGTTCCTGCAGTTCTGCTTGCTGTTGCAGCTGTGACTATGTCCCTCCTAAAAACTGAGGTTCAGGATCTTTCTGCGTGAGCGTAGCTGGGCTGTGCAGTGGGGGGCTCCTGGAAGGCAGGCTTGGAGAACTGCTTGGAGAACTGCTTGGAGAACTGCTTGACGCTGCCAGGCTGCAGCCACAGGTGTGTCTTCTGAAAGTGTGCCTGCCAGAAGACAAGCAAATTACAAAATTCAGTTTGAAAGTTGTAATATCAGCTGGAAATCACTTTGCTGTTGTTGTGGCTGTCCAAAGGTGAGGAGTGCGGTATGCTGCTAAAGTTAACCTGATGCTATTTTGGATGCTCTTTCATCTCATATCTAGAGATATAAAGAAGTTATTGCCTTCAGTGATTAAAAGCTTGGAGCTAGATTTTGCTGCTGGGCCCATTTGTATTTTGTCTTGGATTAGAACATACTTTGGAACATGAAGTATCATTGCATAAACCAGAAAGATCTTGTGAGATGATATTTTTATAGGCATTGCTTACACTTGTATACGTTTGTATTTTGATTCTTTATAAATATAGACTAATTGTCTTTTGTTTTTGCTTGCTGGATTGCAGTATTTGTTTTTCTTTATATAGGAACTGTTCCCAAGAGCTTACTGCTTCTCTGCAGTCATAACTGATAATGGTATTATCTGTAATGTAATTGAAGTCTGCAAATTATTTGGGATTGTTATCTTTGAAGTTATGTGGAAAAACTGTTAGGCAGATAATAACATGTCAGGTTGAAAGTAACCTCACGCAATTTAGCATTACTTTATTGTTAAGATTTTACTTCAATTTTACATTTGTTTTTTAATTTTAAAATGACAGTGATACTTATTTTTATGTCAGCGCTTAGGCAAAGAGTCCTTTTTAGTTCTACAAATCTGGTTTAAAAAAAGTATAAGATGTTTTCATTGCCTCTTTGTATGTATATTTATGTATGTTTGTATGTTTTCAAGCTGACTTCACATCTTTAAAAATCTGATAACCTTTGGGTGCTACTTAAATACAAAGTTACTCTGCTTTATGATGAGCAGAAGCCAAAATTATTGGAGAAAACTTGGTTATTCTGAAGTCAGATATATCTGTCTGTCTTTCCAGATCCCATAGTAATAGCTGGTCTGTTTTGGGACTTAATTGCTGTAACAGTTTATTCATTATGTGTGCCTGGAGCGATGTTTTAACATTACAGCAATTTTAAAACGACAGGGCTTTGGAAGCTGTGCAGTGAGTCACATCAGGCTGTGTTTAAAGGAGCAGATTTGTCCAGACTGAGCCAGAATAAGGCAGCTGTTGGGGCAGCAGCGTGGGTCAAGGCAGCCTTTTGGATCTCCTTGTGGATTCAAATCCAGAACTTATTCCAGTCACCTCACCTGTGTACCAGACATGGCAAGCTTCAAAGCACTGTTCTCTAGATGTGGTGGTGGTGAGTGAATAGCATCCTAGCTTTGATGAACCTGTGGTTCTGTTGCAGAGGAGTGCAGTGCTGAAGGGCTGATACTGGTTATTCTTTTGAATGGGTCTACTTCTGAGCCTCTCCTTTAATAATAGCTAGACAAACAGGAGGGTGTCAAAACGGAAGGAAGAAGGTGTTAAGAGGTGCAGGAAGACAGACCTGCAGGGAAAGCCCAGCAGAACTGGTTCTTGTTTTGAATAGAGAAAAGTAGGTTTTGAGAGGAATATGCCAAGACTCTTCAAACTGAAAAAAAAATTTTTTTTTTTTTTGAAGGGCATAGTGACCCATTGTTCCCTAGGTCCACTGCAAGTAGGACAAGAAGCAACTGGCTTAATTTCCAGGCAAGTTACTAGGAAAATCTTTTAGCTCTGCAGTTGGGTAAGCAGTGGAAAGACTCTCTAGAAAAATGTGAACTTTGGGTATCCACACTGGGAAGGTTTAGGTATCCTTAGCTGTGCTTCAGGGCAGGGAAGTAGAGTCAGTCAACCTCCTGAGGTCCTTCTGTCTACATTTACCTGCTGTGCAATTAGAGAAGCAGCCTGGCAGGTAAAATGTGATTAGCCAAACTGGAATTTAGCCTTAACAGTGATCTAAGGTCAATGTCATAAAAAGAGGTAATGGGGTCTTTGAAGAATATAAACGATCCTTGCCCTGGCTTAATACCTCACTAGAGAGACCAGACCCAACTGTAATTGTCCTGTGACAATTAGTGGACCCCAGAGAGAGGAATGCTACTTGACAGCTTTTTTCCCCTCCAGCACTTGGAGGTCTCTTACCAAACATAAACTAACCCAGAGTTGTTTAGCTTGTAAGATTAGCACAAGGTAGGAGCTTACGGCTTCAGGCCATTAGTACCTGGGGAATAGCTTTGAGAGCCTTGGTTGGTTTTTGTTCAAATATTCAGGCTAGTAACACAGACTGAGAGAGTTTATTGTGTTTGGAAGGAAAGAATAAACTTTTATTGATAGCAGTTTTCATCGGCAGGTGACCGAATCTGGGGAGCACCAGCCAGCTCTGTGTGTGAATGGGGGCAGCTGAGGCACTGGAAGGTACCCAAGCATGGCAATCCTTCTCCAAGTAGCCAAACAAGGGCAATGCTGGGCTTTCACTGTATTTTAACTGCAGATGAGATGTGTTTATGGTATACAGTAAAGAGATGGCAATTTTTTTTTTTTTTCTGACAACGATGTCACTTGCGAACTTGTGAGGTAAATGATGACTCAATAACCTTGATTCTTACACACTTTTTATTACCTAAAATAGGTTCTTCCTTCATGAATTTTTGAGAAGCAGCTGGGAAATGTTATCCTTCAGAAAGTCATTACAGGTTTATGAGACTTAATTATATCCAATAATACAGATTTATTTCAAATAGCTACTCAAGGCTTTCTTTCAGCATATAAAGACAGGGCAATTATTATTTTTTTTTTTCCTAAATAACTGTGGCACATCAGAAATGTTTTTCAGGGTACATGAGCTTTCCTATTTAAGGACATAACCCAGGGACTGAGGTGGTGATTTCTTCTGCAGGTGCCTTGCTCCATGATGGCTGTTACTGTTGTGCTATCTTTTTTTGAACCAGGCTAGGTGGTCCTGGCACCTTGTACAAGACATAAATCCTTTATGACTGTGGTAGCAGGTGCAGAAAAAACCCATGCTGATCCAGCCTCATTTGCTGTCTACTGCTCAAACTGTTGAATGGGATTGCTGTGTGAGAAAACAACTCACACTGCCCTCCTGCCCAGATGGTGATGCTCAGAGAGTGGCTGAGCAGCTCTGGTCATGGCCTCTGGATCCCACTGAAAAGCAACAATTCTGTAAACGCTTTCTCTGCTCTCACCTCTTTCTTCATCCCTCCACAGTTCCCTGTCTTTGGAGTACTGGATTGTGTTCTCTGTTGTACTGCTGGTTATCAGGCCCTGTTAGCAGCCAAGAAGCATTGTATGTGCTCGGAGGGCGAAGGATGTCTTCTGCATGAGAGCAGCTGTTGAGCAGGAGGTGGGAGGAGATGAGCACTGGTATGAAAGTCAGTTGTACAGCAAGTCACAGTCTTGTCATGAGGAAAGAGCAGGAGTCCCTGAAAGTTGTGACTTTTGACAGCTTTGAAGACAATGAGCACAGTTAGTACTAAAAATTTTTTGTTATGTTTTATCCTAGAAATAATAGAAGTGAGGATAGTTTTGAACACACAGCTGTCCTTGCTCAAGCAGTTTTCAAGGTGGCCAAGCTCGCTTCCTTATTTGCTAAAGCTTCCTTTGGAAAGAGAAGAGGCCAGAAAGAGAGATCTGGGACAAGTAAAACTCTCCCAGAAAGACTTGAGGGTTTTTCCTTTACGTCTCTGACCTTTAGCTGCCTTCTTAGGAGACAAATATTTAACTTCATCACTAGTAAGGTTTCCATCCTAGCTTGTTCAGTCAAGTCACATCAACATTTACGCAGCCAGCCAGGCAGTTAACAGAGATGTTTGTCTACTTCAAGGCTGCACGAGAGATGCTGGCATGCCAGACATCTCTCTCGTGCCACTTTTACTGAACTGCAGGCATGGCTCAGACTGAGGTGCCACTGATGGATCTTTGGTATGAACTCAGAGCAAAACTCCAGTGGCCCATGACAAGGGATACAGTACTGAAACCCAGTGGTGAAGAGCAAAACCCTCTAACAGCTGCCTTGCAGACTCATACAGACGATTTGACAAGTACATCATCTCTCTAAGAAAACAGATGTAGAATCTGGGGGTTTAGATTGTGTTAGTGGGGAACCTCCAGTCTTCACACAAGCAGTTTGATTTGGTTGTGGTAGAGCACTCTGTCCTCCTCCTGCAACCTGGCTGTGGTGGCTGTCACTTATGGCGCCGCTTGGATAAAAGACTTAACACTTAGGTGAGAAAGTCTGTGTGAACCACCGCTATTCTTTGATGACATCGACAGCAGCCCCCTCTTATCGCTTTTTCTACTATTAACTTTGAGCTGTGTTTGTCTTGGATGGCTGTTCAGCGCTCCAGGGCTGTGTGCAGTGGATGTGAGCCATTTAATCAACTCGAGTGTTTCCGTAGCTAGCAGATATGCACCAAGATACTTCTGCATATGGCGAAATGTTGTTCAGAGCCCTTCCGTACTGTCTCAGATCAAATGGCATTCAGTTCAGTGAAACAAGTAGAAGGGAAATAAAGAGGTTTTAATTTAATCTTTCTTTTAATTGAGTTATGGCATGTATGTCCTGGAACCTGTAGCATACATTACTCACCTTGATGTACTTTATGTTGGTGTTTCTGTATACCAAAGTGACAGGGTGACATGCTGTCCTGTTTTGAGTTAGCAGATCTCTAAGGGTAATGGAAACCATGTGTGCAAATGGACTGGTGCCTTGAGAAACAGATTAAAGCCGTGATTTTGAACTCGCTCTTATGGCAACAACTGGGTCAAGTTAAGCAGGAGATGGCGGAAGTGTTCCCAGCTGCTTATGCAGCACTAAGTGGAAGAGTTTGGATCATCAATGACACGTGTTTCCCACCTGCCTGTGTTTTCTTCTGTCCTGTCCTTAGTAGTCTGTTTTCAAATGTGCCCATCAGGCTCAGGTGCCATCAAAAAAGGCACTGGCTGTGAAGTGCTCATGGACTTCACTGTCAGCGAATGAGTAGACAGGGTGTCCTTGGGTGACTGCTGACCTCTTGAAGAGCACAGGGCCTGGGTCTGGCTCTGGGGGAACACCTTGGTGGGTATTTTGCTTTCTTTTTCATTTTTTGCAACATTAAAAAACTAGCCCTGTAATTTATGTCCTCCATGACATACATCTAAATACAATAAATAAACCTTTCCTTATGTCTTTATGTAATGATAAATGTAATAGTTCTAGCAAGCTGTTACCACATACACAGAAATCTTGCTTCTCAACAAAGTCTTCTCTGTATGCTCTGTGGATGGGAACAAAATGGCTTTGTAGTCTTCTTCAGAAGTCACTACCACAGAACTGTTTTTGCTTTGCAAATCCCAGATCTGGGGGACCCTTGTGAGGAATGTTCTTCCTGCTGCTACCTCTCCCCATCATACAATGGGGGCTTCCCTTGTCTCTGGAAATATAGAACCAGGAGGACTCTCCAGCAAGCCGTTGGCTTCTGAAGTCTATTAGGATGTTCAGATCAAGCCAACTGCTTCAGATTTTACATGGAAAACCTCTGGATTTACATGGTTGTTGCAGAAAGAGCTAACCAAGAGCTCATTTAACAAGTGACTTACTGAAGTTTACTTGTGTCCCGCTTTCTGGTAGATTGCAGGTGCACTTTCAGGTGTATTGCTGTAGGTTTTTCTAGAAGTGATAAAATTGTGGGTCATTTCCAGGACTGACCTCGTGGCTCCTGCAGACTGAAGGAATTGAACCTGCTTGCCCTTCTTGGGGTGTGTAAGACAGGCTTTGTGGTCCTTGAGAGCTTAGCAAGGAAGGGCCTACAACAAGCCAGTTAGCCAACTTGTCTATCTTTATTGCTAAAACAGGGGATGCTCTGTGTTCTTGCTATTGGTTTTGATGAGGTAATAAGTCCCTATTTTTTATTTCGTGTGAGTGTGACAGGGTGGTCTGCTGAGGAAAATTAACCTAGATGAAACATGAGCAAAGAAGCCAATGTCGGTGATGTGCCAGGGGCTGGACCTGGTTGGGAAGTGCGTGCAGTTGGAAATGATGTTAGAAGCAATGAATGTTAGCATAGTAGAGTTGCCATCGCTGCTTTAGCCTCCCCCACACCCCTTTACCACAGCCCTCTTCCTCATTCCTCTCCTAGCAGCTAGCTATGTCAAATAATTAACTGGGAGCTTCAAAGTCAGTGCGCTTTATTTAGCATCCTCTTTCATATTTTACAAAGAGACAGTCTCCAAAATGCTGGGGGGAAGAGATGGTAATGTCTATTGATGTGGCTTGTAATGTTAAATAATACTTGCCACTTAGGAGCCTGAAAATGATAAGAATCGTTTTGAAATCCTTCCTGCTTCCTGCAGAGTTGTCGGCACTAGTGGAGGATTGAGATTTATCCCAGAGACGAATGCTGCAGGGTAGGAACTGCCTGAAAAAACCCCAAAGGAACAATAAAATTTGTTAATACTGATGTCATGTCTCTTTTTGGGCTTTCCTCGTGGTTGTCCTGCGGCACTGAAACTTTCAAAGAAGTGAACTTTGTTTCATCTTAAATAGAGCAAAGCAATGGCATGTTATTCCTTTTCCCTCACTCTTTTGAGAAAATTAAACAAGAAGCAATTATGTGTCAATTGGCTACTGCTGAGTTGATGTTTCTTCTTAGATGTCTTGATTAATGGTTTGATCTTGGCAATAAATTATTCATTATGGAATCTGGGAATTTTGGATACACCAGGAGTTCATGGTCAAACTGTGTAGCTGTTCAGTGCTATATTCTGTGTAATACTCTGAATGAATAATAAAACATTGGAAAATGTCCTTAACTAAAGAAGATGGTGTGTATTTGCCCAAGACCATTGTCCAAGAGATTATGATACTTGTGTCTATATTTGTCTTGAACAAAAAATATTTCAAAATTGTGTGCTTTGAAACGAGTTTGATTTTCTTCTTTATAAACTGGAATGTAGGCATAAAATCTTGTACTTAAAATCCTAACAACTTGTAAGCTGACTCTTATGTCAGCGTCTAGAAAGATTGCCTTTCTAGACATTAGGAACTAATTGCCCAACATGCTGTTTATTTTGCTTGGAAGTCTTTTACATAGCTCTAGACTGAGGGCAGTAATCCATAATCATATTAAAAACAAGAAAGGGAGTATGTTTGTAGACACTTGAAGCTAGTATACATTTCGTTCTGTGGACCTCCATTACCTGTTTTATTAACTAACACTTGTATGAAATAAGGAGCTGAAGAAATAAAAAAGTTAAATTAATTTTTTTAAGTCTTCCGTGGCTATCCAGTAAAACCAGTAAAAATGAGGAAGTGAATATGGATTGGAGGGGTGGAAGTCCCTACGTACCTATTGTGAATGTTTTCTCCCTTACCTTAGGCTGTATGCTATGAAATCAAAATGCTGAGTGACTTCTACAGGTATTTAGATTTACCCATGGATAAGAATTAATGTTTACTTGCTTTATGATATTATAGATGCCAGGTGACAAATACTGACCTCTTCTGCTCCCTGGGCACAGAAAGTGTTCCTGGTCCTTGCTCAGGATGGGCAAATGAAGGGGAAGGGGTTTTCTGATGCTTCAGATCCCTCTTTAGGCTGGAAGGTGAGGTGGACCATTTCTGTTTAGACATTTGCACTCCACTTGGGTGAGAGAGAAAGCTGTGCAAGTGTGAAATGCTCTTATTTATATGAAGGCATTGAGTTTTACTTTAAAGCATCTTCTTTTTCCTCAGTTCTTAACCTCAGGCAGAGCCTGCTGGAGTCAGTGGATAGGCTTCCAGAGGCATCCTGGTCTGTAAATCACAGCTAGAATGTTGGAATTTGCACAAAATAAACTCTGCTTATCTGGCTAGCTGAGTGTGTACTGATGAATTGTTTGTTGTATGCTGTGGTTTGAATATTGCAATGCAGTCAGCCTAGAGGAAAATAGGTATTTTTTTTTCCTATTATATTATGACATCTCCCATATTTCCTCAACCAAAGCACTTCATTTAAACCAGTTATGAATATAGGTTGAAACTGTGGTCTTCCCTCTATTTAGCTAAAGTCTGAATTTGAGAAGCAATGAACAGTAGTTGCTGTATCTGTTTCTTCCTGTTATCCTTAAGATTTTATTTTTTTAAGTTGGCAAAGGCATGCAGGCACTGGAAAAAATTCAGCTGATTGAGTATTACACAGCTTAATCAGTTTTGAGAATTTGCTTCCATAAATTTCAATCTGTTCTGGCTCCTGGTTTTATCTCCATCAGATATAAATTACCATGCTGTCAGCCTCTGGATAGCATTGGAATGCTGCTGCCTGATTTATTTTATTTTATTACCATAGCAAAGAAATCCCACTTGACTGTTTTTTAAATCTATGCTTCTCTTAGCAGAGTAAAATCAATCTCTCTTTTAATAAACATGTATTTCTCCCTGATGTTACTGGGATTTCCAATGCCAGAGCTGTCAGTCTTTGGTGACCTCTGAAGGTCCAAGGAGGGGCTCCTCAGTGCAACACTGCCCTTTCCTACCTCTGCAGCTCCCAGCTTGTTTGGTTGCAGGGGATTTATTTCTCAGAGGTAGCGAGGGATGATGGTTATGCTGTGTAAATAATAAATGAGATGCAATGCTTTCCAAATTTCTAAGTACCTACAAATTAATATTTTGGCAAGTGTTCTGAAGCACGTGCTTCCTATAAGTCACAAACCTGCATCCAGGGTGATGTACGTCAGTTGCTGAAGCCCAGGTCTACCAGGGAATTTATTATGAGGGAGTGACCACAACAGCTAATTTAAACATGGTAAGCTGGTTCCTAGTACCCGTTTCGTATGGAAGTCAGAATTTCAATATGCATTCAGTGGAGCATTAGTCACCTAAATTCCTCTACAGATATGGCTGTGTCATGTTTGTTTTGGAAGGCACTCTTTATTTTTCCAAAGCCTCTTTTTTTTTTTTTTTAAAGTGATATAAGTTCTGTCTCTTTGAGTCAGTGCCAAGCATCCTTTTTTTCTGCCTATGCTTTACTTATGAGGCACTTGTTTTGGGGAAAAGACAAAACTAAAAGTGGGGTTGGAGAGAGCTTGAGTGTGGGCTTTGTGTATGAAATGCTGAACCTCCCAAGACAACGAAGTTGTTGGTGTGGCTTGCCGGCAGGTTAGGCCAGCAGTTCCCCCGCGAGTGTGAGAGCTCTAATTTGTGTGCGTGTGGCTCCATTTCATACTGTCAGGTGGGAAATCAGAAGCAAAAGGAGCAGAAAATAAACATGAATATTAACAGGAGAGCAGAGGTGAAACGCTGGGTGATTGCTGCTTTCCAAGGGTTGTTATGTATGCATGTTCAAACTGATTTGCTCTACAAGGGTAAAGACTCTTTTGGTGTCTAATGAGAATTGAAGTCAGAAAATTGCTTTCTTCAGTGTAAAACTTTGCATTCAAGAAGTGTTGCTTTTTTCCTTTCCCCTGCTGCAAGTGTTTTACTTACAGTGCAAACTGCAGCCTTGGGAAGCAAGTGCTGATAAACTGCTCTCAAGCGAAGCCCTCTGGGTGATACTTAGAGCTGTGTAAGTTGGCTCTCACAGCAATGTCCTGCTCCCAGGCAGACAAATGTGTGCTGCACTGCTGCACTGCAGAGGCTTGGAGGAGGTGATGCACAGAGTGTGAGGAGATAGAGGAGAGTTAAGTGCATCCTAGAAGTTCCCTCTTCAATAAAATAAAACACACGCGCCCAGACATAGAAACACCTCTAGTTATTAAAATTCTTCGTACACAAGTTGTCAAACTCATTTAAACTGAAGACACCCACTTAATCCAGAAAATGCTCTTATCACAGGACTGATTTCCAAAGGCAGAGTTTACTGTGGTAAGTGGCCTTGCTGCACGGGAGAGTGTGACTGTGTTACGTTGCTGCTCGTCTTGCCACAAAGCTTTTGTTCGTCACCCTAATATTCCACAATCAGCTCGAAAGGTGACATCATGGAGCAGAGCCTCCTGGAAGATACATCAAAACATACTGAAGACAGGGAGGTGATTAGGGGCAGCCAACATGACTTCACCGGGGGCAAATCGTGCCTGAGTAATGGTGGCCTTCTACGATGGAGTGACTGTGTCAGTGGACAAGGGAAGAGCTATGGATGTCATCTGCCTAGACTTCTCTAGGGTCTTTGACATGGTCCACCACAATATTATAGCCTCTGAATTGGGGAGTTGTGTTTGATGGATGAACTGTTAGATAGATGAGGAACTGGCTATATGGCCATGTCTAAAGAGTTATAGTCAATGACTCAGTGTCCCAGTGGAAACCCGTAACAAGTGGTGTCCCTCAAGGGTCCATACTGGATCCAGTACTGTCTACTTTGAGCAGCCTGATCCAGTGGAAAGTATTCCTGCCCATGGTGGGAGTGTTGGACTAGGTGATTTTTAAGGTCCCTTCTAACCCAAACCATTCTGTGATTCCGTAACAAACACGCTATAGTTTTACAGCACTGGAGTTTGTCTGTGGAAGGGACTCCCTATGTGGCCCGCTTGTCCCACTGCACCAGCCTGATGTGTACAAAGGATGGAGCAATCCTGTGGTGGCTGGATAAGAAGGCGGCTGTGTGCTTGTGTGCAGCGTTGTCAAAGATGCCTCTGCTTTATCTAAGCTTGGAAAAGTAAAAAAAATGGGGAAATAGATTTTGTGTGTTATTTTTTTTCAGCTCATTATGAACTTAGTGCAGCATGGGAAAGTTTCGCTGTTGGGGTGGAAATTTTCAGTTTAGGTGGCTGCTGAACTGGATGTCAGCTGCCTTTCCCTGTGATACTCCTGATGCCTCAGAGGGAGCCTACTGCTTTTCTCTCAATACACACACACAGGGCAAGAGTGTATGCAGCAATTTCTGCAATATGGATTCTTCAGTGAAAGCCTCATATGTTTAAGAAAGCCCAACTGCAAAGAAAAATAGAAAATAATAGTAATATGAGGAAAGGAAGGAAAAAGCTTAGACATGTAGGGGTAGGATATCTATAAAGCCAGCCACATTAGAAATTAATTCACTCAGAACTTTAAATATGAGTCATAGTCACTTTGTAAGCCTGTATTTTAAATTACAGCTTACTGAGCCTGTGCGTGTCCCCGCTACTTCAAAATTAATGATGTAGCATAGCATGTTTTTATGAGTGCACCTCTTGTGAGCCCTCTGTATGATGCTGATTACGTTTAGCTAAAGGGGACTGTATGAATTGACCTTCCTCAAGGAGCTCTTTGCCAGGACTGAGGCATACTTGTCCTTTCCTATTGATACCTCCACTCTGAGGTGGAGTTTGTTTTACTAGTACCACATATTGCTGCTCCAAACATAAAATGTTTGGAGTTACTCAACACTACTGAAGAATAACATATAATTAAGTGTTGCTTGATGCTCACAACTAAAGATTAGGCTCAGCCTTCTGAAATACAAGCTTTTCTACAGCATGGCATGTATGATATTCTGATCTGGGGTTCCTCTTCTGTGATGTTGAATGTCTACAGTGTAGGTGCATATGAGCCTGTCCTGCAGGCTTCCTTTGCAGGTCATGGAAAGAAATGGATGTTTCCAGTGCATGATTCATCTTACTTATTTTAGACATCGTCTCTATAGTGAGATGAGTCATTCCCTTAAAGAGCCTGTCTACCTCATCTGTCCTGTCAAGTAACTTAGTTCCCAGCCCACTGTTGGAGCTTGGTCCCAGGTTGTCCTCGCTCCAGGAACGTTCCTTCACTCCAGGCTCCGGCCTTGGAGTTGACCGGCTAATTGCCTCCGAAGCTAAATGTGGGCGTTCACGAAGGATCATTCACCACTGGAGCTGCTCTGTTGGCAGAGAGAAGAGCAATGTGCCAGGTCTGGCTGACTCCACCCTCAGCAGCCCTCTCACTCATCTCTGCAGGCTTTCCACATGTTGCATGTTCCTTGTGAGACAAAGCCAGTACTCGGGTGGGCTGCAACACACTGCTAAACCCACAAAATAATACACCTGAGGCCACTAGAACTCCTGTAAATCATATCTAGGGTCAATCTACTCTCATAATGGCTAGCCTTCAGGAATGCAGTCCAGTAAATATACATTTGCCTTGTAGATGTCTGGAATTTTGCAATCTGCATCCCATCCATTGCATTTTAAACTGATAAAACCACTGCAAAATTTCACCCATGAGCAAGGTCTGTTCTGCTGTACACTTCGAAAAAGGCTGAGCAGGGTGATGCACAGAGTACAGCCAAAACCATTGGAGATGAGGATGTGTATGTCACTTATTTCTGTCTAGAAAATATTGGTATTTATTGATGGAGTTTTTTGCCACAAGTGGTTTTTGCTCATGTTTGGTCCTGGCTCAAATGTAAAAAATTACTGTTGCACAGTTTAATCATAGGATTTTATATTTTTCCCTTGATTAAGACATCTGTGTATGTATTGACAAGTCATTTGTTTCTTCATTGGAAGCAACAGACTGCTTGGCAGGACAATGGGTTTCCCAAATTTTTGTTTATAAATATGGCTAATATGTTTCTGTATTTTAATAGGCTGCTAGAAAGGAAGGAGATAATAAAAACAGTTATCGAATTTAAAAAGATGGAAGTATGGAAAACTTACTAATTCCCTTTCAGATCTAAACAGAAGGGGCAGAAGTGTTGGGCTGCTTGAATAAGTACCATGAAACTGTATGATTGATCTGGAAATAATTATTTAAAGTTTGGTGGTCAAGCTTATGCTAGGAAAGCAAAAAATTTTGCAAACCTGCAATTTTACACCTGCTAGTTTGTGAGAGCTCTTTACATATGTTGATTTAAACTTTATGATTTCAGATTTTTAGCAGAAATGATGCCATATGTGTACTACAGAGTATTGAGGGATCATCAGATGACTGTCATAGATGGCTGATGAAGGAGAACATTTTAGAAAGAAGTGGTCTCCAGAGAAAATTTACTGTGGATTACTGTGAGATTGATCTGTTGGGAAGATCAGTCCTCATCCTTAAATGTGAAGTACCTGGAAAAAAATCAGATCTTTAAATGCTAGTTCTTCTGACAAAGCGATGGCGTTGCCTTAAGACTTTCTTTGCCATGGTTCTCTCATCAGGTTAAGATTGAGACATCAGTCTGGGTAGTCCCTTCTAGATACCTGTTACACTTCTGGGGTAGCTGAAGTTAGTGTCTGACTACTACCAGTCTTACTTATTTTTCTTACAATGCTAATTTCAGGTAAGGTGTCCATAAGTGAAATAATGTATATATAGGGATACTTCAGGATATTCAATAGGATATTTTTTAAATGGCATTGTAACCTTCCAGGTACTTTAATCTCTTTGTATTGTGGAACCAGGATACATTGGTGTTGGGGAAACATGGTCGTGGTCTCCTGTTAGATGTGTCCTTACCATAGGAAGATAGCATAGGATAGATATTACCGATGGTGATAGCCAGAGATGCAGAATATATGAACTTCTTTTCTGGCTCCTCCTGGGTGACCTTGTAGAGGTCTTTCTGAATTTCATATCCAAAGCTGCATAATATGGGCATAATACCTCCTCTGCTCCTTTTAAGTGCTTGCTGTAGAAGCCCCCTGTGAAAGAAGCTACTCCTCAGCCTATTATGTACAGCAGCCATGGGGATCTGCTCTCAGTTATTTGCTCTAGAGGTTTCTGTGGGACAAATGGGAAGATCCAAATCATGATGCCACTGCCATGCCAGTCAGGTTTGCTTTGAAGAAATAAAATTGCAAAGTCTAGAGGGGAAAAACTCCTCAGAATAAGGAACATGTGTTTATCAGGAATAAACCTGATTTTCACAAAGCAGTTGGTTCACAGGGACCACGTGCACTTAATCTGCAGAGTTTATTTGAGAAGGCTTACATGGAAACACCATGGAACAGGCTGAAAAATAACCCTAAAAAAGCATAAACAAGGCTATCGATGTACATAGGGAACAGCTCCTTCAGGAGGATGTTTTGTGAGTCCTGAACGTAACCATGCCGCATCACCAACACCAGTGAGTCACCTGCTGGGAGGGTGTACCTGGCGCAAGAGAGGTACTGGATTTTCACCCCTGTTCACAGTCTGTGAGTCTTGTTGTAATGTCACCATTGAAGTGGCTGCCCTAAAGAGGTGTTTAGTAGGTGTTAGGAACAGACCTCTCTAATGTATTCATTAGTGAATGGAAATGGGCTGCTGCTTAGTAAGCAGCCTGGGACCATGTGTGACATTTGAGAAGCTTTTCAAAAGCTTTGCTGTTAAACTTGAGCTCTGTCACAAAAGTAGCATTTGTGTAGTGCTCCTGAATTTAAAGAACTATAGAAAAGGTTGATATCTTTTTTTTTTTCTTTATAAGTGAAACTGCATTATTAAGTCACTGATGTTTTTATCTTTGTAATTGGGTGTTTATTGATACATTTTGGCAACAGTGGAAAGGCAGTTTGTCATCTTTAAGATTTTAAGAACCTGAGAGAAAGCCACAGTGGCTCTTTGATATTGCACTCTGCTGAAAAAGAACCTCGTTCACGTGGTTAATTATAGGGATTTTTTTTTTCTTTTCCTTCCCTGTCAACTCTGTGCAGGGGGAGTTCTTGCTGAATGGTGCCATAATGGCCACCCTGCAATTCCTCTACTTAATGAGCTACTTCTCACACAAATAGATTTCAGAATAACTGGGCGCAGATGTTTAGCTCTCTGGGGTTTTTTTTTGGGGGGTAGCCTGAAAATAATTGTCAGTCTTCATTTCCATTTCAGCTTTCAAGCTTGTTGAAGTGGCAGCATTCCTATCATTGCAAATGTTATTCAGCCGTGTGAACTGTTGATGCCTTCTGAAAAACTAGAGGCATTTCGTTCCCTGGCCTGCACCTATCCTCCTGCTGTTTGTTGTTTGTGGGCTGCCTTCTGCAGTCAGCGGATCAGGGGGATGTGCTGCTGCAGAGCTTGCTCGCTAGCTTGCTTCCAGCCTTGTGCTGTGCAGGGTATAGAAGCCTATGTTTGCTGTGGGCAGCAAGTTGTGGGATGGAAAATGCTACTTTGCTTCTGGGAAAAAAAAAATCTCAAGTGTCCTTTTCAGCAGCTCTTTGCAGTAAAAAAAAACCTAAAGGGCAAGCTCTAAAGGAAGAACAAACCTTGTACAGATCTACAGGCTCACGTTCATTCCAGACTATGTTTATTTAGGCTGCAAAAATCTCAATTCATGTTACCAACTCAAGGCAAACACCATCTGGCCTGGTGGTCCTCTTTGATCATCTTTCTTTTCTAGCAGCACCTTCTCTTTTTCTTTCCTGCGTTCCGCTCTGGTGTCAGAGGACACTCTTTGTCCCTGCACTGGCTCTTCTCCTGGTGCTACAGACCAGCCCAATAATGGGGCTGTCCTCTGCGGTGGGGCTCAGCATCTTGCCTCTCGGATCTGCCACCATCCTCTCTGGTTAATTGTTATTTCCTGTATGTTTTCCAGGGCTTCATTTGAAATAAGGTCCTGTGGGAATCCTGCATTTGGTTTCCGTTTGTCTGGTATTTTATTGAATGTCAACATGATCCTGTGGTGGAAAAAACCCAGCCTGTTCATTATGGGAGCTCAGTTAATTGGGCATGATAAAGGGAAGCTTGATACTACCTGCTCAACCATGAAAGTGAGTTATGGTGCCTGAAGATGAAAAGCCACAAGGAATCAATCTTAATTTAGTACAACTTAACACTGTGCTTGTATGTATTTTTATCTTCTTGAGGGCAAGAGATAACATGCCTAAACTTCACAGCATGACAAAAGCAGGCAGAATTTGGAAAGGCGGTGCAGATGGGAGCGCAGAGTCCCGTTGCTCTGCAAGTACGTGTCTGAAAGACCTCTTCTGTCCAACTCCATCTATGTGGGAAGTGTTGTTGGAAAAGCTGATGGGATCCACAAGGTTCAGAGCTGAGGGGCCTCACAGGGAGTGCAGAAAGCATCCACCAAAGCTACCGCCCTGGGGTTATAAAAATGAGGAGTGGTACAGCTGTGGGCAGCCACACTGATGTTTTTTCAGGAAAACAAAGAATTCTGGTGTAGCTCGTTAGACAAACGTGGGAGAGAAAGAGAACTTTTCTGTAAGATCACAAGAAGCTTGCTTTCCTATGAATTTAGTGGAAAATAGAGATTGTTTGCAGGGGTTTCCTTTGGTGATTAGTGTTTCTAGTCCAAGTTTGTTTTGGTGGACATGTGAGTGGAGATACAGGATAGATATAAAATTATTTAACAGCTTTCAGCTGATTTGCTAGAGGACTTAGTTACTCACATTTTGGTTTTCTTCATGTCTTTCTACAAGCCAGGGCTTGCTTGGGTGTCCTAGAATATTTGCGTTGACACATGTATCCTAGATGAAGAGCCCTTTCTTTCTGAATTACCTACATCTGCTTTCAAAGCTGATCATGATAAATCATAGTTAGATGCGCTTTAACTGTATTTCAGACCCTACTGTATTCTGAAATGACTTTTATGTGTAGACAAGCCCCTAGGAAACTCTTTTTATTTGAAATTAAATGTCTGTAATTTATCAACCCTTGCATTTTATGCTGGTACTGAGAAATGAATCCTGTTCCTTTAAGGTGTTTTTTTGTTTTGCTTTGCAGACTGTAAGATGGCACATTGAGCTGCAACCATGGGCAAGTCCAACTCCTTCCCTCAGCTACGAGGCCTTGAGGTTCCTGAAGTACATTAGCACTTCTCAGGTAGGTTTTTCATTTCAGTCTCTGTTTAGGAAACAGTTTGCCTGGCACGGACTGTTCCCTCTCAGATAAGGAATTAATCTCACACCAAACTGGTTTTGAAATTGCTTTATTTCCAAAGTTGCTTAACCTAGCAGTGATGGTCAACATGAATGTAAAGGTCAAAACAGAGGGTAGAAACAATGCATTGTCTCTTGCTTTTTATTTCCAAATGGATTTGTGTCCTGAAATGAGTACAATATGACTGAGATTCCAGATGTGGTTCTTGTCTCTCTCTCTCTCAGGCATAGAAAAATACAGAGCACTCTGTAGTGAGAGAACTGTGTATTCAACCACTCCTCTTCTCAGTAATAATGCAATAACCTGGCTCATTTTAGCTTAAAAGGCTGCATTTGAGGTTCCCAGTAAAACGGGAACAAGGCATCAGTCTCTTAGCTTTTACAAGTTGTGCTAGTGGTACCAATAGGATCCTGGTATTTTGAGGACAAAAACGATGGGTTTTTCTCCCCCACAGGGTCATGTTGACATTCAATAAAATACCAAACAAACAGAAACCAAATGCAGGATTCTCACAGGACCTGGAAAATCAGTGGTTTTATGTGCTTTTTCAAAAGTGACATTTCCAAATCCAGATTGTGTTGACAGATATTCCAGGGTTCAGTATATATGGAAACTGGGCCTTCATGTCTTAATGGAGGCATCGCTTCTGCACAACAGCATTCAGACACGCATGTCTTGTAATGAAAAATGGAAGAGGTGCTGGATGCCCACAGTTCTGACAGGGTGGCTGCTTTTGGTACCCAGATCTATCAGCAATTGACCCTTGAATACAGATTTAAATGCACCATCTACATTGTAGAACAGCAAAAAGCCTCAGGTGCTAATGTCAGTGAAATGTCATTCGCATATGAAATTCTTTGTCAATGCAGTACTTTCAAGGCTGAGACAGAAGATCCATTTGAACCACATCTAAAAATACGCTGTTGTGCTGATGGTGTGGTAGCTGGGAGGGTATCAGTGTTCGCTTATCCTCCAGCTTCTGAGTACCCCTGGCTAAATGCTCAAGAAAATGACATCTCTGCCTCCACTCATGCCAGCACTGAGAGGGCAGGAGGTGAGATGATGCATGTGGAGGCAGCAAGAGATATCTGTAGAGCTGCTTGTTTGTTGTACTGAAGTATAGGCTGAGGCAGGCATATTAAGCTGAAAACATCATCTTGGTGACTTTAATAAACAGTGGCAGATGCTGCTAAACTCCACTAGTTGGGTCAAAGCCTACAAGGACATCAATTAGCAAGGAGTTTATTGCTTCTGACACACTAATCGAGAAGTTTCGTTCCCAGAGTAACTGACCCTGGTGAGGGGGACTAGTGCAAGTGAAAACAAAAAATAAGATAAATCCTTTTTCCTGACCTGGCAGATGTTACAGGATTAATAACTGACAGGATAACACCATGACTGGTATTAGCACTTCTGGAAGCGGGATCCTGCTTATGTAGATGAGCGTGGGATCTTGTTTTCCTCCTTTGCTTAGCAAGTGTCTACTAATTACTGTGCCTGAGTTCAGCTCCCTGCCATTAGTCTAGAATGGCTTGAACTGCTGGAGGAGGAGGATGCCATGTCAGCAGGGTTGAGGTGTGGCCAGAGAAAGCTTTTAGAATGCTGGTATCTAATGATCAGAAGAACCATCTTGCATGTGCTGTTGTTTGTATGATACTAGTGAGTAGAAGGCCACAAAAGGATTGCGAGCTCAGTGTATTAGGGTCTGTAAATCATGCAACAGAGTGGTGATGGTGCTAAAGGCAGAGTTCAGTTTTGAGGGTTTTTTGATAGCAAGAGCTATTAAGTAGCAACAGCTACTAAAATTGCACCAAATTCTGAGTGTTGTAATTGCTCATAATACCATGAGTGAATTAAGTGGCAGCACTGCAGAATCTTACTTTTCTGTAGAGAGCACATTATTCTTTTGTGTCTTAAAATTAGTGCTTGTTACTGCAATGCCATTTACTCCTTGATTGTTATGTGACTGAAGGGAAATGGGTGGTGGGGTGCCGTGCAAGTCATTGCTTAAAACGTAGTGAATCCTGGGAGCAACGTGAAGCAATGCTATATTAGCTTTTATGAATTCTCCATGGGAATTATGAGCTGAGCAGGAGCAGGGAGGTGGTGATGCAGCGTGCAGCTCTTTGGGTGTAATGCTCCAGATAATGATCTTTCTGAGCTTAAGCTTCTTAAAGAATGAGAGTTTTACTTACTTATTAGAAGACACATGGTGGAGAGTGTCTACCATAGCAAAGGCTGGATTCTAGTTTTTACTCTCATCCCTGTGTAAAATTGTTCCATTTCTGTGGTTCTAGGTGGGGCCGGACCTGTGCTTTATAGTTTGGCTAAAACTGAGAGCTGAGCCTGGGCAGTCTGCTGTAGAGGAAGGAAGGAGCAAGATGAGAACAGTCGGTTCAGGACTGGTGTTTTAACCTGGTTTTGTGTCTGTTACTGTTCTTTCCACCTTTTTTATTGTTGGCTTTCTGGCAGTGCCAGCTTCCATCCCTGCAGCCAGGGTTGGTTTTAGGACCAAAGAACAGCTTTTTGTCATGATGGCTCAACGGGGTCCCTGCAACTCTTCTCAGTCTTTGCTTTCCTACTTGCATGTTAGCTGCCAGCACTCTGCAAGCCCTGAATTTGATGGCTGAGCTGCACATGGTTTGAAAAACCCTTCAACAATAAAGTGTAAGCTGATGCCTTCCTTTGCCTGCTCTGCCCTAGTTTCTGAATGCAGGAAAGGCTGCAGCATCCTCTGGCTCCATGCCTTTTCCAGGGTGGGTCTGGAGGAAGAGGATGATGCAGAGTGCTGTGGCAGAGGCCGAGGATGAAGCGGTGGCCCAAGCTGCCAGACAGACAGGCAGAGCTGGTGCTGCAGGCATGGGCTCCTCTGCAGGGTGTCACTCACAGGGCCGTAGCTTCGTTGGCTCCATCACCGCTGTGTTTAGGCTGTTGCAGGCTGCTGCTCAGCTGCTGGCAAAGCTGACTTCACATCTCAGTTAAATGATTTTTGACACTTCCAGATTTCTGATGAATTGAGCATGTTTTAGTCCTTGCTTTCTTGATCTTCACAAGGACTTTGACTTGCAGTGTTCCTCCCTGCAGGGTCTCTATGTCTTGCCCTTTTGCAGTGTTTTTATCCTGGCTTTAGACTCTAGATGTCCAAGCCAGCACAGCATAGACACACGTGCTATGATTCCTCTGTTTAGTTAAGCACTTGCTTCAATCCCTTTATTGTTGGAGAGAGGAGTTGTGGTAATGATTAAATCCCTCCTGGAAATGAAATCTTACACTCTAGGTAAGGTATGATGCAGTGTACGTTGCAGTGACACTGCTATTTGTGATTACAACCTTGAACCATGACACGATTTTAACATTTTTCAGGATGCAGAATCCACTCCAAGGTTTGAAAAGAAAAAAAAAATAAACATTTTAATGCTGAAATAATTTTTCTCGGGAAATTGATTTTTGGGTGTAGTACTAATGCTTAATTATTTGCTTTTCAAACTATATTACTCTCAGAGGGACTATGTAAGCCTTAAATTTCACCAAGCAGAACAGATGAACAAGGAAAAAAATCATCATATCTCTATAGCTGTGTATCAGATTGACAATCAGATTTAAATGAAACCAATTAACATTTTTCTTCTTTCCACTCTTTCCCCAGAAGGCAAATCAGATAAAAATTAAAAGTAATGTCTTAAAATGAAACATCCTTTGATTTCAACAGATTTCATGTGGACACACAAACCTGAACAGCCTGAGAGAGTACTCCAAAACTGCTAAGAAGCCGTGGTCAGTCTGTCTTGACGAGAGATTTAGCCTCATTCATCGGATCAGAAGCAAGCAATGCCGTCTGTATTCCCTAGGGTAAGTGCTGTCTTTAAAAGGCAGCAAATTGTTCCATGACACCTTGTCCTGGTTTGAGTTAGAACGAAACCAATTCTGTTCGGTAAGTGCCATTGTGGGAGGCTGGGTTTGATACTGGTTTTGTATATATTTGTATATATTCCATTTTATTATTATTATCTTCATTAAAGATGTTTTAGTTTTCTTTTCTAATCCAGAAGTGTCTCTCTCCTTCCCTTCCTCTCCCATTTGGGAGGGGAGAGGGACCAACCATAAGTCTCTCTCCCTTATCCTCTTCTTCTTCCTCTGTTGGGGGGAAGGGGGGTTAACAGAGAGCGTCTGTTGTAGGTCTGGTGAACTGAACCTAAACCTCAACACACCTAGCTTCAGAAAGCCCTGTAAATGCAACACAGGCAGCAACAAGGTTGTCTTTTAAAATACAGACTTCGGATGTGTTTGTCATCTGTTGATGTTCTTCTGTAAACTCTGTTTTTAGGGAAAAACCTTTCTCAATGAGGGCATTTGTTTTCCTTCACTTGTCTAGTATCCTTATGAAAAAAAATTGCTTAATGGTGAGTAGTGAGTCGTAGTTCATGGAGAGGAAGATGGAAATTAATGAGATAAACTGAAAGCCTACAGCATCTTCCCTGAGCAGAAATGACTTGCATAATTGCCAGGTACTTCAGCAGCATTACTTACAAAACTTCATCAACTACCTCTGGGACAAAACAGTACATTTCCATAGGAGAGTGTGTTTGCTAAGCACTTCAGGGGTGACATGTGCCAAAGTGATAATCATAAAGGCAGTTGTGGCTTTATTTTTTAATGTTTGTAGTGTTTATGATGTTTATAGCAATTGAGATTGAAGTTCTCACTCTTCACAGAACAAGTGTTTTCACAGGTAGTAAACCCACAAGTGCAGCCTGTTTCCCTGCTAATAAAACACTCTGCTTCCCGGGAGGATGAAGGAGGTCAGTCCTCAAGAGTTTGTCAGGCCACTGGCCTTTTGCATTACCCATCAGCGCACAGCTGCATTACAAGAATGATTGCTGGGATCTGGAGCCCATTTCACACAGATCACCACATGGCTGCTGCCTAATAAGACTGTCTTTGCTGTCCTGGGAGCCAGCTTTAATTTAGAGATGTGTTGAAAGGCTTCAACTCTCTTGAGCTAGCATGGTTTATTTCTGTGATTCTGCTGCTCTGGGTTTGCAAATGGTGGATAGCAAGGAACAGTGTCTGGGTTGCATTTCTCAGTGATGAGCACATGGCAGTTAACACCAGCAATTAACGTAAAGCTGTTGCAGAGCGCACTGCAGTCAAAGGGAGTGTTTTCTTTTCATTTGTGTGGGCTTATATTTGGATCAAGCTTATACCGAGCTGTAAAGACCAGACTCCTCAGAGCATGAGGGACTCTCAGGTTTTGTTCAGCTGTATTACTCTGTGACAGAGCAACAATAACATGCCCCTTAGAGACAAAACACATTATACGGAGAGCAAATTCCTCTTGACTACTGTTTCTTTTATTTTTTGAGTGTTCTTTGCAGTCTATTTCAAATTATACTTATGTGGTTTTAATGCAAAATATAGGTTTACATAATTTTTCTCATTTTTTCACATTTGTGTGAAAGTTAGGAGAGATGCTGTGTTATCCCATGCTTAGGTCCAGACTTGACCTACTTGACTGTCATACTGGCTCATTCCCTGAGGCTGCTTCTAGTAGTCATTAGGGAGAAGCAGGCACATTGAGGTGGAAAATCAGCTAAGCTAAATAACATTCTGGGGTTAGGTATAGCTTTCCTTTGATTACAGAGGAAGTCGGGAATCATATGGCTGCTGACTTTTAGATGTCTTGGCAAGGTACTCAAATTCAGTGGAATTAATCTGGACCTTGCCCTTCAAGTTACGTGATCATTCATATTAGACCTGAGCTCCTGTATTAATGTCCCTCTTCCCTTTTGCTATGGACCAAGTGTGTCTTGAGAGTGGTATTTTCATTGAATTGACCACTATGCACAACACAGAGTTCATTTCATCTGTGCTAGGAAATGCAGATTTGGCATGAAGCTGACCAGCGCAAAGGTAACTTGCTGATGGTTTTGAACAAATCTAAGCTCGTGCATGTATACCAGTGCTATATATGTGACGTTGTGGGTATAGTAGAGTGAGCCTGAATGCCCAGTTTTCTGTACTGATGGAACAGTAAGGCTTAGCAGAGATTGAAACTGATGTTGGCTCTCCCATCAGTCAGATACATGTGTGCAAGAAAATACCCAACCATGATGCATCACATGAAACAGCTGAAAAATAAAGGAAATATTTGAGGTTAAGGAGGAGCAGTCTTTGGTCTTCCAGTTTACTTCAGCCTTTGGAGCTCGTTACTGCATAATTCTTCTACCAGATTCACTTCCTTTATTTTGACAGGCAGAAAAGCAGTTTTGTTCTGAGCAAGACAAAATCCCCTTTAAACATTTTTGTTATCTCATACACTTCATAAAGAGCAAAGAGGGAGCAGCAGCTTCCAATGAAGAGCATTCTCTGTGGAGAGGAGGGATGGAGGACAAATGTGAAAGTTCAGTGCAACTGTTACTGGGAATTCTGAATTAAATCCATATATCATTAAAAACGGAACAAAACATGCTGCTTAGGCTTTGCCTTCTTGAATGCTATAGAAGAGTTTACTTGTGAATGGGAGCGAGCAGTGTCTGAAATGCCTAGAGATCTTTTAAAATTAGTATTAGTTGCTCCCACTACTGGGAGGCAGCAATATTTTTGCTTAGGGGACAGGATTTCCCAGTATGATACATAATTGCAATATGCATTAGTGAACTCTAGTTATTAGTGCTAAATCTGCTTAGATTAAGCTAAGTCTGTTATGAACACCGCAGGCAAGGCACTCAAGCTGGGATAATATAAATGAATAGGATTTCAGAAACTTAATGGTTGAGCTTTAAAGAATCTTGCTGCAACACTGTATAAAAGCCCTTACAGGTGGGTCTTGAAGTGTAGGAGCTTTAGTATCCAGGCTGGGGATGCTTCTTTTTTCCCTGAGCTGAGTTCTCCTCCTCTGAGAAAGAGGAGGAGGGGGAACACAGAAAGGGAAAGCTGGTCTGTAACATGCATGATTTTACAGCTCTGTCCTGTGGTCCTTGTGGGAGCTGGAGTACCTGCAGTTCTCAGGCTGGATCAGCTACAAGTGTCCACTGGAGCTGTGCTGGAGGAGACAAAGCAGCTTTTGTGCCACCTGTGCTCCAGGATGACACAAGGGCTGGTGCAATGCTCCATTCAGTGCAAGCTGCAGCACAGTGTCTATTGTGAGTGTGAGGCTCTGCCGTGACTCTCTGTGAACCCTGGGAGCTGGGGACAGCCAAGGGACACGGCTCCCTGCTGTGCTGTGCTCTGTCCTGGGTCATCATCCCTGCCCTGCTGCTGGCAGGAGCAGTGCCAGCGAGTCCTTCCTTCCCACTCACACGCAGGCTGAGAGAGCCAGTCCCATGGGTGCTGTTCCTGCTGCATTGAAGGCCCACCTGGACCCCTGCTGTGGGGGACTGCGTGCAACTGCTGGCTCCATAACTGAGCTCGCTTCTCCTTACAGTAAAAATAGGTCAGTGCCTTTAGCATTTTTTTTTTTGCTGTTGCCAGAAGCAGCAGCTGCTCTCTCCTTGTGGTGGGGAAGGGCCTCTCTAGTCTTTTGTGACCTCCACACCTTTCTTTTAAAATCATGGTCCCTTTTTAGGTAACATAAAATCTTTCTTAGGAGACCTCATTTGTTTGCCTTTTTCATGCTGTCTTATCCCTTAGCATGTGAGCCAGGAATTTTTCAAACCAGTTCTTTTGGAGATGACCTTATTTTCTCTTCTAAATATTTGTTGTTGGTTTTGAGCTGTTAGCTAGAGGGCCAGAAGATATATCAGCACTTTCTTCACCTTCATCTAGATGTATTTTTTTCCTGTTTTGCACCACTGTGAACCTCCCTTTGTAGTCCATACGAGTAGCAATCTGTTTGGAGAAAGCCTGAGGTTTATCTACATCAAAAAAGCATCTGGCCCTCTGGATTGTAGCAGCTGGTACAGTTAGAAGCATGTCGTGGACGCATGTGTCTGTCAGTCGCGGGTAGGCTCATCGCTCTAATGCTGTAACTGTCCCCCACAATTCATATGTTGTTAATTTTTAGCCAGCTTCTCATTCCTAAGGGATTACAGTGGTTTTTGTTCATCAGTTTCCCCTCAGTAGAAAGCCACATGCAAACAAATATGTCGATTCACTTGGTAAACTTCTGAACTTTTTTCCTAATGTGTGTTGAATGTATTAAAAGAAAACTCCTCTCTTTTCCTCCTACACGGCTGTATGGTCTGGAATCCTGTGAAAAAGAGTTGTTCTTAAAAGTGTGCTGGGCTGTTTCCGCAAACTCTGTCTCCTCCTACTTTCCCAAGATGCCTGAAGGGAAAGATGGCTGAGGAGAAGACCTTCTAATAGGGCATCCTTACGCTGTGCTTAGCCAGTATTACAGCAAGCGTCATACCGTATTTGTAACTTCCAAAACATATCCTCTTCCAAACATTGTTTCACAAGTTGGATTCATTTTAGTTTACCAATACGTCATCTATGTGAAACATCATTGCTGAGTTAATGTCATACCATAGCGTAGCATAATTGAAAATGTATTGCATTTTACATATTGATGCAAATAGCCAGAATTATTTCAGGCTCACAGTGTTTCTAAGGATGATTCTGGTGTGATGTAGCAGGTGTTCTGACAGTGTATCTAAGAGTAGTGCCCTGTAATGGTTTGTGTATGACAGATAAATGCCATGCTGTTAGTACACGGTGGATGTACGCCTGGTTAAAGTGCTGATTTAAAGTTCTCGATTCTCTTCCCAGCACTACATGTGTGTATATCCAACACCGTAATTGTGATGAAGTTTAAGGCTTAGTGCGTAACTTGAACCACATCTGGAACAAGCTTGGAGGAGTAAGAATGAAGAGAACCGTCCTATTTTGTGTAGTAGGGAAGACTTGTGGTCCAGACGTGTTATTGCAGTGGTAGATACCAGAATTTTTTAGTTTTGGTGTACCCTGTGTGGACCAGTGGGCTACAGAAGTTGGGAATACGGCACAGCCTTGTAAAGTGCATCTTCTCCTGCAGAGAGAGGGACTGAGGCAACACTGCAGTCTGTTGGGGCTGTTCATCTTATTTTCTGCTTTGAGGTCTTTGCCAAATCAGCAACAGTCTTTCTTTTAAGTCTGCCTAAAAACTCTGCTACTGTTGCGAAGGGGTTATTTTAAAATTTGCCTTTTTTGTGTGTCGTCTTGTGCACAGAGAAAGAGAGGCATTTGGTTCTGGTGTCTTGTCCCTGTTGGTAGCCGTTGTGGCTCATCTTTGTAACAGTAGGTAATAGACGTGGTGGGAAATATGCCTGATTTTACGGAACAGTATTATATAAATTTTAAAAGTATTTGCTCTTCTGCTTATGGCTTGGTTATTGGGAGTTTGTGCAGTGGGAACTGAAGAAAGTATGGTAATCCTGTCAAGAAAAAGCAAATTGAAAATAGAGGAATACATGTAAAATACGAATAGAGGAATAATGACAGCACAAAGGTTCTAACCTTTAATCTACTTTCTTATAAATGATGTCAAATTCTGAATTAGGAAAAAGCTCTTTGGGAAGATTGTCAGCCTGGCTAAAAGTGATTTAGTTCTTGCCTTGAAACAAGCCCTTCATTCTAATCATATGCGGTGCATTGCAGTGAGCTCGAGCCTTCTGGTGAGGTTACTTCATCCAATCCACTTCAGTAGTTTCATTCTATAAATGAAAAATTTCATTAAAAGTTTTTTAAGGTCAATTATGGATGTGACATTGGGAAAAAAACACATATTCCTTTACATTTATTTTATTTAACTATTTATTCCAAATTTTCAGCAAATATTATTGTAGACCCTTAGCTTTATTTCTGGTTATTGTGTCAGAATTAGGGTTAGATTGTGCTCAGTGCTGTGGATATATCCCAAGAAGGAGCACAACAGCTCCTCCACTTTCCTTCAGAAACAAATAGGTTGGATTTTACCTTCTTTTACTATGAATCCTCTGAATGTCCTACTCACTAATAGTTCTTTTTGCAGCATTAATAGTTGCCTCTTTTGTTTTGCAGGCTTGGCAATGATGACAACCAGTTTGAGATCAGCATGGCCAACAGTGGATGTGAGGTGCATCGTTTTGACCCCAGCATCAAATCAGCACACATTCAGGAGGGTCGGCACCTCTGGTATCATCGCCTGTCCATTGATTGGAGGGATCCCAATCCAGCCATCGCTGCTCATAAACTTCACAGCAACACAAAGAAGCTGGGCACAATATTGAATGAATTTGGGCATCAGAAGGTAAGGACTTGAGGGTCAGGTTTCCGACTGCAGGATTAGATGTTGCAAGAGCTGCAGAACTTCCTCCTTGCTGTCTCAGGAGTTTGGGCACTTTCCAAGGTTATCTTCTGACAATGAGTCTTTCTTCAGCAATACTTGTAATCAATTCCTTGTAGGGGTGCCTTTTCTGTCTTGCTTTTTTTCTGTGTGCTGTTAACAGCCACCTTAATTTTAAATCATTAGCCATATACTAAATCTTTTCCTCCTCCTCCCTTCCTTTTCCCTTCAACTAGCTAGTGACGTTAGGTGCTAGTATTTTCAGTCTTGTGGAAGTTCTGGTCTTTGCCTCGGTATGAGTGCTAAACTACTCATGCAGCCAAGTTTGTAAAGAGGAAAAAAAAATATTTGCAACAATAATTGGAAGAGAAGAGATAATGGATGGGTTGTTTACATTTCCAAGGTCATTTCCAAGGTCACTGTTCCTAATTACAGTCTTCAACAACAAAAACATCCTGTTTTGAAATTGGCAGCAATCTGTGGTTTTTCTAACATTTCCCAGATTTTTTTTAAGGAACTGAAAAGACATCAGAAATCTTCAAGCTCCAAATAACTGTTGCCAGAATACATTTGAGGAAGTTCCTTAGGTTGCTTTTAAGAGAGTTTTTCCTTCAGAGGATATACAAGCATGAATTCAAATGCTAATATACTTCATTGCCTGCAGCTAGTTCTGCTTGTCTTTGTTTTATAAGAAATAGGCAGCCTAGAGCAAAGGAGGGGCTTTTCTGTAAGATTTACAAAGCAAGCAGTGCCATGTTTGCTTGGTTTCGTATTATAAAATGCAAGATACCCTTTTCCGGATCCCTTCTTGCTTTTCTTTAGTATTTTCTTTTGGTTCAGCTCTACTGATTGGACCATTTTGAAGATAAGAGCGGAAGAAAGAAGCTTTTTCTTACTTCTTAGTCATACTGCAACTATACTGGGCTATACGTTTGTGAAATATCTGGGGAGAGAGATGACTTTCCTTTGACATATGCCTTGCATTGATTGTTTTGATTTTAGAAGAATTAGTCACAGAGCGAATGGCTAATGACCTGATCCAGAAAAAAAGTATGAGTTTTGTGATATACCACACCTACTCAGAACAGTCAGTTCTCAGGTTATCATAATGATACCTTCTGTAAATGAGAAGAGTGTAGCTGTGATTCTGAGCATGTAACCTTCCGGGCAAAAGTTACCTGACATGAAAGGAGCCGTCTGGAGGGCAGCCATGGAGCGTAATGCACAAGTAACACATGCAGCCAGGCTTTCCTCTAGTTGGGTACACATGGCATAGGATTGGGTTAAGTGTGTTGGGGCATTATGAGCAGTGTATACAGCCTCTTGCTCTATTAGTATTCAGGTAGCTCCCCTGCGTAAAATGATGGCATTAGTGAAGGTGGGAGCTGACTTTCTTGCGGTGATGATAAAGCTGTTAAACACTCTGCCATCTTCTGTTACTTCCTGTGTGTGAAATACCTGAATGGGCTGACTCTCCTCACATTGTTTTGTTTAGTTTTTCTTTAATGTGGAAGGCAGCCTGAGTAGTTGTATTCTGCATAGAGACACCGATAAGCTCCAATTTATGAAGAGAACATCAAAGTAAATACTGTGACATTCAGGTTTTCATTCTTCCGGTGAACGTGAGGGGAATGTTCCCTTGACTGAATAAATAAGTTAATTCAAAACAGTTTCACAAAATACTTTCCAGAGCAGTTTTTTCAATTAGAAGGTTAAAACATGCTATTCATCCCATTCTTTTTAATTTTAAAAATCCTTCTCCCTACCCTTGAAGTCATTCTGTTCCCACTTCAAGGCAGGAATTCTAGGCAGCTGCATTTGAAGTTAATGCTTCATTTTCTCCTTAGTTTTATTCTTTAAGAGTTGGGACTTGATCCAGGATCCTCCAAGTGATTGAGACTAGTTCCACTGATGTCAGATACTTTGGGTCAGGCTAATGGAGAAAGGACAGACAAGGCCTCCTGGAGTTTGTGCTGTTGTAGCCTTGAAAAGAAGACATGCACTTTGGGTCTTCGGTGTGCAAGGCAATCAAAGAACTTGGATGGGCTCATTTACACTCGCTGATATGAGAGCACACCTGCTATTCTGCAGTCAGTACTGGGACGTCATCCACAGAAAGGGAAACCCATCCTGATGTAACAGCAGGAAATATAAACAGGTTTTTGGTGTTAGAGTGGATTTGAAGCAAGATTAAAAGAACTTGATCTTTCTAATTGGCTGTGTGGCCCAACAGTCCTCAGTTCTCTGGGGAGTGCAAATAGCCTGGAGATAGAGGATTTATCTAGTACTATATTAGGATGAGCCTGACAAAGGAAACATAGTCAGAGTATTCTGGTGAACTGTTAGAGTGTGAAATCTTTTAAGCCCTGGAATAATCTCCAGAGGATGTTGTGAGGATCTAATTTCCTGGTACACAAATCTAAACTGAAAATTTACTGGTTTATCTTCTGAGAAGAGCAGTATTTTATTGGCCTGCAGGAAAGGATGAAGACGTACAAATTGATCTTGCTCATTATCCCCTCTCTGGTTTTGTTGTTTTGTTTTTTTTCTGCACACTCTGTAGCACGCTGCTGATGAACAGTGGAAAAAAGGGAGAAAGCCAGTGAATGCACAAGGTTTTATTTCTTATTGCAGTGGAGCTCAGTTTTGTGAAAGCTTTCACTTTCATATTCTCTAACTACTTACCAGGGTGAGGATGCTACAGTGTTGGTGTACCCCATGGATGAGTGGTAGCTGGATGGGGAACTTCCTTCATCAATCAGAAGGGATCTTGAGAGGCCTGTAGTCCAATCACCTGCTCAAAGCAGGCTGTGAAGTTAGACCAGGTTTTTCAAGGCCTTATCCACTCTGGTCTTGAAAACCACTGAGTTTTCTCCAAAATGGAGACTGCACAACTGTGCACTAGCTGTTGTCCTGCTTAACTGTCTTCATAGTGAAAAAGTTTTTCCTCATATCCAGTCTGAAAGCCCCCAGTTTCAATTTATGCCTGTCGTTTCTTTTCCTACTCCTATGCACTGCTGAAGAGCTGTCTCTGCTGTCTTGATGACCTCTTTGTAGGCTCTACAGGCTGATGTTAGTACCCCCCACAAAGCCCCTGCTTAGGTTGAACAGGCCCTATTCCCCCAGCCTTTCTTTGCAGGGCAAGTGTTCCAGTCCCCAACTATCTTGGTGGCTCCTAGTGGAATTCACCTCAGTTTTATCATTGTCTGTCTTGTTTTTTGGGGTCCCAAACTAGATGTACTATCTAGAATCACTCGCACAAGTGCTGAGTACAGGGAAGTAATCATATCCCTTGGTCTATGGGCCATGCTTCTGCTAATGCATCCTGGGATGCTGTTGGCCTTCTTTGCACCATGACCCCCAAGACCTTTCTGCAGAGCTACTCCTCAGCCAGGAAGGCAGTCCCCAGCTTGTACCATTGCAGGGGGTCCTTCCTCCCCAGGTGCAGGACTTGGCATTTGTCCTTGCTGAATTTCATCAGGTTCCTGCAGGCCCATTCGTCCAGCCTGTCTGGGTCCCTCTAGATGGCAGCTCTGCCCTTTAGTGTGTGTATTGACTTGTTCCACCAATTTGGTGTCATCCACAAATATGGCCAGTGTCATCTAACACCTCCTCTATGTAACTGATGAAGATGTTAAACAGGACGAATCCTAGTATAGGCCCTGTGGCACTCTACTTCTAATTGACCTCCAGGTAGAGTACAACCTATTAACCACTGCCCTCTGAGCCCAACCATCCAACTGGTTCCTTAATTATGTGGTTGTCTGTTCATCCAGGCAGTGATGTCCTGACTTGGATACAAGACTACTGTGGGAGACAGTCAAATATATCCCAGGGCTCTTCTAGACTATTCACAGCTGGTTCCATGGTCTTGCAAGGCATCATCAGTCTGAATTTCAGTTACAAGGGGGCTGGTTCAGCTGTCTAAATAAACCATTCACCTAGTACCAGCATGGATTTGCACTGTGTATGGTATTAGTGTCCTTCTCAGAAGATTGCTGTGTTGTCCAGATTTTGGTATGCAATAAAACTGTAAGGGGAAGACAATGTTGAAATGCAAATTACTTCCCCCAATTCCAACATTATCCCCTCTACAAAAAGTCCTAGCCCTTAACCAGAAATTTAAACCAAGCTACTGCATGTATTCTGTATTCCAAAGGTTATGCTATACAGCAAAATTTAAAACCCTTGACAGAAAGTCCATAAGCAGCAGAAGCAAGCAAGAATTCATTCTGTCCTAAATGGGAATGCATAAGTAAATCGTGTGTGTTCACAGTTGCAGACTCTTATTTCAGTAGTAGTTTTTCTCTTTCTGAAGCTCTAGGACAAATCTCATGTGATGCCATCAATAAGTGCTACAAATTTACATTCCTTGGCAGTATAGCTCAGTAGTGGATGAGATGGTTTCTTGCAAAAACAGATGAAGCTGGAAAGGAGAACTGGAGAATACAAAGTGAAACATCAGGAAATGCTCATAGGTGCAACTTTCATGGGACAGCAGAGTTACATTCAAGTCCTGCCATTCAAGTCATCATGAACAAATTGTGTTAGAGACCAAACTCTATCATTGTTTATTTATGAAAAGAAATGCAACGCCATCTCTTAAGTCCTGATTTTGATTTGAAGACTTAAATTTACACTGGCTCTTCGTGAAGGTTTTTTTCTGTGACAATGTGGCTAACAGGTGTCTGCTTCCTTTTATTAAACAGGGTTAGATTTAGGGTTTCAAAAGGAAAAACCTCCCGCCTTTCACCTGTTATTTTATGCTTGATGCAACTTCAGAACAATACACCCTGAAGCCATTTTGATTAATAACCTCATCTCCTCCTAGGCAAGTAATTTATCACTTGCTCCTCTCCTAAAAGCAGAAACTAGAGAGTCTTATTTCGTGCTGCACTTTCATTTTTTGAGGACTGGTGTGAAAGAGCAAAGATTAAAGAGAATCGATTTACCATTTTGGTTTAAAATCAGCTCTGTTTGCCGTACGCAACTAAATATAAAATAAAAGCCCTGGGAAAACTGTATAACAACTTGTGAATGGAGGTTTGATTAACTAAATAAAATATTGACTCTCCAGATTGGGAAGAGTCCATGTTCAAGTTTTGGAGCAACCAAATCCATGCAATTACTTTTTGCTATGCGCGCCTCAGGAGTGCGGGGGCCAGAATAGTATTGTGAATTCTTGACCCTACCTAGACAAAAGCATTTGATTATCCCTTACAAGGGCAGACTTAGGTGTTGCACAGGGAGCACAGGGGTTAGTTAGTGTCAGTTATGTTCACTAAGGGGCTGCTGTGCCCAAGTTCAATGATTGCTACCGGTGTTAATAAACTCAGCTCAGCTGCTATCTTAACTCCCAGAAGATCCTCAGTACTGGTTGATAAGCACCTGCAGACTGGTCTGTGTCCTGATGTGGAAGCCTGATTGTGGGATTGTAAAACAGGAGCTCAGAAGTCCAGAAGCTCTTGCAGGGAGGTGAGTCCTTTTCACTATTGATGCTGCTGATGTGCAGGAGGCACAAGCTCATATCTGCACTCTGCTGCATTTAGCTTAGCACTGGAAAGACCAAATGAGACCAGATCTCTTGAATCACTGCATCATACAAATTCTTGAGTAAATGTTTGGGGTTCTGTCTTGAAATGGCTTGTCTTTTTCTTTTCTTTTCTTTATTATGCTTATTTGGGGCTTTTCCAGAATCTCAAATCTAGAAGGAAAAAACCCCACCCATCATCTGATTTTTAGCCTCATTATTTTCACATGCAAATTTTCTTGTGCAGTCAATGGTCTTTAGGCTTAAGTGTCCCCTTTTCTGCAGCTGTTGTTTACCATCCAGATATGTTTGTACCATCCAGATATGGTTGTGAAGAACAGCCTTTGCTTCATTGGGGTTATCATACTGGCCTCTCTAAGTCTCCTCCAACATGAGAAGTCCTGTATTTCCCAGAGTATCTTATTAGTGTTTTGCTGCCCCTCCTGCAGCTGGAGCATCAGCAATCAGTACTGTTCAGAAGTCCCAGTGGGGTCTCTGCTAAGACTCAGCCTTCCTCCCCTGGAAATGTCTGCACTGCTGCCATTTGTCATCTCATTTGCTCTTATGTGGACATATCATACTGTGTCTTTGTTATATCAGTTTCTGCGTGGCACTGTATGAGTTTTGTACCAGAGCACTGATTTTCTTAAAGTGTGGATGGCTGGTCCTGGCCTATTTGTAGTAGGAGTAACTCTGCACAGTAGAGTCCCACCTTAGCACTGAACCCTTTTGCACCAAGCAGATGTAATACCATAGCTGTAAGAGCTTATAGTCTAAATAAATGACCTGTCAGGGGATGGAGGAGCATGGAACTCATCTCCATTAACTTAAATTCCTACCTTTGAGACAGCTGTTGAGGTCCCCATAAACTCAAGGGAAACCGTTAAGGGGCAGTTAATCTCATTCAAGGGCAGATGTTTAAAACAGGCTCAGCATCTGTCTGTCTGAGATGCTGTTTGTGCTCAGCATTTGTCTGCCAAGTCCTGAGATCAAGACTTCAAAGTTCTGCAAACCTGCATCACACGCCTGATTTCCATGCTGGTTGTGCTGGAAGGGAGAGTGCCAGAGATAATAACATTGGGCAACCTGGCCAGACAAATGTAAAGTAACTTTTTTTTGTTTTTAAGTCATCCCTTAAGAGCAAAAGTTCAGAGTGCTGGAGAGCATGTTATTCTACAATAAACATCTGCCTCTAGCTCTGTATGTTGATTTACGAGTTCTTGTGAGACTGCCCGTAACACATGCATTCAGTCCCTTTCAGGTTATGTTTGTATGTGCTGGGCCAAAGTCATTCTCTGTGTAACGTGACTGATTTCCTTGGAGTTACAGCAGAGCTGCAGTCTGAGCATTAGCTGTTGCTCCATGTGAACCTTATATTTGGGGGTACATTAGTGAGTTGGTGTTGTGCTGGTTCAGCCATCATCATTTTATAATGCCATCAGCTGCCTGATCACACAGGCCAACACTGAACTCAGCAACATCCCCTCAGAGGTCTTCTTTCAGACAGTCCTGCCATAGGTTCCTGTGGGCGCAGCTCCTCCACTGCTCACTGTGGTGCCAGCATCACTGGCTGGACGCACCAGACAGAGATGGCTCCCTCAGTGGCCTTCACATGGAAGGACACCACCAAGAGAGATCAGCAAGATGCAACCAGCCCCAACAGAAGCCACACCCAGCTGATAGGCTCCTGGTTGATATAATCCTGGCCTTGCCCACCACCCCAGCCACAACCACCTGGGTGAGGGCAGAGCCACAAAGACACAGGTGGGCCAGGTTCTGCCTCTGGAACATGAAGCCAATAAGAAAAAACATTCTGCTAGGTTGTGACTCATTCACAGGTCAACTCCAAGCTGGGGCCGACAACTCAGGCCCCAGCACTGCAGTTGGTGAATTTTGCTGTATTTGCTGAAAAGGGACAAACTGGTGCAGATGTTTCCAGCAGTGGTTGGAAATGCTGCATTCTGTAGCCTTATAATGGTTGCCCCTGAGTAATCTACAAGGTCCTGACACACTGTTTCTTTCTGGTTGTATATTTTTTTTTAAGTTTAATGATAATGAAATCAAGGTGGTAATTACTCTGTATTTGCTTAGTCAGCTGAGGCTGCTGCTGTGCAAGGTGTTTTAATTGTAACTAACTAGACTGAAGAATTTGGCTGCAAGGAGAAATGGGCTTGACAACCTCATGTTTCTAGAAGCAAAGATCTTTGGACAATGATTTACTGCTCACCACTTCTCCCACTCTGTGTTGTGTGCAAGGAATGCCTCATACACATTCCTTTACAGGGTTTTCGCTTGGTCTGTTACGTCTCCTTTCATCTCATTTAAATTCTGTCCACTAGGAGCAGTTCTCAAGATATTAAGAGTAGTGGTGTTTCTGGGGAGCAACCTGAAGGTGCTGTTTAGTATGCAATTGTCAGGCATGGAGTAAAGATCTTTTTAATGATACGGTTGGCTGAATGTGGTGCGATCCATAGCCTTTTCTTCCTCTAGGAAAAGGACTAGTGCAGTGCCTGAATTGTAATGAAAGTATTTTGATACAGAAACAGAACTTATGCAGGTCATCTTTTAAAAAAAACCAAAACACTTTCAAACCATATCATTGTCTACTAAAAATTAGAAAGAAAGGAAGATTTCTTTAGGGTTTTACTTTCTCCTTTTGTTGCCTTTGTTGTGGCTGTTAAGACCCTTAAGAATCAGGTATTAAAAATGTGCTTTCCCCTAGCTTTCCTAGAGGGCTGCACAAGCTGTGTTCAATTCCCAGCACAGTTCAATGCACTAATGTGCCGTTCCACCTTCTTTTCGACAGTAGCAGCAGCGTACCACTATTTCAGTGTCAAACAGTTGCATTCAGAAGAGCACAGCACTCGCTGCAGGCACTGTGGAGTCATCATTGGTATGCTGCTGCTGTAAGAAGCCATTCACTCCTGGTTCCCTCCTCCCACTGAAACTGGAGTTTGGCAGGAGCCTGGGGAACCTGCTCTGCTTCGCAAGAGGGTACCAGGTGCAGGGCATCTGCTGAGCTCAGACCTGCGTTCCATGCTCCCCAGCCCCTGCTTAAGCCATGTAACACTGGCTTAAGCCCAGTAATGTGAATCTGGTAAGGTTGGGCCAGGGTGCTGAATATCTGCTGGAGGTGGTGGTCCATGACATGACACTGGTTTTATGAGAATTGAGAGCTGCTCCCTTTCTATAAACATCCTGGTCTTTCTCCACTACCCATCTTTCTCACAATTTCCAGAGAGTAATTAACATTAACATGTTTTTTAGATAAATGCCTTATCCTGAGGATTTAGGAGCTCTCTAAAAAAATGTTATTTTTTTCCCTTACATTTGTCCCTAGTAGCTCATCCCTCCTGCCACTGTTTACAAATTCTTGTCATTGAAAATAGCCATCTCTTGTTTGAATACTTTCACCTTAGTGTCTGAATCCTTTCTGGTCTCATTTTTGATCTGACAGCAATTTAAGGTATCCCTCCCTTCTCAAAAACTTGAAATCCAGAGGTCGAAGCCACAGCAGATCTCCTTTCTCCTCCTCACTGCCCATCCCAGATGAAATCTGATAGTCTTGCAAGCAGTTCAGGACATTCCTTATTCACATTTTCAGGAACACGCAGGTTTCTTTCCCCCATGATCACAAGCAGACGGCAGCATGGACAGACGAACAGTGAGGAAGAGAGGCAGGTTGGCACCTTGGTCCAGAAATAGAGTGAAACAGATTCCCATGAAGGAGTGTAGTCATGAAGGACTTTATTGCACTGGCTAGTGCGGATGGAAACTAGGTCCTCCACCAGGTTTAGTTGGAGCTACTCATAGAGGCTGCATGTTCCCATCCTGCAAGAGATGTTCCTTAAGGTGTGGTGAACATTTTTTGAAGATGGGAGGGACTCTGAGCCCTTTCTTAAATCACTTATATTTTGAAGGCCCCCATGGGCACTGTATTAAAAAAAGAATACCAGATTTTGCAGCCAAAATGCTGTTTACTTTGTACAACCATTTTATGGTAGCCTAAGCTCTCTGGCCCTTGCATGTGGGCACACACTCACAGGTCTTGCTCCTCAGGGCTTAGAGATCATTTGTTGCTTAACTATTTGTCTTCTAATGCAAACCCCCTGTCCCAGATGTTCCCTTGTCCCCTTGTAATGCCTTTGTTGTATTGCTGCTGCCTTTCACCTTTAACAAGACGGGGATAATGTGGCTCTATATAAGCATGGAGCTGGGTCCCACTGTCCTTACTTGGTGCTGGGGCAACACAGACTGCAAATGTTTGTTCCCCTGTAATGAAGAGACTTGAGGGTCCAGCGTACAATATTTATTCTTTTGAGTAAACATCCGTTCCCACAGGCATCCAGCAGTGTCTGGTAGAGAAGATCAAAAGAACAGGAATGAAAGCATTTCCCCCCTTTGCAGGGGGAGTGGGCAGCAGGACATCTCCTGTGAGATTAGATGGCTGAATGTGCTCTTTGCAAAGCACCTCGTGTGCTTGGCTAGGGCTGTGCACAGAACAGCCACGCTTCCAGCCTGGGCTGTTGGCTGCTAGTGGAATAAATGCAATTTTCAAAATGTCTTTTTGCAGCACAGGCTTTGGTGAGCAGAGCTCTGCTGATGATCAGGCTGATAAATAATTTAAGATCAGGGTTTCTGCAGCTCCCTTGTGGGATTTTTCCCACTTGAGCAATCTAGCCATCAGACTGAGGGACCTGGTGAGGGGATGTTGTTTTCATCTTTTTCTGTACAACAGAAGAACCATGCAAACTGAAAAGTGTAACATGGTGCAAATGGGAGATGGGGCACAGTGTTTCTGAGCAGGGATGCACACTTGTGAACTGCTGCCACCCTGAGCCAGTGAGAAGGTCACTGTTTGGGCGCTTGTGTCCTCACAGTGGCTCTTCACACTGTCTCCTCCGAGTCCTCAGCTAGTGGTGAGGTTCCTGTTGCCTACTCTGGAGACTGGTCTTGGTTTAGAAAGATGGGGAAGCAAGATCTTTCATGCTCAGGATTTTTGTGAGTGTCCTCTACCTCAGCATTGTTTATGTGTAATGCCAGCTTGCCACATGCTGAGGGCTTGTAGATCCTGTTCTCTGGGTCACTAAACAGGAACCTTGGTCTTGCTAGGAAGCAAGCTAGACAAGATGTTAAGCACAGTACCTCTAGCTTTAAGGTCACTATAGCATGATGATAACTAAATTCACCAAACCTGTCTGAAAATCAATTCAGTCTTGAGGACATGTATTTTTTTATGACCAGAAGATGATGAAAGAGTCAGCTGCCATCTCTGGCTGGTGCAGTGCCCAACATGAGTTAAGATGGGAAGATGCCAAGAACTGGTCCCTTGGTGAAAGAAGATGTTTGTGATAACAGGAAGGCTACATGTGAATCCCTGCAGCCTCCTGACAAAATGCAGCCAGGGAGAAAGATTTCAGGCCATGCTAATCTCCTAAGTCAGCTGGCAATTGTTTGTCCTCTAGTAAAGTGGCACTGAAAAAACCCTTCTGCCAGAGAAAAGGCCTTTTCTTCTCTGTCTGTCCACTGGAGTAAGTGGCATCACTTAGCTGGCCTGGACTGGATGATGCCAGGGAGTGTCTCCTTTTTTCTAATGAATCTTCAGAGGGAAATTGCTTTCAGAATGGAGAGAGTATATAGGAAATGTCTTGGCATCAGAGACCAAGGGAGGAATAGGGGAGTAGAAGTACCAGATCATCCCCATGCCCGGGCTCTGTGGCTGTGGGAAGGAGTCGCTTGAGGTGCCTGCATGGGTCCTTGCTGGGAGCAGTCTCCCAAAGGACAGCATGGGCAAAGCGCTCCTGAGCACTCAGCTGAGATTGATGCCTCCTGCATGCACCGGGTGGGCTTTCCAGATGGGCACGTTTGTCTGTCTGAGGCCATTACTGCTTCTGGCAAGCTGTTTCTACACTGATGCTTGGCTATCAGAGAAAGTTAAATAAGTGTTCTTAATACGATTTTGAAACATTTTCTCCAGCTTAAGTGGTAAACTTAAAACGACTTAATATCCTGCCCCTGCTGTGTAACGCTTTCATGGAAGCACATCACTGAAACTGGAAAAAACCAAAAAAGGCTTGTCTGTCACTCATAGGGCTGCAGCTGATTAGTGGTGAGCACAGAGAAGCAAAGCTTATCTGCACTCACCGCCGGTTTTCTGTTTAGGTGACGTGTATATTGTGCGAGTAACTTTAATTGGACAGGTGCCCTTTACTGTAAAAAAAGACCAAAGACCATGTAAGCACCCAGCTGCACAAGCTGGCTTTGTAGCTGTGATGCCTTACGCAGATACTTGAAGATGTGCCTGATCTGTCATATTGGGAACAAATAATATCAAATGACACATTTGTCCCAGAGTCATTTTGAAGTTGGCCATATGGACCGTCACAGAGGGGGTGTAAATGTGAGTCGGAAGGAATGGAGGTAGTCTGTAGAGGTGCTGCTGTTTGGAGCTGTATATCACATCACTGACCAGTAGTATTGACTTTTCTCCTGATTTCATTATTGGTGTTGCTCAGACTATGCCACAGCAGTCCCTGTCTCCCTGCTGGAGGGCTCAGAGAGCTGGGATGCTCTCACAGGAGCATGGGAAGAGGCAGTCCCAAGCTGCTGGGAGCATAATTTGCTATTAGGCTACGTGGCGCTCTGAGTGCCATCAATTACAGCCTCAGCTCAGAATAAAAGGGAATGGAAGGACTTAACATCCAAGCCGTCGAGTGCTGGTGAGGAGAGGCTGCGGATGCATTTTGAAAGGAAAGTACGTGAGGGGAGTATCATGCTGAAAGGTTGCAGATGGGAAAAGAGGGAAGCTACTTTTTAAAAAAACGCTCAGGAACCTGTTTGTTACCTGCAGAGTTATGTACTATCAAAATATGAATTAAACAGCTTTTTCTAGAGTTTTGTCTGCTGAAAGTAGAGAATTGTGCTTAGGTGGGGAGAGGGAGAACTGGTGCATAAGCAAGCAGAGTTTGTCTTGCTGTACAGCTGATGTCAAAATGGTGACCTGGTATCAGGGAGCCAGAGCAGAGGGTTACTTCTCACAGCCTCAAATCCCGAGTGCAGCACTGTGGTTCAGGAGGATGGGGTGGTTCTGAGCTCTGCTCCCCTGCTCTAAAGCCGTAACCAGCTCTCTTCTCCCTGCTTCCAGTTTACGCCTCAGAGCTGCTCCCACGGAACGGGAGTGATCCTCCTTACCTGACCTGTACTGCATTTGCTGGTTTTGCCTTTCCTGGCTGCCGCTTCCACATGCTGAGTTCTTGCTGGAAGTAATACAGCTAAATTGCTTCCTCCAGCTACTCACTCTCAATTGACTCTTCTCCACAGGGAGCTTTAAATGGTGCCCACAGGGCAGCGCAGAGCCTGAAATCCACGATAACCCGGTATTGCAAAAACGATCAAGGCAAACAGAGCTCTGATCTCTGCTTTAGGAAATGATGCACAGTTGTAACAAGTCATTAGCCTAAAAAGATGAACTGAGCCTTCGTACAGTACATGTTAACCTTTGCTAACTAAAATGTTCTTTTCCAGCTGTTTTATATGCTTGGTTGTGCATCAGGAAAGGCCATTTTTTTTTCTCCAAGTGTAACTGGTACAATGCTGCAGTGCTTTTTCAAGGGAGCTAAACTGAGAAAACATTTTAAAATCCACATTTTTTTCTTTTCTGTGATAACGTAGTTAGTTTGTGGAAGATAAGAGGATTTGTGGAAGATAAGAGGAACCAGCCTTAGTCTGTGAGTGCTTGAAACTGGAGGGCAATCAGCTGCCATCCTTTACCTCCAGACACTGTAGATCTTTGCCCTCCAGGATTTACTCCCAGCAGCAGACTCCAGCTGCGCTCCCAGGTGATTTAGAGCACTGAATTTATAGATTTGTCCACTAATCCTTTCAATGGCACTTTGAATCAAGGCATTTGGAGGTGGTAGTGCATTTCTTATCAGTAGTGTGCTGCTTATCGCTGATGATAGATAACCTCCTGAGCTGTCTAATCATCACAAAACTTGAGTTCAGTGTTAGCAGGACGCTTGTTATTCACTCAGATAGACTGGCACAAAGCTGTTCTGCCATTTATTTCACCCTATCCATCACATAAAATGGAGACTCTGGGCTGAGATGGATGCCTTGCCTGGAAGGAATCACAAAAGTTGGTGGGTAGAGGCAAGTACCTTCTTCCCTCCAGGTCTCTGAGCAGTGCAGGGCACTAAGAGTGACAAAGAGCCTCTGGTTTGTGCCAAGAGCCTCCAGCACATCCCCACTAGCCTTGTGTTTCTTCCCTGGTTGTTTCAGTATGTGTTTAAGCAGTTATTGTGGTAAATCATTTTATCCTACTGAGACGTTGGTTAGCAGCCGCTTTTTGGATCAGTTTTGCAAATACAGCACAGAGCGTGCTGGGTGCCTGCTGAGAAGCCAGAGCAGCAGTTAGTGTCACAAGAGAAAAACAAACAAACCTGGATGATGACTGGAAACATTACCACGGGAAAAAGATGTCGTACTGTTGCCATAAAGCAAAATCATGGGAAAACAAAGGCAAACAGAAACATTTCTTCCCCCTACCATACCCCCTAGAAAGGTTTTAAATAGTATCTCCTTTCGAAGTTACAGGTCTCCCAAAGTTAAAAATCTGTGGTTTCTGAAGTGCAGCAGCATGGTCCTATGGCAATTGCACCAATGTGGAATCAATTGCCTACAAAACTGCATTACAAGTAGAGCTGCGAGTTGGCATCTGAAAAATCAGTAACCTATTTAAATGTATAAAGGAAAGCAAGTGAGCTCAACCGTGCAGTAGTTCTCAGCTGCAATGTCATGAGCAGCATCATTTACATTCAGCCTCCCCTTGAACCCAAGAGGAGCACTCTTTCACTGACCCACGGATGGACAGACTGACAGGGTCTTTGTTGCAGAGTCAAGTTAGGAAATACCAGAGCTAAGGTTGTCTGTGCAACCTTCCTCTCTGGTCCCTGTGCGGGCATGCCACAATATGGGCTTTAATTCCGTAATCCCTAGGTCCTTTTCCACTGGCCCCCTGCCTCCCTCAGTGTGGAGGAGGCACAATGCCGCCTTAATGAGCAGACAAGCAGTGGCTTGGCTTGACATTATTTGGTCTGTGACTGTGGACCTCATTCAAGTCCCACTCTCCAAGTCCTGCTCTGAAAATCCAGTGTTCTGTTTTCAGCTGTTTTACAGCTTGTCCCACAAAAGTCTTGCAGACCTCCATGGGCACAACCCTTGCACCCTGCAGTGGGTGTTCCATGTTTAATACCCCCGTTTTGCAGATGTAGACCAGAAACATCAGGCATTTAAGACTTACTGATTCTTGCCATCCCATGCCCATCCATAGCACTGGAGCACGGTCCCTGAGGAGTGCTCTGCACCTCAGCAGATCAGACCCTGGTGCCTCCAATCAGCCATCCAGAGAACAAGATAAAGTAGATGTGGCCACCCTTGCCATGGCCCTGTGGTTTCTGGCTTTGGCCCATGTGAAGCAGAGCTCTGGTTGTTCAGGAGGGGTGCTCATAGCACAACCTCAACCCTTCACCCCTGGTCTGCAAGCCAGGGCCCCAGCCCCCATGGACAGGACATGGCCTGATGCCAGTGAGGCATCCTGTGATGGTGTAGCTTAGGAAAGCAGTTGCCTTAGCAATGCTTTTACATCACCCACCCAAATTTGTCTCCTCTACCTGCACAGGTGCCTTTTCCAACACTGCCATGGTGGTTAGGGTAGGCTGCGAGAGAGAATCTGGGGGTTTTTGTTGGTTTTTTTTTCCGATTCTTGACTCTAAATAAAGTCTTCAGTTTTTCACTTTAAACATCTTGAGCGCAAGCAGATGGGCAGAAGCAGCAGCTCAGGTGGAACCAGCACAGGCAAACCCTGCTGTCATGAAGGAGTTTCCCGTGTTTGGCTCTGGGAAACACATGCCCTTGAGCTCTGCAGCTCGTGACCACGACTGCAGTCATCATTTTCTACCAGGTGTGAAACTGTGATGAAATGCCCTTTTTCTATTAAAGTATACAACTCCCCTCCCCCAACTAATCTCTAAGCAAAGTCAGCCTGCAGTTGTCGGGCTGTGAGAAGTTGGATTGCTGAATATCTGACTACAAAATTAAATAATGGTCTAAAACTACACCAGGGCACTTTTCTATTAGATGTATTTTTCCCATCAAACAGCTTCATGGCTTCTTTCCTGCTATCCCTTTTTCTTTGGAGAAGCTGCCTGTAAAACCTTTGCATAATTCTCTTTTTATTTGGTCCTCCTAACTCAGCATCCATAGTGATACCTGCAAAAGCTCCAGACAGTAGCTTGGCCATGGGTAGCTGATGACCTGAGCTCCTCTTTGTATTCATTTCACTTTGTCTTTCCACTTGTGTGGTGCATGGAGCATCTGGCATACAAGGACTCCACTCTGCTGTGGTGCAAGTAATCACTGTTAGTATGTTATGTTCTGTCACAGGGTTTTGTGATGGAGAATAAGGAACAGTAATGCCTTGATGTCTGTGTTTAGTTAGGTGGGTCTCTTTTTTCCATAGCTTTGATGTCACCACAAGATTTGTGAAGAACAGTAACGTGCTTTGGTTGTAGGGTGAGCTGCGTGAGACACCTCAGGGTACAAAGCATTTTAGACCAGGAGTCGGAAGCAGGAGGAGGGCTGTGAACGGGCAAGCCTGAAAGGGTGCTCTGAGATTGTGTAATTTTTTTTTACTAGAAAGGGAATTGTACATAATTGTTATCTATATTATAAAATGGACAAGCCTGGCCTCAGACGTTACTGACAATAATGGCAAAGCCTCTCACTTTCACATAGTAATAGTGTTTTTGTTGCAGATTGATGTCCTCAAGGCAGATGTGGAGAGCGCTGAGTGGAAGATTTTGGAAAACCTGATCCTGGAAGATGTTGTTGAGCAGATAGGACAGCTGGTCTTTGAGGTGCACATCCACTGGCCTGGGTTTGAGGTCAGCGGCAATGACAGCACCGTGGTGCGGTACTGGTACAGTCTACTCCGAGAACTGGAGCTGAAGGACTTCAGGCTTTTCCATACCTACAAAGACTTATCAAAACCACAGATGTTTCTGAAAAAGGAAGCCTTCAACGCCAGTAGCTGTTACACACTGAGCTGGGTAAATACAAGATGGAAATAGCAGAAAGGAATTTATGATGTGTGACTGTGAGCCATCTGGCCCTGTAGTGTTATTGAAGAGGACTTCGGCGTCACTGGCCAAAGTTACTGAATACCACAGTGACTGGTAACAGAATGGACTGGCTTTTATTTTTGTATGTTGTCAAAAGAACTGGCACTAGGAGAAGATACACGGTGCAAATTTGTGTAGCAATTTGTTTGCCAGTGCGTGCACTGTCTCAGAGGACAGAGGTTTCTGCAAAGTTTGTCTGAGGGGGCTAACAGCACGGTGTTCCCAGGCTGCCCCGTGCTGGAGCATGCTGGTGTGGATGCCACCTCTCTGGGGATGCCCCAGGAAGCTCTGCTTGCTGAGCTCCACCAGCCCTCAGGCAGGGGAGTCCTCGTGACAGTGCCTTTCTCAGGAAGGGTCAAGGTTTACTTCTCTGTAAAGCAATTGTCTTTGCTTTGCACCTTCTTTACTTTGGCCTTGTTTCCCATGGAACAAGTTTTAGGCAAGAACAGTATGTTCTTGAATTCGCTGGCAAATTTCTGCCAAATTTGGCAGAGGCAGAAATCACCACAACACTCAATGCCTGCCTGTTCCTTTGAGCAGCTCCTGAGTGCTCTGGCTTTGGCTCTCTAAGGCAGCCTGGCTGTGGAAAGCAAGTTAGTGCTTCGGACACAGGAGACGGTGGGACAGAGGCTCAGCTGCCAGAAAAGCTGCCACAAGCACTTACCCTCCTGGAGGCTTCAGCCACAGATGACAAGGCTTCCCTAGCTCATCTGCTCAAAGAACAGCTTGTTTTAAATTACTCTTGCAATGGCTGTAGCAAATGTTTTTTACATTTAGTGAGATACTTATTTAAAAGAGCTGGAAGTGAGACCCAGTCTTTTTTATTTGTTTTTCTTTGTTTGAGAGTTTAGTAGAATGTTCTGCTCTGTCCAGTACTGCACCTGAACGTCTGCTTCCTCCTCACCACCTCCCTAGTCTGGCCACCTCTCCCAGAGATGAGGAGGCCAGGCCCTGGGTCTACACCGATGCTGGCAGAGGTGATGGCACAGGCAGTTGCTCTGGTCTGTGACCATGCTGAGGCTCTGCAGGCTGACATGAGGGTTGTCTGCAGTGCACTCCCAGGAGCCAGCCTCAGCTGTTCCCTGAGGAGCTAAGGAGTCGGGGGGAAGCTAAAGGTTTTTCTTCTCTTTAAAATAATTTTGACATTAAACTTTGCATTAAAATACAAGATGACGCTACTTTCATGTCTTCTATAAACTGCCTTTGGTTTCTGACTTCTGCAGGGCTCAGTGCCCCTTGGTGTGCCCCAGCCCAGCGCCGTGTTTTTAGCAAGTCTCTCTCTGTTCCCATGTCATTCCTTCTCTTGTTATCCTGGCATTTCCTTCTCTTCCTTCATGCCCTCCTGCCAACATTTAGCCTGTACCTGGGGCTTAGCTACAGCAGTTGCTCTATCACCTGGATGATCCCTCCCCAGCAGGGAAGGGGGATCTGGAAAAAGGAGAGACAACCTGTGAGATTAAATGAAAACAGATTTAATGAAACAGCAAAACTAATACTAATGCCAATATAAAGCATACAAAGTTATACTCAGCCTAGCACAGGTATGATGGTCACAATAGATGGCCACAATAAATGGGTAGGCAGTCTTTGGGAGAAGAAAGAGGAGGAGCCTGAGCAGGAGCAGCCTCCATCCTCAGCAACCTTCCCCCTTTATCCTGAGCATGATGTCTGTGGTCTGGCATACACCTGTAGCCAACTTGGGTCAGCTGTCCTGGCTGACTCAAAACTGCTAATGGCCTGCAGACCATGGTTGGCCTATGATTTTGTCCCAGTGAAACCAAGACACCTCCTTTCATTTTTCACCCTCTCTACTGCCTCAGCTCCCTCATCCCCACCTTCCCAGAGCAGGGCACTGTGCTGGACCCAACATGCCCACAGGATCTCAGCAAGCAGCCAGAGGTGGGGAAAATAAGTGTAGGAGCCTTCTCTACAGCAGAAACTGCTTCAGCCCTTCAGCTCAGCTTCCTTTCTCCTGGAAGAGGCCAGCAGGCAGGTGACCCTGCTAGAGTGACAGCCTTCCTCCCACCACCTTTGCTCTGGGGCTGTGGAGAGTGGCTTGCCCTGGCCCCAGTGTCCACCTCCCACCTGGTCCTGCAGACCCCATCTTGGGGCTTGAAGCTGCTGTGGCGAATCTGACTTTGAGAATCCGTTTTGGCCACAGACTGCAGGCTGCTTTGGAAGATGCAGAAGAAAATCCCTCCCTGCTTCAGTGGTGAGGGACTAGTGGAAATGGAGGGGATTTCAATTTCTTCTGTGAAAGCCAGCTCTGTGCCCTTGTGTGTTCAGGTTTGTATCAGTCTTCCTAATCACATTCGAAATTTTAACTTGAGGCTAAATGTCAAACCCTTTGTTTTATAACAAATGCACACTGGTTTTCAATCAACTGCCTTTCAGTCACGCTGACAGTGCCTTGTGTTGTATGGAGTCTCTGATTTCTGCCCAGGGAAGTGGTTGAATCACCATCCCTGAACGGGTTTAAAAGTCATGTAGATGTGGTGCTTAGGGACATGGTTTAGCAGCAGACTTGGTAAAGCAGGGTGATGGTTGGACTTGATGATCTTAAAGGCCTTTTCCAACCTGAACGATTCTGTATCTATTATTTGCTGCCTCCCCACTTTTAGTTTCCTTTTAGAAAGAAATCCATCTACTTCTTTAGTTACACTAGGATTTTGTCCCAGCTTTACAGGCACTAATTCGAACACAGGAAGTTCCACCTCAACATCAGGAAAAACTTCTTTCCTGTGAGGGTGACAGAGCACTGGAACAGGCTGCCCAGAGAGCTTGTGAAGTCTCCTTCTCTGGAGACATTTAAAACCCGTCTGGATGTGCTCCTGTGTAACCTGCCCTAGGTAACCCTGCTCTGGCAGGAGGGTTGGACTCGATGATCCCTAGAGGTCCCTTCCAACCCTACCATTCTGTGATTCTGTGATTTGCTGGAGTTTAATTTTAAGGGGATTTAACATGGGCTTCTGCACATCAAACGCCTCATTTAGGGAAGAAGGAGGATAGTGCAGCTGTACCAAGACTACTGACCAGGTGATGATTCCAGCTATGGCTGTGCTAGTAAATTAAGCAGTGGCAGGCAGCTTGCACAGGAATGGCTACCTGATTAATTAATGAGATCCCTGGCACAATTTTGGCACAGGCCATCTAGGACTCTTCCAGATGATTCCTAGGCACAGCCATGGACTTAGCCCAAGCCAAGGACAGCTTGGGTGCAGGCACCTTGTTTGGGAAGCTGAAAGACTTTAGTAAAAGGACGTTGGCCAGGCCATCTTTGCCAGTTTGCCTCAAGGCTGGGGAATACCTCCTGGTACTGGTTTGTTTTCTGGTATAATTTAACAAGAGCAAGTGCCAAAATCTCCACCTGGGATGAGGTAATCCTGGTCATATGTATTAGTTGGGGGATGAGAGGCTGGAGAGCAGCCCTGTCAAAAGAGATGTGGAGGTTTGGCTTGATGGCAAGTTCAGTATGAGCCAACAATGTGCCCTGGCAGCCAAAAGGGCCAGCCATGTCCTGGGGTACATCAAATGCAGCATAGCTAGCTGATCAAAGCAGGTTATTGTCCCCATATACTGCAACTGAGGTGCAGCCCCACCTCAAGTACTGTGTGCAGTTTTGGGCACCTCAGTATAAGGAGGACATCAAACTCAGAGTGTGTTCAGAGGAGGGTGACCAAGATGGTGAAAGGTCTTGAGGGCACGACTTAGGAGGAGTAGCTGAGGTCTCTTGGCTTGTTTCTCTTGCAGAAGAGAAGGCTGAAGGAACGCAACGGAGGGGGAGGTGCTGAACTCCTCTCTCTAGTGATCAGTGACAGGACACAATGAAATGGAATGAAGCTTCATCAGGGAAAGTTCAGACTGGACATTAGGAAAAGGGTCTTCACTGAGAGGGTGGTTGGTCACTGGAACAGGCTCCCCAGGGAAGTGGTCCCAGCACTGAGCCAGTTAAAGTTCAAGGAGCATGTGCACAACCCTCTTAGTCTTATGGTTTAGTTTTAGGTAGTCCTGCAAGGAGCAGGGAGTTGGACTCCATGATCCTTACTGGGTTCCTTCCAACTTGAGATATTCTATGATTCTATAAATGTAGCTTCTGTTTCTGTACCTGCACATCCCACCTGGACTGCGGAGCAAGGGGCTTTGCAGTCACCTAGAGCAGGGCACTGTGGGGGTCCACCATGGGCTGAGCTCTGCAGTGCTCAAAATCAAGATGACTTATTGCAGATGTGTTAGATTCCCCATGTCCAAGATGTTGAGTAAAGCACTTTCCTTGGGGCCAAGCTACATATTGACCATCCCTGAGCCAGGTAATGCACAAATCAAGAGATCCACAGCCTCTGCAAATGAGTAGGAAATGCCTCTCTGTGACAGCCACGCCTGCTGCAACCCTTGTATCTTAAGTACTGAGGTTGCTTAATGATGCAGGGCTATGAGGAGATTCATGCAAGGATGGTGCAAGGGTTTCCCAAACCAATGTCTAGCTTGTTGGAACAATCCTGCTTGCTCTACTGCAGAATGGCTTAACTCCCATTTTTCAAATAATGGGGTGGCAAAAGCCCAGCTGTGAGTCCTGATTTTTAAATAAACCATAAAAATACAGGCTTTACCACTGCCCAGGTTTTTCCTCCTGATTAATCTTAGAGTAACTAGCCTAGCAGCTTATTATCGTTTAAGAAACCAATAAATAGAGGTTAAAAAACTAGTTACATGATCTCTCCTAGGTGTTAAAATTCCAAAAGGATGCATATTTTCCATCATTTATTGCCCTGAAGAAAAAATGGCGATGTATATGTAAATGATAGAATTGGGGTAGAGATTCGTGCTGGTACTTCTGCTGAAGAGTTCAGTAAACCCTCAACTAATCTCTTGCTTAGGATTGGCAGGTAGTGTCAGGAACAATTCAGGCTGTAGCAAATACATCTTCTGCAAGAAAAGATTCCAATAACTATGGTAATTTTTAAGGAAACCTTATATCAGATACAGGATAGATAAAAGCCATTTATCATTCTCAAGGCAGTTATGTGATATTATGAGAGAAAGTGAACAGTTCCTTTATGCACTATCTGTGCCTTTCTACTTCAACATCTCTTAAAGCAGAGTTGGAGCCTTCCTCTCTGAGGTCTTGCTTTTGTGCCCTTACCCCTTCTCTTCTACTGATCTCTTTTACCTAAAGGAGAGACTCTTAAATGAGTTCAGTTCTCATCTCCTAATGACTGAGCTGCTGGGTATGTGCACAGGGGCACAAGCCAGTGCTGGCTGAGTCTGTCCCAGAGGACAGGCTGGTGCTGAGGGACACTGCAAGGGGGAAGTCTGTGTCCACATGCTGCCACACCCAGGCATGATTGGTCCCTGCCTGCTGCAAGGTCCCAGTCGTACACCCTGCTCAGGTGGGATCTCCATCTATCTCTACATCATTAGAGACTGTGCTGAGAGAGAAAGGTAGGGATCTGGGACTGCTGGCATTCACTGGCTCATGCTGCTTCAGCCAGAGATGAAGATCTACCAGCCAACTCCCCACCCCAGACTTACTGCTATGTGCTTGCTTTCAACCATACCAGCTACGCTGGGGACATCTGTACCTGTGTTTGAGCCTGCCTTCCTCCTGTACAATGGCTCCTTGCAGGAAGCATTGAATTGCCCAGGAGCAGCTCTGGAGAAGAGCAGACTGTTGGAGAGACCATGAAGCAGGTGAGGAGCTTTTTTGAGATGATCTCCCTGTGGTGAGCCCTGCAATAACTGCATGCCAGTGCTGTACTCCACATTTCTTCCCAGATCAGACCTGCACAGAAACTGCAGTAGCTGCCTCCTTCAAGAGCTAAGTTCAGAGTGCACCAGTAAAACCAGTGTGGGCAGAACATTCTCCCATTATAGCCACAGCCTGGAGCCTGGTAACTGTGTGCCCATGCCCAGGCAGGAAGAAAGGACCACTGACCTGTCCCAGCATTGCTAAAATATTCCAGACTGCCTGGCCTAGGCAGCATCCAGCATCTCCTGCAGAGAATGCAGTGAAACCTATTTTTCCCTCTGGTTGCTTTGAGAAAGACAGAGAGAGAGGGAGGGATGGATCTTCAGAGACCTGCTGCAGGGCCCTGCCCTGAGCAGCAGCTGAGGAAGAAAGTCAGACTCAGCCTTCAAAAATCCTGCTGCCAAGACCAGCACAGGAAGGTGCCTGAACCAAAGCAGGGCAGAGCAGGAGCACAGGGGCCAAATTATCCCAAGTCATCAGGTGGCAGATGGCAAATGTGTGTCTCCAGACTGACCTTCCAGCAAGGTGCTCAGTAGTAGGCTTGCACAGGAGTTCATTGCAAAAGAGCATCATGTCCCCTTTCCTAAACTGTATATCCATACCATGCCACCTACCAGGTGCTCCTGGCACCTTCAGCTGCCCCTCGTCTGCTCAGCATCACTGTTACAGGTATTGCCCAGCTCTGCTCTCCCTGCAGGCTTCTGGTCCTCAGCCCCCATGTGCATTGGGCATCTCCCCACACTCTCTGCAGGTGTCCGCATCAGGTCTCCTGAGCAGCCAGCCCATTGCCTCCAGCCTGGAGCCTCCTTACTGCCCACGCTTCAGGTCATTCATGGTGGCCACAGCCAGTGCCAATCCCAGCCAACAAGGACAGAATGACCAGTTCTCATTCCTGAAGTGGAGTCATTATTGCATTAGTTAGACACCTCCACCAGGCGATGTTTTGGCTCAGTCTAAAATGGATCTTTGCAGAGGTGACCTGTGTGTAGTGGCAGTTTTATCTGCAAAGATCCTTCTGTGGGGGTGAGAGCATTACCCTTCCAGAGAGGCCCGCAATGACTTAGAAATCACACACATTTGTGGATCAGGTGCTGCCTGTGATCTGGTGAAGATGGAGAGCAGCAACAGATGTGAATCCCCCAAACCATCGCAGTTAGTATCAATACATAGACTTTCATAGAAAGCCCACAGCAACACAGATGTGTTAGGACACTAACACACCTCTCCAGGGAAACTGGTCCCTTTCTGAATGCCATGCTGGCTCCCTTGGAGGTTCTAAAATTTGACCAAAGGAAGGAGTGACCTCCTGCTGCACTCCAAAACCCAGCGTTTATTGCATGCACTTTTGGCCCCAGGCTTTGATCCCATTGGTGACTTGCGAAGGGTTGTTCTTCATAAGCGCCTCTCAACTGTGAAAGATCTAAGAAAGCGTAAAGGGAACATATGTCTGGCCTTTCTTGGCAGATGCCAGGAAGACATATCACCCAGCAGCACACCTGAAGAAATAGCACTCATTCTCTCTGGTGAATTATTTAACAGCTGAGACCATCTGGTTCATTCAAAAACTTTGATTTCATGAGCTTCATTAGCCGCTCCCTTGCCCTTGAAAGGATCCTCAGGGTTATTCAGTAGGAAATCACTCTTGATTTCTTCCTGCTTGTTAACACAATGTGACATTTAATTGCAGGCAGTAGAGACCTGGTTTAGTGCCGGTAGAAGTTCAGAGCTGACCTACTTTCAGAGACATATTTATACTTGTCTCCCTCCACCGGCTTTCAGAGCAAGCCGGGTACTTGAAGGGAACCGCCTGTGATAATGAATGGATCTCTTCCCTTAAATAGAAGTCCCTGTTCATGGTGTAGTTTGACCTGCCTGTTGTAAAGAGTTTCAGCTGGTTCAGAAAGAGACCTTGAGACCTTTGCAGAGACAGCCTGTGCTACGTCCCTTATCCCAATGGGCAGGACCTTACACAAAGGGAAAACAGAAGCCTGCTGTGTGCTTCTTAGAAACGATGACTCAAACATGAACACCAATGCAATGTCCCTGCTCTTTTTGGTGCATTACCACCATAAGTGTTTATTTTTTTCAGCAGTTTCCTGAAAGAAAGCATAGTGGTGTACATAGTACAAAACTTCTGCAAGTCATTAAAATGCTCCTGTGCTGGTATTTCTGCCCCTGTATTTGAAATTCTATTCCTGACTCAAATCCAGTGTGAATCCCACCCTTGCATCCACCTTCAGGTATCTAGAGTGGAGCCACCACCCTGGGTGCCACCACCCTTGCAGGGAGGTGGGGATGGCCACCTTGACTGGTGTCAGACCTCTAACACAGCAGCAGCAGGCATGCTCCAGGACTACCCCCAGCTCTCCACTGACACCAGCCAGGAGCAGCCGCAATGCAGGGGCTGGGACATCACCAGACAATGCCATGCTGACCTCCCAAACAGGCCTGCCAGGCAGGAGAGGCCCTGAAGTGCCTTCTGACATCTTTTTTTATGAAGGGAAGGAAAATTGCTCCAAGAAACAGGAGAATTCAGCATCTGAAGAAATGTTATGTAATGTTATTCCACTCTTTTAATATTGGAAGAATAATGACAAAAAGCAAACAAAATCGGCTTGTCCCCCTGCCCCAAGGTACTCCCAAAGGGTCACACCAGGGCAGAGAAAGAGAGGAGCTTGCTGCAGAGAAGCTGTTCTGCCAAAAGTCAATGTGGTTTTGAAAACTGCAGGGAATGGGCCTTACCTCTTTTTCCTGTAGATATCTGGCCTGACAACTGACTTCATTCAGAGTTCAACTTCCTTCTCTGTCTCCTGATCAAAGAATATTGGAAGGGAGTCCATTTATATGGAACACACATGGAGGAGCTGAAGGAGCAAGATTGTATAAGGATGCGGAAACAAAATATAAACCACCAGCGAGCAAAGTCACAGCAGTGTCAGGAAATCAGCCCGGTGTAAGCTAAGGTAGGAAGTGAAATTGTTACAGCTCTTCTAGGACAGAGCATTTTTGCCTTTTATGCTGCTTTGCAAGACTTTAAATTCCACCAAAGAAAAAAAAAAGTCTTATTCCACAATAGAAGAGTTTAGCTGGGGAGTTACAGCAAGACACCAAGTGCAGGGCAGTTATGCTGGGAGAACTGGAAAGATTTGTAGCTCCCAGAACCACGTCCAGGTAACTGGCAGTGGGATTGAAGCTCCATAAAGTTCCTATTACTGAAATGACTCCCTGGAGGATATGTGTTGTTATTTTTCTCTCCCAAATCAGAGGAAAATCGGGCTCAGTTAGTCTTGACATCTTTCAGACTAACCAAAAAACCCCCAGAGGCCTAATGAGAAACTCTTATTCTGAACAACAGATCCAACGCATCTGCAGTCTTTCATTTTAGTAGTCTCCCAGTACCATAATGTTTATGGGCAAGGATGAGGAGGCAGGTCGATGAGGCGAATATCCTGTTGGGAGTCTGTTATAGACCAGCCAATCAGAATGAAGAGGTTGATGAAGAGTTCTACAGACAGTTGGCTGAAGCCTCACAATTGGCAGCCCTTGTTCTTGTGGGCGACTTCAACTTACCAGACATCTGCTGGAAATACAACACAGCAGAGAGGAAACAGTCCAGGAAGTTCCTGGAGTATGTAGAAGACAACTTCCTGACTCAGCTGGTAAGTGAACCCACCAGGGATGGTGCCTTCCTAGACCTGCTCTTTACTAACAGAGAAGGGCTAGTGGGAGATGTGGTGATCGGTGGCCATATTGGTCTTAGTGACCATGAAATGACAGGTTTCAATTCTAGGCAAAGTAAGGAGGAGGGGCAGCAAACCTAGTTCCATGGATTTCTGAAGGGCGGACTTTCGCCTGTTTAGGACACTGGTTGAG
>VZZY01024896.1:0-39795 GCA_013400335.1 Eurystomus gularis | reverse complement strand
CCCCTATGATTCTACGATTCTACTGTTTTTAGAAAGACTTTTTTTTAAAAAGTAGCTTATACACCATTGTATGTTAAAGTTTTCCAACATTTATTACCTTTACCATGGACTTCAGGTAAGTTTTGAAATTTTAGCTGTTCTGGGCAAAAATATTTGTTCTGTGTTAATGAAATATCTCAAGGTTGGTGTTTGGATTGGTTTGATTCCTTTCCCTTTCTTCCATTATCGTGAGTCATTAGAATGTAAATTTCTCTTTTTCTTCTCACACATTTTCCTGACACTTATCGTAGTCAAGGTCTAATGAAATACCAATATTCTTAGATGGTTGTTTATTGTAACTTAAGTTCATACAGACATCTACAATCACACAAAAAATGTAACTTACTAAAGTTGCCTCAGATTTTTTCACCCCTCACCAGCTTTATTAGAAAGGGAGGGGAAGGAAGGGGAGGGGAGGGGAAAGGGAGATGGGGGAAGGAGAGGGAGAGGGAGAGATGGAAGAAGGAAAGGAGAGCAGGAGAGCAAGCTTTATTGATTGATAGATTGATAGATAACTAAAAGACTGATAGATCAATAAAGAGTGAGATACCTATTACAGTACTTGCATTGATCACAGAATGATAGGGGCTGGAAGGAACCGCTGAAGATCATCTAGCCTGGCCAAAGCATGTTCACCTAGGGCCGCCCATAGGATGGCATCCAGGTGGGTTTTTAATGTGTCCAGAGGTGGAGACTCCACCACCTCTCTGGGCAGCCTGTTCCAGTGCTCTGCCACCCACAAAGTAAAGAAGGTCCTCCTCATGTTTAGATGGTACTTCCTATATTCAAGTTTGTGCCCATTACCTCTTGTCCGGTCACTGGGCAGCACTGCAAAGACTCTGGCCCCATCCTCCTGACACCCACCCTTTAAGTGTTTATGAGCCTCCCTCAGTCTTCTCTAAAAGAAGCTAGCTAAAAAGGCCCAAGTCCCTCAGCCTTTCTTCATATGAGAGATGTTCTAGTCCTCTAACCATCTTTGTCACCCTTTGCTGTACCTTGTCCAGCAGTTCGCTGTCTTTCTTGAACCAGGGAGACCAGAACTGGACACAGTACTCCAGGTGGGGCCTCACCAGGGCAGATCAGATGAGGAGGAAAGCCTCCCTCGACCTGCTGGCCCACACTACTCTTGATGCACCCCAGGATGCCATTGGCCTTCTTGGCCACAAGGGCACATTGCAGTCTCGTGGTCATCCTGTTGTCCACCAGGACTCCCAGGTCTTTTTCCACAGAGCTGCCTTTCAGCAGGTTCTGGTCAGTGCCACAGAGTCCAGTGGGAGGTCCTTAACAAGTGGTGCTCTCCAGGGATCAGTGCTGGGCCCAGTCCTGTTCATTATATTCATCAGTGACCTGGATGAAGGGATAGAGTGCATCCTCAGCAAGTTTGCTGATGATACAAAACTGCGAGGGGTGGGTGACACACCAGAAGGCTGTGTTGTCATTTGGTGAGATCTGGACAGACTGGAGAGTTGGGCAGAGAGGAACCTTATAAAATTGAACAAGGAAAATTGTAGGGTCCTGCACCTGGGGAGGATTAACACTCTGCACCAGTACAAGTTAGGGCTTGACCTGCTGGAAAGCAGCTCTGTGGAGAAAAACTGGGGAGACCTGGTGGACAACAAGTTCACCATGAGACAGCAATGTGCCCTTGTGGCGAAGAAGGACAATGGTATGCTGGGTTGCATTAAGAAGAGTGTGACCAGCAGGTCAAGGGCGGTTCTCCTCTCCCTCTATTCTGCCCTGGTAAGGCCACATCTGGAATATTATGTCCAGTTCTGGGCTCCCCATTTCAAGGGCAACAGGGAACTGCTGGAGAGAGTCCAACAGAGGGCTATGAGGATGATTATGGGACTGGAACAACTCCCTTACGAGGAAAGGATGAGATCCCTGGGTGTGTTCAGTCTTGAGAAGAGAAGGCTGAGAGGGGATCTAATCAATGTTGATAAATATCTGAAGGGTGGTTTCAGGAAGATGGAGCAATAAGTCTCTTTTCAATAGTGCCTAGTGATAGGATGAGGGGAAATGGGCACAAACTAGAAAACAGGAAGTTCCACCTCAACATGAGGAGAAACTTTTTTACTGTGAGTGTGACAGGGCACTGGAACAGGCTGCCCAGGGAGGTTGTAGAGTCTCCTTCTCTGGAGACTTCCAAGACCTATCTGGACATGTTCCTGTGTGACATTGCCTAGATGAACCTGGTTTGGCAGGAGGGTTTGACTAGATGATCACTAGAGGTCCCTTCCCACCCCTATTGCTCTGTGATTCTGTGACATGGGCCGGGACAACTTTCACTAGATCAAGTTTCTCAAGGTCCTGTCCAACCCAACTTTGAACATTTTCAACAGTGGGGCATTCTCAATTTCCATGAGCAGCCTGTTCCAGTGTCTCACTAACTTCATTGTAAAAAATTTCTTCGTTATATCTACCTAAATCAACCCTCTTTTAGTTTAAAACCATTGCCCTGGGTCATGTCACTACAGGCCTTGGTAAAAAGTCTCTGTCTTTGTTATAAACCCTCTTTAAGTACTGAAATACTGCCAGAAGATGCCTTTGGAGCCTTCTTTTCTCCAGGCTGAACAACCATAGCTTTCTAGGCCTTTCTTCATAGGAGAGGTAGTTAATCCCTCTGCTCATTTTTGTGACCCTCCTCTGGACCCGCTCCAACAGTTCCATGTCTTTCCTGTGCCAAGTATTCCAGAACTGGACACAGTACTCCAGGTGAGGTCTCACTAGAGTGGAGTATAAAGGGTAGAATCATGGAATAATTTGGGTTGGAAGGGACCTTAAAGATCATCTAATTCCAAACCTCCTGTCATGGGCAGGGACACCTCCCACTACACCAGACTCTGCAAGGTCCCATCCAGCCTGGTCTTGGACACATCCTGTGATGGAGCATCCACACTGATCACCTTCCTCGATATTCTGGCCATGTTTCTTTTGATGCAGCCAGGATACAATTGGCTTTCTGGGCTCCAAACACACATTACTGGCTTATGCTAATTTTTCACCCACCAGAATCCCCAAGCCCTTCTCTAAAGGGCTGCTCTAAATCCATTCAACTCCTAGTCTGTTTTGATACTGATCATTTCCACAGCTCAGGTGCATGACCTTGTGCTTGGCTTTGTTGAACTTCTTGAGGTTGACATGGGAGCATTTTAGTGCCAGACATACTTTCTGAATAGGAATAGAGATTTTTTAAAAAAAGTTAACCAACAATTCATAAATTTTGAAACTGGGATAACAAAAAGATGGAGAAAATTGAATGAGAAATACCCTCCCTTTCTCCTCACTCCAAAATAGAAATAAAAGCCTTAACAGAGCTCTTCTATTAACAATATTAACCCCAACAGTAATATGCGGTCAGGTTTGATAGTGACAAGATCCTGGAGATTGAGGACCTGAAAAGCTAAAATTCCTCTTGCTTAAGAAACCCTGTAAAGCTTCTTTGGATATTTCAGGGAACTCCAGCCCAGTCTAGAACTTTCCTTTGAGAAATTGCATGCTATAGGCAGAGTCCATGAATCACTTTTTGAAGCAATGATCAATGACAATACAAATCCCAGCTCCAGGAGTAATTATCAGGCTATCTCATTTATTAAATTTGCCAATATTCTGGGCAAAACAAATTAATGAGTTATAGGCTAAGATAATTTCAATTTCAAAGGTCAAAGAGATGCTGTGAAACGTAGTTTTGACTCTAGCAAAATGAGATATCTTATAATTTTTAGTTATAATGTTTCTGGAAATATAACCAATTCCAGCTTTCTGGGTTGTTTGGTTTGTTTTTTTCTCAGTATCTATTTGTATTTTTATTATGTATTAAAATCCACTATAACATCAAGAACTTTACTCATATTTTATTTTTGTCCTAGTAAAGATATTATCAGAATCTTCAGTTAATTAAGAGTAAACAATGACCTGATAATATCAGACTACAAAGGACACAACTACAATGTGTACTATGCAAAGCAGGGAAGTTAAGCTACAAGCACTCTTGGAAAAAAAATGGAATCAAACAAAATAATTTAAATAGAACAAAAATATCTTCCTTTCACAGAATCAAAGAATTCCTACATGAATAGTAATACTACTCTGAGATGGTGCTTCAATGTGTAAGCATACCAAAGCAATCTACAGTATGAAATTGAAGTAGTTCGTGTTTGTATGTTACATGACTTGAGTTTTGGTTACAAAATCTTTCTTTTCCATGATGTAAAAAAGAAAAGCTAGTAAAACTAGTCAATATGAATCATTTTGCAGTGCAAATCTTCTTGACATATTCAAGACTGAACAATACATAAAGTCATCACTGTCCTTTTGAAAAGATATATAATTGCACCAATAATGACGAAAAAATTACCTATTAAAAAACTATAGCTGAGATTCTCAGTTTGTATTTTAGCTGCTTTGAAAAGAGTAGTTTGACTTTGAAAACTGATGAATTATGAGTAAGTCTCAGTGAAAAGGAGGATTATTTGGTAACTGAACATTGGAGCAAGAAGGTGAAGCCTTTCCCAAGTCATAAATGTTCTTAGAAACTTTAGGAGTAACTTGACTTCTTGTCACAAGCAAAACCATGTTTGTATATGTAGAACATTTGGAATAGCATGCCCTAACAGAGAACTTGGTGATTAGAAAAGGGTAGATTCCATCACAAAAAAGCACAATTGCTTGATGGAATTTCCTTTCATATACCATAGTCCTTTGTAAAGGTAAGTGTTCTTGACTCCAAAGTAGTAACAACCAATGCTTGCCTTTCATTCTGGGCCCTTGGGGAAAAAAATGATACTAAAATAATCCAATTTATTCTTACCTCAAGATAAACAATTGCAGAATTTAACCATGTGGGTTATTTTAATATGAAGGCAAATTACACATACATGCTTCCCAAAGAACTTAGGAAACTTCTACATGCATGACAAGTTAGTTGGTGTTCTTGCATAGTACACTCAGGTTTTAGGATATTTGTTTCTTCAAGCTTTTTGTGGAATATTGTACTTCAGAGCAGCACATTCTTGTGATAATGACAAGGACAAACAATTGCATGTTACTATATACAACCTCTTCTCCTCTGTTCTTAAGACTTTCAAACCCATAGTCTCTCAGTGTGAGGAAAGAGCGACAGAGAAAAACTGCTATGTACTGACCATAACTTCCCATTCCTCTTTTGCTGTTCATGGTGAAAAAGGAATTGGGAATGAAGAAATGTAGCTGGCAATGAGAAATGGGAAATAAAAGGTGTTTGTTTAATATTTCTTTTTGTTTCTCATTACCTGAAACAATTTTATTGTCAAGAAATTAAATTTATTTTCTCCAAGGTAAGTCTGGTTTGCCATAACAGCATTTGATACGTGACCTTGCATTCTTTATCTTGGCCATGAGCCAAGAGTCCCTTAAGTATATGTACTAGAACCAGTACTGTTCAATATCTTTATTAAGGACATAGTGGGATTGAGTGCACCCTCAGCAAGTTTGCAGATGACACCAAGCTGAGTGATGTAGCTGATTCACTAGAGGGATTGGTAACATCCAGATGGACCTTGGCAGGCTTGAGGAGTGGGCCCATGAAAATGATCAGAAGATGGTGTGCTGATTCAGCCATCATCATTTTATGCTGCCATCAGTTGCCTGATCACACAGGCCAACACTGAACTCAGCAATATCCCCTCAGAAGTCTTCGTTCAAACAATCCTGCCATAGGTTCCTGTGGGCCCAGCTCCTCCGCTACCCACTGTGGTGCCAGCATCACCTACTAGACACAACAGACAGAGATAGCTCCCTCAGTGGCCCTTCACATGGAAGGACACCACTGAGAGAGCTCAGCAAGATGCAACCAGCCCCAATAGAAGCCACACCCAACAGGAAGCTCCTCCAACTGATCGGCATCTGGTTCAAGTAACCCTGACCTCTCCCACCACCCCAACCATGACCACCTGGGTGAGGGCAGAGACACAGAGCCACAGGTGGGCCAGGTTCTTCCTCTGGAACATGAAGCCAATAGGAAAAACAGAACATTCTGCTAGGCTGTCACTCATTCACAGGCCAGCTCCAACTTGGGGCCCACAACTCGGGCCCTAGCACTTCAGAAGGATGGAATGCCTGTCCTGTCAAGACAGGCTGAGAGATTTGTGGTTGTTCAACCTGGAGGAGAGAAGACTTTGGGAAGACCTTATTGCAGCCTTTTAGTACTTAAAGGAGGCTTATAAGAAAGATGGAGAAAGACATTTTACCTGGAGTTGTAGCAATAGGACGAGGGGTAATGCTTTTAAACTGAAAGAGGGTAGATTTAGATTAGATATAAAGAAGACATTTTTCAGTGTGAGGATGATGAGATGCTGGAGCAGGTTTCCCGGAGAAGTTGTTGATGTCCCATCCCTGGAAGTGTTCAAAGTCAGATTGGATGGAGCTTTGAGCAACCTGATCGAGTGCATAATGTCTCTGCCCATGGCAGAAAGGTTGGAACTAGATGACCTTTAGTTGTCCCTTCCAACACAAACCTTCCTAGGATTCTATGAAAGCAATGAAAACATTTTAAAATTACATTTTTAGTTTTGTATTGTGCCTAACAATTTTAAAACAATTTCAGACAGCTTGTAATGCTCACAGTTACTAGGGTTCCCATGAGTTTCTCATGTTAAGACAATTTTTGCAGTCTTGTAGTTGTAAAACTATCCATCGGATCTGAAATCCTTCAAGACCTATGACCTTCAGTAAGTGGATTTTTGTTTGTTTCCATGCTTTCATTTTTCATTTCTTGCTTGGGCTTCTCCTGTTCCTGAGGACTGCTTTCCTGTTAATTGTGACTGCTGTGCATTCATTGGGCTGCATATAACTTTATATTGGCATTTGGTATTAGTTTTACTGTTTCATTAAATTCATTTTCATTTCAACCTACTAGTCTCCTCTTCCTTTCCTGATCCCCCTTCTCTGCAGATGGGATGTTACCGGGTGATAGAACAACTGCCATGGTTTAGCCCTGGATAAGAGCTACATGGAGACATCTTTGGAGTAGGGCCTAGTGTCTTTTAAACAGAAGTACTACTTGGGCAGTGTTTGCTATTTGTCTTACCGAAATGCTACACAGACACTGTTTGCTGCTTGTGCTTTTAATTCAGTGGTAGTCTTTGTAATTCACATTCTCAAAAAATTATCATATATTACCATATGCCATTAGGAGGGCAGGAAAAAACTGAAGATGACATCTAGAAACACAAGTATAGATAAAAATGGGTGGGAGTGAAAACAAGGTGATAAAGCAATTCATATAAGCTTCTGAGAATGTAACTGCAATTTCCAGGGTAATTTTTTTGTCTTTCTGTAGTAACAAGTAGAAGAGCTAAAAGAACAGTGAGCAAAAGAACAGTTTTTAAAAATATTTTTATAGATAGGACTTGTTTAAAACCTTAAAGCAGAGTTAAGAAGTACAAGAAATTTATGAACCTGTCCTGACAAACTTTGAAGATTATAGCAAAAATACAAAATCTAGAAAATTACTTCAAAATGTCAAGAGTTTGAATGGGAGAAAATCTAGAAAATTACTTCAAAATGTCAAGAATTTGAATGGGAGAATTCTTTTTTTTTTTTTTTTTCTCAGAATCTGAGGAAATTGAGTCAAACAAGAAATTCTGGAGAGCATGTGCTTACTTTGCCAAAACCAGGCTGTAGAAAAGATCAGACTAAAATAAGAAACTAGCCTTCTAAGGGTTTTGAAAAAAAAAAAAAAAGGGATTTTCTGAGCCTCAAGACGAAAGCAGATGAGACAGTGATTCAAGGTGAAATAAGTAAATCTAAAACTAGGTGATTTCCCAGTAAAGTGGGTTAGCGATCATCAGACTAAGAGGAAAAAAACTGAAGAAAAATACTGAAGAAACGTGAAGAGATGCTTACAAATTCCAAATAAGAGGAGCAATTCTGTGTCTTATTGATATGTTATCTCTGGCTATCTGTATTTTCAGGAAATAGAGCTAGTTTGCAAAAAATGCCGAAAGGGAGATTCACTAATCAAAAAAGACTGCACTATAAAAAATATTTCAGCATTACTGTATAGAGCAGCAGCCTAAGAGAATATATATTGTTTGGAATTGCTCAAAACACAGACATATCAACTGGAAGGAATCTATTCCACACAGGGGGACATGTTACTACTTTTGAGCTGCACACAAGTACATATCTTAATGTAATATCTTGAGTTAGAGTAAATGGTTTAAAGAAAAAGACTATTTTGAAAACAGGCAACCAACAATCTAATTACATGATAAAAAGGCTTTCCTACAGTGGGTATATGTGAAAGCAATGCAAAAATAAAATAAAATATTGAAAGGTTGTTTGTTATTATTTTGAGAAATGGAATACAGCATCAGTTGTTGAAAATATTTCAAGTTGGTTTAATTGAGAGAGATTAAGAACCCTGTATAGTTATAATGTAGTTCCAATATAGATAAGAACATGATGCTAGATGTGCAGATAGATAAGATGTAAGATGATAGGTAAGTTTAAATGTAAGTAAGAAGTCCTTCACTATGAGTGTGGTGAGTCACTGCAACAGGTTGCCCAGGGAAGCTGTGGATGCTCTATCCCTGGAAGTGTTCAAGGCCAGGTTGGATGGGGCCTTGAACAACCTGGTCTAGTGGGAGGAGTCCCTGCCTATGACAGGGGCGTTGGAACTAGGTGATCTTTAAGGTCCCTTCCAATCAAACCATTCTATGATTCTACGATAAATAGGTAGAGAGATTCATCCTTGTGTCAGAGTACCATACGAAATACTTTTATAACATTTTTATGCTCTTAGTGTTTCATGATATTTTTATCAGCTTTGTTATAAAGGACAAGAAAATCAGCAGGAATAGTCAGTATGGATTCACCAAGGGGAAGCCATGCTTGACAAACTTGATAAACTTCTAAGACTGACATGAGAGCTGAGGAGAGAGAACAGTGGATACTCTTCTCCTAGACTTCTTTAAGGCTTATAACGCTGTCTCCATAGATAAGCTGATGAAGAATGGGCTGGACATTGGTGTGGATTGAAAACCCTCTGAATGGATGGGACCAGAGGCCTAGTTGGAGGCTAGAAGTGTACTCCAGGGGTCAATACTGGGTCCAGTCCTGTTTAACATCTTCCATTAATCATCTGGGTGATAGAGCAGAGTGTACCCTCAGCAAGTTTGTAGATGACACCAAACCTGGAAGAGTAACTGATAAGCCAGAGGGTGGTGCTGCTATCCAGAGGGACCTAGGCAGTTTGGAGTAAAGGGCTGAAATGAACATTATGCAGTTCAACAAGGTGAAGTGCAAAGTCCTGAACCTGAAGAGAAATAATGCCAGGCATGAGTATATGTTGGGGCTCATTGGCTAGAAAAGCTTTGCAGAAAAGGACCTGGGTCTCCTGGTGGACAACAAGTTGAACATGAGCCAGCAATGTGCCCTTGCCACAAGGAAGGCTAATGTTATCCTGGGCTGCACTCCAGCAGAGAAGGAGTATTGCCAGCAGATTGAGAGAGGTGATCCCTCCCCTCTACCCTCTACTGGTATCCCCTCACCAGTGAGGCCACATCTGGAGTACTGTGTCCAGTTTTGGGTTTCCCAGTACAAGGGAGACATGGACATCATGGAGAAAGTCCAGTGAAGTGCCACAGAGATGATTAAGAGCGGGAGTATATCTCACAGGAATAAAAAGTGAGAAATCTGGAACTGTTTACCCTGGAGAATAGAAGGCTCAGGGATCTCATCTATATATAAATACCTGAAGGGAGGGTACAAAGATAATGGAGCCAGGCCCCTTTTTGGTGGTACTCAGTAACAGGGCCAGAGGCAATGGGCACAAACAAACACAGGGGGTTCCATTTGAACATCAGGAAACATTTCTTTAATGTAAGAGTGACTGAGCACTGGCATGGGTTACCCAGGGAGGCTGTGGAGTCTCCCTTCGAGATACTCAAAAGCTGGGCAACCTGTTCTAGGTGGTTGTACTCGAACAGGGGGATTGGACTAGATGACCTCCAGAGATCTCTTATGATGTCAACCATTCTGAGATTCTGTTATTCTGTGGTTTCCTGTCTTTATTTCTGACTATTTTTCTTTAGAAAGAAGTTTAAGTTTCTGAAACTTGAAAACACTTTAGTTTCGAGCAGTGTTTCAAGTCAAATTAGTCTAGGAAATAAATAACATAGATCTATTTCCATCTCACACATTCTTAAAATTCTTATTATTTACCTATTATTATATTTATCATCATTGTCACATCAGATATAAATTCAGGGTCTTGCTTAATTAGTATAGCAGAACCATGATACAAAAGCTCAGGAGTAAATTGCTTATTCAACCTTCAGTGTTTGTTCTGTGCAGTCAAGGGGATACTAACTTGATAGTAAATAAAACAAAATGCTAGCATATAATAACACAACCCTCTCTATCCCATAAAATGGGGAATGTTTCAAGAAGGAAAAAAATGGTCAATCTGTGCTTTTAATTAAAGACTTTTTTCATAACAAACATACAAAAGATATTAAACATACCATCTAACCTTATATTTTAAACTTTTGTTTTAATATTTTTGCAACACATTTATATGAATAGCATAAAAGCATATGTATAGTATGTGACAGAGAATAAAAAAGAATTCAGACAGTAATTGGTGTTACATTCCGACTGTAAAACATAGCTGATATTGCTGATACTCTGGGTAATACAGTTCAGAGTTCAAAAGCCTTCATTACCCATGTATATTTGCTAAGACATAGAAAGCACTTCTACAAATTTTATAATTAAAATGAAGTAAGGAGGTACAGCTACAATCCTAATTCACATACTAGTGGCAAAAATGTGTTTACAAATTTTATACACACAAGGAAGCATGCCTCTTTGTCAATTTACATTTATAATATATTCTCTTTTTTACTACATTTTTTTATATTTGCATGCTGCTATTTCCCTTTAGTATTTTATTCATAGTTTTTAAGCTTTTCCTTGTTCCTTTCTTTACCCTGTGTTATCAACTTCACAACAATTTTATAAATTGCAGAAGACTAAATCTCATCTAATACAGCAGTAGAATAACAACTTAATTATGCAGTATCTATGCTCCATCTTAACACTTTTCACACTACTCTTTAGAGCTAGGCATTTCATGAATAGGTCCCTAAAGATTTTTAGCACCTAAAGGCAACAGAAAGAGCTAATAAATGCACTGAAAAGAATATAAAATATATTATTACTGTAGAATTGCTTAGAAAACTTATTACAGCTTTGAAAAGACACTGACTGATCAAGTCATCAAGTTTATCCAAGTTACTAAAGGTACCATCAGACTAATTTAATGAAAAAGATCACTGTAGACAGTTTACATAGAAGAATACAGTTAAATTTATTCTAACAACACTGAAAACAATTGCAGCTAAACTTCACTAGGATGCTTTTTATGGAAGGTACATGATTTGCTGAGAGAATAACTATTTCCCATAGGGTCTGTAAAAATTGAGTCAGCCATATCCATTTATTTTGTGTGTGTGTAGACACAGAAATATAAGAAATATCTATGTATTACATTACATGCAAGCTACTTCCTTCCACTGCAATAAAAGTAGAAGAGGAAGAGTCAACTGTTACCAATCAATTATGTTAGGTTTGCCTATCTATGTACATGAAATGAAAGTCAGTTAGTTTTTCTTTTACTTCTTTTCTGTGATGTTTTGGGGAATCTAGGGATTGAAGTATTTTATTCACATGGCACATGTCACCTAAGAGTACTAGATTTCTCCAGTTAGCCCTGTCAACACTAAATCAGAATGATAGCCTCCAGGATGTCAAAGGTAGCTCACTCTACATACTCTGTCTGCCTCTGTCACTTTCCTGAGGCTTCCAACGTGCATACAAATCAGTGACAACTACGTTGGTCTTTTTAGGCAATCAAACATCTGTTCATTAACAATAAGTAAGAAAATCAACATCAGCTCTCTTCAAGCTCTTCAAGTAGTAAGCCCATGTTTGGTCTGGTTTCTTTTTTTATTATTATTTTTATGATCATTTGTTTAAAAAAATGTTATCAGAGAGATTTTAGAAATCTAACCTGAAAGTAAGATTAAACAAAAAATTTTCATCAAATATATTCATATTTCAATATTATTTATAAACAAAAATGCATTGGAAATGCTCCATTTTGCTCTCTGTGTTCCTTTCCTCCTCTGAATCCACCTTTTTCTGATTTCCTAGTCTCTTTACAGAGACATAAGACCATTATATATACTACTATCAGGCTATGCTTAAATTTTAACAGATTAAGTGAACAGGAATGTAGAGTCAACAATAAACAAGTGAAAGTCCAGATCATGTTCCTTAGGCTGCCAAAGAAAATGAGTGAATCCACTTTTTCAGGTTTTTTCGTTGCTGGCAGTTTTGCTGGTTTTTTGATGTTGTAGTTTGTTTGCTTTTTGTTGTTGTTTGGTTGGTTTTTTGTTTGGTCTTTTTTATAGTTTCCATGGACAGCTTCTGATAGTATTGAAAAGCCAATCTGTATGCTGAGACTGTTTATCGGTTCACTGCTAAACTCCATAATACCAGTTACAATAGTTAACAGAGCACACAAACTAGATCTTTCAGTAAGGGAAGCAACATTATACATTTTTACCAGCATGATCTCTGCAGTTTGAATAATCACTGACTATATCTCTCTCTGTGTACTGAGCGCCTTGGGCTCTGTTTTGAGCCAGAGATCCATCTAGATGTGTTAGACACACATCTGTCTGTTAGTTTTTTATTGAAACACTGTGGATGAGAGGTGGATTTGCTACATTTATCCTTACTTCAGTTCTCAGCACCACTGTAAACTTTTTCATTGGGATTTTTTTGTATTCAGTTTCTCCCAAAGTGAAAAACAGTGGGGCATTTGTCTTTACCAGAATGTGAGGGCTTTGAGAGTAGTGGTACCTTGCCTATTTATTTTGGGGTTTTTTTTTAACACAGTATAGAAACTACACAGCCAAGATACCAGAAGAAATCAGATTTTACTCTTTTATCAAAAGCAGCATACAGTATTAGCAAAATTAAAACAAAATTGAAAAAAATAAAAGGAAGAGAAGAGCAAAAGGCATATGTCCCTGTTACACTCTTGTTCTTACATTTGAAATATTTCTTTTTCTCAGACTCATAAGAATTTATTTAAGCATTTATTTAGCAGTTGCAACAATATCACAGAAGCTCTTGAATTTAGAGTGGTCATCACCGAAATGCCAACTTTTGCCTTCGGTTACAACACAGTAAGTACTACTATTTTTGCTTTTCTATCATCGTAGTCTTTGGTATTTCTTCAAATTAGTTGTATGAAAACAGTATCATTACTGTATTTCAAGGGACTTCCTATGCTCAGGAGTATGATCTATCAGGAGAAAACAAGGGTTCTCAAGGGACACAAATTATGTACAACAGGAAGGAAATATTTAATTCCAGAATGAAAACCTACAAATTACTGAGCCACTTGAAACACACTTCTTTATTCTTACAAATGAATCTCTTCATTTAAAGGAGTTCATTACAGTGAATAAGACAGCTGTAGCACTTTAGCCATGATGGCAACATTTTTTTTTTTAAAAGATCATTATTGCATATAAAGAAGTATTGTAGGGGTAATCACTACTTACAGATCCTTGAAATCTTTTGCTATGTCATCTTATATGCAATTTTGGCATTAGTAAGTATGAAAAAGGATTTATTAAGGGTAAAATTTATAGTAAGAGTACTGCAAGGAAACTAGAGATCTCCAGTACAAGTCTGCATCAGGTTTCAGTTTTTTAAAGCTGCAGCCCATGTTTATAGTAATGATCTGCAGAGCTTCCTCTCCCTCTTTAATCATGATTCGGATATATAGTGTTAAGTGATGTTCTGCAGCAGCCCAGTTCAGTACCTGGGAACCTGGGGTCTCTGCCCAGGCTGAGGTATGCAGCTGCTGCTCTCCTGTTTACTAGCATGTATCTCAAAGACACACACATGCTCATCCCATAGGCACCCCGCACTTGTGAGTCCTCCCATATAGAAACATGGATGCTCCACTCACCTGATACCCTACTTCAGACCTGAGAACCCCGGCTTGCCAAGTGATCCAGCTTGACATCTTCTACACATGCATACCCTGTGTACAGCCAATTTGAGAAAGATACATATGTTTGTATCAAGTAGCTGACACTTGTCACAAGAGCTATGACCCATGGTCCTCCTCCAGCTTCCGACATTGAGCCTCTCACTTAGCTCACTCAGCCTGGTCCCCCAGTAGCTGGTTTTGGGAACACACACTGTTCCTGCCCCAGAGGTTTGATGTAAAGACCCCCACTGGCTCCAGTATCTGACACCCACCGGCCAGGGCCACCCACACAGCTGGTTTCACTCCTTGCACTAAGAACACTCACAAGATAGAAAGTGAGATTACAAAGAGAGAGTTAAGAAAGGATTTAATAGAATTATATAAGACAGGACAGACCATGATGATTAGGTGCTGGGCTCAGCCAGACAAGCATGGTGACCAGTCCTGTTTTACACATGATTGACCCCTTTTATACACCTTTCTGACTAATCACATCACCACATCTCTCTTCCTCCCTGCTCCCCCTTTACCTGAACATTGCCTTATCAGTTGGCACAGTCCCATGGACCCACTCCAACATCCTGGACCTTCAAGTCCGCATCCTTATCAGTTGCAAAGTCCAGGTTGGTTCTCTTTGAAATGATTGCTGCAGTTTCTTGGGAGTCTGTCAATTAGTGTGATGAGGTTTATTTCTTCTCATTATCTCTCTTGTTACTTCTCTGGCAGATCCATGCTTCTATATGGTTTCCTTACTGCCTTCCCCCTGCCTCTTATTATCCCATTTTTTCAAAGTTCCTGAGTCAGGTGATCTCACTGAACTAAATATTCTCACACTCCAACTTCATCAGCTGGTGTAACTGACCACATTTATTTCCTGTTGTCATCTCTGTTTACTCATCAGGCTTGTGCCTCTGTGTTTGGCTTCCTCCTCTTTCTTCTGATTCCATCTGGTAAGGTCCTTGATCAGAAAACTGCAAGGGAGTTCCTTTCTCCTTCTGCATACCCTTACACTAAAGAGAAGTCTATGTAATAAATATTCAAGGCAGGGAAAAAAAAATTACCATGACCAAAAACCTTTCCACTTTTTGACAGAAAGATGTTTTGCATGGATATGCCACTTTTTGTTGCTCTTCTTGTTATGAATTTAAGAATAGAGGCGTTATTAGATAGAGATGGGGTAAGACAAGGGAAACCATGCTGTGAGCAGCTGCTGTGAACCAGAAAGACCTCAATTAGTCAAGCATTTTGGCTGTCACAAAAATCTACTCCTTAGACTGCTGTGGGATTATAGTCTTTCTTCTGGCCTTCAGGAAATTCCCAGAAAGTGAAAGATGCATCCTACCACTAAGGAAAAAATAAAAGTTTAAGTTTAAGTTCAATCTTTTTTATTTTTACCTTGAAAATAAACTATTTTCTGGGCCACCTGTAGCAAATAAAGACAAGATTTCAGGTATTTCCTTGGAACAAATCATATGATCAAAAAATCAACTTTTTTTTCCAGGGTAGGGTTTATGGTTGGCTACTTACATCATTTAAAGTTAGACTCTGCTTCTGACCTTAACTCCAAAAATGATACTGAAATGAACTAAGCAATGGTAGTTTTTTTGTGGATTATTTAATTTTAAAAGTGCTCCAAGGCTCAGAAAGATTACATAATTTTAAGTCTTATTATTAGCCATTTTTCAATCAATCTGCTTGTTTTGTAAGTGCTGACTAGCAGAGAAGAAGTCTTGGACGTTTTCACTGAAAGCTAATAAGCAAAATGCTTTTCTGCAGAAGGCTTGTGTTGTCCTATATTAAAATAACGAAGATCAAATATACTGTGAAAGATGTGGTCTATTCCTTGCAAACAGCATAGACAAGTACTATAACATCTCTTCCTCTGATTTTTTTCTTAATTCACAAAGTCAAGCAGAATCAGTGACTAACAGATTCTGTGATAACTTTATTGGAGGCATTTGTTAATAAGTCAACAAGCTAGTCTCACAGTTTATAAAAATTAGTAAGTAAATATCTATTTTTATTGATATAAAAAAACCCCAAAAGTTACACCAATATTTTATTTCTGCCATATAAAATTAAAGCATTATAAATTCACCTAAGTACTGTAAGTTGTTGGTATTTTTAAAATTAAAACTTGCTACACCAAACACTATAGCTGAATATAACAAATATAAAGAAGAGAATGAGTATTCTGGGTTGAAATAAAATGAATTGTGGATAAAGTGTAACAAATATGTATGTTTCCCAATACAGCATATGATTCAAAAATATAATCTATCGGATAGAAACAGCAGAGAGTATAGTTTGTATTGTTTGTACTCCGATAAACTTCAAACAGACCAGGTACACTTGCATGGAAATCAGAAAATCTACATAGATATATGAAACCTATCCTTGATTCAAAACTTATCACTACTCTAGATTTATACTAGTAATCTAGTTTGGGCTTACTGGCGTAACACTGGAATAATATAGCAGTGAACCAAATAAATATCTAGCTAATGATCGTGAAACTACTCACTGCAAATAACTCCAACATTACACTTCTCTATGAGGCTGATTTCTTTATACTCTTCTGTAAATATGAGCACTTTAGGGGTATAATTTAGCCTTATTGAAGACACCTTAAGATGTCTTAAAATAAGTGTAAAATGCAATTTTCCTCTGCTGCAACACCTCATTACACCTCAACAGTAGAAATGATCTTCACTCTGCGTAGAAAACTTGTCCAGATACATTTTTCTATTATGTGAAAATTTATATTTCTTAACTATTTTCTATGTAACGAGTCTGCTTTTTAAGTGTATATGTAAGGTTTTTTCCTCAGGATGTACTGACGCTTTTACCAGTTGTTTGCTTTTTTATTAAAATCTGCTATTATGAAAACAAACTTACAACTTTATAATTGTCCAATATTGAGTTCTAGCACCAATGTACTAAAATGTAGGCACCTTAAGCTAAGAGTGTATTCTCCCTGCACATTAAGAATTTGGGACCTTAGTAATTGTTCCTATAAATGTATCTTTCCTATAAATGTAGCTTTCCTTATTGACCAACTGTTTAGGTATCTTAAGAATTTAAATTTAGAGTGCAGCAAGCTTGAGTAACTAAGTTTAAAGGATAGTGCAAATAGTCAGAAGAAAGGATTTCTTATTTATTACAGTTGATAGGAAAAGGTTTCATACTTTGCTTTCCTAAAGGTATGGATGGCACTTTGTTGATCTTCAAGCAAGGCTGGAATTTAAACTTACTTAGATGTTCCTAAATTAAACTTTAGAACTGTCATCTCTAAAGAAGGTGCTTCTGTGCATCTGAAAGATGCAAAGAAGATACATGAAAAATAAAAACCAAACAAGGTTAAAAATTCTAAGGAGAGAAATAGATTTTAAAGTGTAGCTCAAGACTTGTAGATTATTTCTGATAACAAGTCAATAAGGATTAGATATATTTTCTTACCCTATCCAGAAATCCTATGTATTTTAAAGTCTGGGAACGATGTTAGCAAATGTTTGATGCATTTTATCATTACAGGTTAACAGTGCAAAAAGAAAACAAGAATCCTGGAAAAATCTTGTATACTGCGTTTGCTTACCATGAGTACTTTTACCTTCTCTGCCAAGGATGGAAAGAACAGCTGCACTGCATGGTCTTCTGATTGTACCTTTCAATCTGATTTCTTCAGGGCTAGGCTCTAGAAGCTAATTTTGACAGAGACTGAAGCTTGTACATAATATGGAAGCACCCAGGGACAATGGGTGCTCTCACTCTCAAGAAAGTAGGATAATTGAGTGCCCATCTGAAGTGTCTGCACTGTTGTGCCAGTTCAGCTATCATCTTATGCTGCCATCAGTTGCCTGATCACAGGCCAATGCTGAACTCAGCAACATCCCCTCAGAAGTCTTCATTCAAACAATCCTGCCATAGGTTCCTGTGGGTCCAGTTGCTCCGCTGCCTAGTGCGGTGCTAGCATCACCTGCTGAACACAATGGACAGAGATAGCTCCCTCAGTGGCCCTTCACATGGGAGGACACCACCAAGACAGCTTAGCAAGATGCAACCAACCCCAACATTTCAGCGAACCGAAATGCTGAACTTACAGGAACCTTCTCAAGCTCAACAAAGACAAAATATAAAGTCCTCTATGTGCATTTAAAACATCATGTATAAACAATCTGAGGACTCATGGACTGGAGAGCAGCCATGCAAAAATAGGACCTTGAAGTCCCAGTATACAAACTGACCATCACTTATCATTCTTCCTGTAAATAAATTTTAACTGCTTAGTGAATTAGACCAACAGAAATGTATCTTGTGACCTGCGGGAAGTAGTAATTCTTCTCTACTCAACACTTATTTGGCTGTGTCTGAAGTATTTTACTGCACAAAGCACTGATCGGTCTAATGCAACTTTTATACTAGTTTCAGCTGGGACAGAGTTAATTTCTTCCTATGGTGCTGTGTTTTGGATTTAGTATGAGAAAAATGTTGGTAACACGCTACTGTTTTCCCTTATTGTTAAGTAGTGTTTATACTAAGTTAAGGACTTTTCAGCTTTTCATGCCCTACCAGTGAGAAAGCTGGAGGGGCACAAGAAGATGGGAGGGGACACAGCCAGAACAGCTGACCCAACTGGCCAAAGGCATATCCTATACCATAGGATGTCATGCTCAGTATATAAAGTGGAGGGAAAGCTGGCTTGTGAGGTGCTACTCAGGAACTGGCTGTGCATTGGTCAGTGAGTGGTGAGCAATTGCATTGTGCATCACTTGTCTGTATATTCTAATTCTATCACTATTACTATTATTAATGTGAGGATGACAGAGCACTGGAACAGGTTGCCTAGAGAGGTTGTGGACTGTCCTCCTCTGGAGACTTTCAAAACCCACCTGAACACTGTCCTCTGCAACCTGCTCTAGGTGGACCTGCTTTGGCAGGGGTGTTGGACTAGATGATCTTCAGAGATCCCTTCCAACCCCTATCATTCCGTGATTCTGTGATTATTTTCTTCCTTTTCTGTCCTATTAAACTGTCTCTATCTTAACCCACAGATTTTACTTTTTTTCCCCTCATTCTCCACTGTTGAATGAGTGGGGTGCTATGTGGTACTTAGTTGCTGGCTGGGGTTAAACCATGACAATTGACCTTACTTTGAACAGAGTATTAGAATAAATGACATGTAGAGGTTCTTTTCAAAGTAAAAAACCACACAATTTTATGAGCAAAGCATTGCAAAGGCCTTTAGATTTGTAGTATTGTTAGTAAGCTTGAACTATATCAATAATGGCTAGAAAGGCTTGTCCCTTACAGATTTCACTATACTCCTCTAACTTGCTCCTGACATTTTAGAATGTATGAAATAAATCGGGATTTAGATGAGGACATGGCCTTTTTTGTTTAGCTCTGACCCTCTTTTGTCTTGTGTGGCTTTTATGTAATATTTAGGGGTTATCAGTGGTACATAAGAGGAAGAAAAGCATAGACCTGGAATCTGACTGAAAATCCTCATAAAAGAAGTACAGTTATTTTATGGATTACATTAGATTAACTAGTTTAGGACTGTAAAACAGAAGATGTTATTCACTGGACTTAAAAGAGTGAAGTAAAAAGTTCGGTGCTAACAATTATATTATGATGGTATCACTGGTATGTCATCATAAAATATCCTGAAAATAATTTTCTGTTAGTTTTATTGTCATAATTACGGAAGACTGTTTAAGGCCCATTGTTGAACAGGAAAACAAAGAAACAAAATTAAACAGAACCAAGAGGTTTGTCTTAGTCATTGTGCTTTAAAGTATAATGAAATAAAGAACGTTGTTTCATCTCATATGCTTGTGCAATGTGTTGACTAAGACTTAATGAGTTCTAATGGAAAAAATACCAAAGGTTTCCATTATTGTAATTAATATTTAATTTGCTCTGAAAGACCTATCTAACTGATTGTGAATAAACTGAAATAGGAGAATTTTATGTGCCATTGAAAAATAAACTTCAGCCAGATGGTTCATCTTCATATTCCTGTCCAAGTATTTGGAAGCAAGTGGTTTGTACTACCTTTAACAACCTCATTTGTATTTTCTATCACATACGAAAAGTGCTATAAAACTTGATTCATCCATACCTAATGAAACTTCCAGAAAAGAGTCATGGAGCTACTCATCCTTCAAGGAAAAAAATCATCCTAAGAATAATCTATCTAGCGTGTAAAACCCAGGAGTCATCCATAATAAAGAACATTATCCAGTCAATATTTTATGCCTGCATTACTAATAAAAATGATAGAATCTGTAATTTATGTTGATATTAGCTATCCATTTGAAAAATCATTTCATTTTAGAATTTGTCATCAAATTAATATGGATTCCAGATGAACTCATGCTGTCCAGTTACAATTTCTTTCAGTAATTGCAACCAGTGAAGGAAGATTTGGAACAGAAAGCAATTCACAAGTTCTTTTTAAACACAAACACATAGCTTAATTACTACTGGCCATAATGCAGCCATCATCCTCTCTTCTAGGGAAAATCCTTTGATTAACGAATATCAGTTTAGAACTGTCTTGCTACGATTACTAAGACCTGGATATCTCTTACAGCCTTTAATCCACATGGCTATCATCACTTTTGGACACATACAGAAACATCCTCAGTACAGTTAAATGCTTAATAATAATTGTGGGAGTCTGAGACAACTGAGTTGATAGCTCTTTGGTTGCTTGGCAATAGGGGCTAATTAGCTGAGATGTTATTTTGCTCCTGCCTCTTCAGAACTCTGGCTGTTCGTTCTTCTGACTCTTGACATTAAAGTGTTAATGGTGATTAAAAAAATCACTAAGTACATCCTTTAATTCCCAGTGATTTGCAGGCCTCCTGCTTCATGACCTGGAATGCCTACCAATAACTTTGCATGACTCCTGCTTTCAGATGCCTGCTTTCTTCAGAATCACCCTTGTAAATGTAATCTGAAGGGTTTATTTTCCCCCAGTAACAAGGAATTTTGAATTTACTTTCTGTATCCCATATTTTTAGTGCAACAACTGTAGTTCATAGTTTCTATTTAAAACCCTGTACATTCCTGTGGTGCCAGCTAGATGATATTCGTTTTACACCCAGCATACAAAGCTTCATACTACTATTAAGTCAATAAAAAGCTACCACAGATGAGATGTTATTTTCTTTAATGCCAGACCTTTTATTTTGATTTGTTTGAGCCCTGAAGTCAACTGATGCCTTCAGATTTAATTTTAAAATTTTTTCTTTCTTTTTCTTTTTTTTTTTTCCTGGTGTTTTATTTTATTCTTATTTTTCCTGCTGTATATCAAGCTTGTTGAAAGCTCTGTCTCCAGTACCAGGTTGCTAGACTTCTTTGTTCTTTTAACTTTAAGATTTTGTTGCTATCTCAGAATCACAGAATTACAGAATTGCTGAGATTGGAAAAGACCTTTAAGATCATCAAGTCCCATCATTAACTTAACACTAACAAGTGTTAACAAGACTAAACCATATCACTAAGCACTACGTCAATATATCCTTTAAATACCTCTAGGGATGGGGACTCCATCACTGCCTTAGGCAACCTGTTCCAATGCCTGATAACCCTTTCCGTAAAGAAATTATTCCTAATATCCAATCTAAACTTCCCTTGGTGCAACTTGGGGCCATTTTTTTCCTGTCACTTGTTACTTGGTTGAACAGACCAATCCCCACCTATCTACAGCCTCATTTCTGGTAGTTGTAGAGAGTGATATGGTCTCCCCTGAGCTCCTTTCTCTAGCCTAAGCAACTGCAGTTCTCCAAGCTGCTCCTCATAAGACATGCTCTAGACCCTTCATCAGCTTCATTGCTCTTTTTTGGACACACTCTAGTGCCTCAAAGTCCTTCTTGTGGTGAGGGGCCCAAAACTGAACACAGTACTCAAGATGAGGCCTCACCTGTGCTGAGTACAGGGGTAAAATAATTTCCCTGGTCCTACTAGCCACATTATTCCTGATACAGGCCAGGATGCCGTTGGCCTTCTTGCCTACCTGGACACACTGCTGGCTTATGTTCAGCCAGGTGTCAATCAACACCCCCAAGTTCCTGGCTTTCCAGCCACTCCTCCCCAAGCCTGTAGTGTTGCATGGGGCTGTTGTGACCCAAGTGCAGGACCTGGCACTTGGCCTAGAGGTTTGTATCACAAAAAATCAGAATTTATTCCAGAATCCCCTAGTTCATGCTTTCCTTTAGTTGTTAGAAAGTGTTCTGTATTCTCATCACACAAGTATAAATACCATATGTTTCCTACTTGGGTGATATTTAAGTTTCTTTCACTGATCTGTAAAGCCTGCTCTGACATAAACACTTTCTTGCCCACCTCAAAGAAGACTGGGTTACAGTATTTTAAATCCAAATATTACTACTCTTTTAATGGTGTGTATGTGGAGATATAGTAAGTATGTTTATATGTTCACAGATGTAATCATGTTCATCTTCCCCCAGTGCATAAGATGGGACATTCAACCCTGGTGTGTGATGCTTTTGTGTCTTTATATATGTATAGTGAAAGAAACTGTTTTCAGGTTTAAAGATGTTATTCCAGTAAAATAATGTGCTTGAACTTGTTTTGTTAAAATAGAGATGAAGCTTGCATACACAGTATTTTCCAGAACATCATTATGTTTAACCCCTTTTATTAGCAGAGACGTAGGTTTGCCAGTAGCAGCATATGCTGTGTATATTCAGCCTGCCCTTTTGTCTTTTCCCTTCTGGAGACAACGAACTGCAGGGTAGATTAAAGCCAACACTGAGCATACAGCTTTACTTTCTCGTTCTCCAAAGGCTAGTTTCTGCTTGTATCTAGCAAATTACTTCTTCTGGTTTGTTAGTTTCAATGAAGCATTTGGAACTGTTTTATTCCACCTGCTTGAATGGAAAGTTTTGGGGTTTTTCTCAGCAATTTAACACCTTACTGTATTACAAAAGCAAGTAGAACCATTTTTTATGTTTTAGTTGCATAATACACATGTAAATTAAAAGAAATATTATGTACTTTGTCTATTAATGTTCCATTGAGACTATTTAATATGGATGTGATCTCTTGATTTTAAAGAGAAAGAATTCTTTTTAAAGGAAAATTACTATTTTTATGATTGTAAAATTCCAGATGAAACAATCATGTTTTAGAGTGGAAGTGGAACATTATTTAAAATTTTCACAGTTGTTGTCAAATATCAGTGAAAGAACTCAAACCAGTTAAGATGATTCATCTTTTTTTGGGTTTTAATTTCCTTAAACACATTCAAAGTTACAGGTTCATTTTATTGCATTAACAGCAATTTTTTGCCAAAAAAGTGAACCTAAAGGGGAAAAATAATATTTTTCAAATTCCATAATAAGATCAGGAAAGAATAAGTAGTAATGAAGATTTAGACCAAAAAAATAAATCCATGAAGACAGCCTATGAAATATATGCACTTCTGCAGCTGTAGAATGTAGTGTGCTATAAGCAAACAAAAATATAAAAAACTCCTTATAATAAGTATCTGGTTATCCTTATTAATAATCTGATAAGCTCATCTTTAATAGCAAGTTGGCTGATTTTGTGTATCAAATATCAGAGAAAATAAATAATAAAAGTCTAAGAAGTTTGTATTCAAGAAAAGATTAAAAGTGAAACTATGACATAATGTGCCTTTTCCAGCCCGGCATTCTCTTAATATCTTGTTTTATATGTATCAGATATAAAAATATGGAAATAAAATGTCCTAATTTTAGCTATCTATATCTTGACTCAATAAGTTGTTTGGGCTTACTGTGTGTGTAGGGAAATGAATAAGGTCTGTTCATATCATGTATTTTAGGATGGCAAAAAACAACTTTACAACTAATGAATTGTGTTTATAACTTGAAAAGAGGCTTAAGTAACTACATTAGACCAAAGATGATATTCAGCTTCAGACTGTTAACAACCAGATTCAGACATCTAAGTATTTGTTTTTACCTTTCAGATACTCAAGAGCAGCTATTACTTGGGGGATGATGGAGTTCTTCCCTACCATGACTATAAAACCCGTGATTAATGTATGTATACAATATATTTTCTGTATGTTACTGTTCTCTTAAGCCTCCATCCATATATGCATATACTCACAGGCGTATAGAAATTCAAATGCACCGATTAACTTTTTCTTTTTTTGTGTTGTGGTGGATTAACTTTGGCTGAGCGCCAGGTGCCCACCAAGCCACTCTATCACCCCCCCTTTCCTTCCCCTCTCCCTCCTCAGCAGAGCAAAAAGAAAGGGGAGGAAAATAAGATGAGAAACAAAAGGTAGTTTAATAATAACAGAAGCAAAAGCCAAGCAAATCTGCACACGGAAGCAAAGGAAAACAAAGATTTATTCTCTACTTCCCATCAGTAGGCAACGTTTGGCCACTCCATGGGAAGCAGGGCTCCAAGACGCGTAGCGGTTGGTCTGGAGGACAACGGAACGCCCGCCCCCCCCACCTCCTCCTTCTCCCTAGCTTTATAGCTGAGCTGACGTCATATGGTATGGAATATCCCTTTGGTCAGTTTGGGTCAGCTGTCCTGGTTGTGTCCCCTCCCAAGATCTTGCCCACCCCATCCCACTGGGGGAGTGAATGTTGGAAAGAGCCTTGGTGCTGTGTGAGCCCTGCTCAGCAGTAGTCACAACACGGGTGTGTTATCAACACCCTTCTAGCTCCCAGCACAAAACACTGCTGCTATGTGGAAAACCAGCTCAGCCAGACCCACTACATGTGTATTGAATTACTCATTATCTAAAAGACATTAGAGCTGCCCCTGAAACAAGATATCACATCACAGTAAATGGAAATCATATCACTACACTCAACTGACTCTTAAAAGCCTTTCAGTTTATGATATGTCTAGAATGACCCAAGTGATCCATTGATCTACTCAAGAGATCCATTGGCTGGAGATGTCGCTGATATCTAATTCACATGTACATACTTTAAACATCTAAATCCTACCACATGGGATAAATTTCCTGCATATAGATCTGTATTGTCTGTATACCACTGGAGATCTTCATGACAGACTTGCAGATGACACTCACAGTCCTCATGATTGCACTGATTATAGAATAATTATGTCAGGTAATGTGATAAAAGCTCACCTGCACAGTTACAAAAAAGAAAAGAGAGCAAATTATGGTGATGGTCTTGGGGAGGAGTCCAAGTAATACTCTACTCCACCTTCTCCCAGACCATCACAGAGTCTATCAGTCCTGCAAAGGCCGATCTCCACAAACACAAAGGAGCACAGGAAGGTCCAGTTGAATGGCAGACAGGAACACAAATTAAATACTCAGAGGAAAAAGCATCCTTTTCACGCCACTCCTATGAGGAACCTCAGCCCCAGTGCATGAGCTTGAAACCCTCTAAGATAACTCAAGGGGAGTAACTCTCCAGGACACTTTTAGAACTGGGAGTAGTTACTGCCATGAAGTAAGAGACACATTATGGTTCTTAAGGGAAGAGCATTTCAGGATTGTGCAAGACTTATTACATGTGATTAGAGGAGGAACCAAAGGCAGGGAAAGGAATGGATTTAGGTCATTTGGGGAGGAACAATTATGGGAAGTAGAGGAGCAAGAGGATAAAAAAGATTGATTGTGTGCAAATAGTTTGCTGGTTGATATTCTTGTCTAGCTATGTCCTGTGCCTTATCAGTGCAGTCTGCCCTGTCTTCTTTAAATCTTTTGTAACTCATTCTTATGTCAGGGACCCTGTATTTGGTGTGTATGTGTATGTATGGGGGTCTGGGTGCTAGCCATTTTAATCAGAACAGAGGTCAGAGGGCCCATGTGCCCATGGTACCAGGAACCAAAGAGACCAGAATGAATGGATGTAAATGCCAACAACTGGACTGGGGCCTGAGGTCTCAGGGACCCATGTGTCCATGGTGCAGCACCTAGAGTGAGTGAAGGTCTGGGTGTCAGTTGCTGGACTGGGTTGGTACGCTGGAGGGACTGGAGTGAATGAAACCAGATGCCAGTCACTGGGCTGGGACCAGCGTCATAGAGGCCTGTGTGTCCATGGTGCCAGCAGCTGGCAGTGGCTTGGGAACCAGGGGTGTGTGCATTTCTCTGAGAGCTAGAGCACAGAACGAGATGGCTATTGGAGGCATCAAATAGCTGTCAGGGGGACCATGGTGCCTGGTGTCCCGTTAAAGGAACATAACTTCGATATTTGCTGGAGTCCTAGGACTTTCACTGATCTGTTTATCAGAGTCCCCACAAAGGACTTTCATTGAGTTAGGTTCACAAATAATTTGAAATTAGTTATTTTATTGAGAGCGGCATAACAGATTCGAGATTGCCGTTGATAAATTCACCAACTACAATAGCGCTACTAATTAAGGTTAATATTGCTAGCAGAAATATTAATAAAACAGCAACAACTCAGGGTTAACATTCACCAGAGAGTGAAAGGTTTGGCACTTACCCAAAGAGGCGTCCCTGCCTGGGGTGGAGAAAGAGAACGCAGCCCGTCGACTGGTCCATCAGATGTTGTAGTTTTTCTCTCCCAATTTAACAATCATTTTCTCCGTTGTTTTATCCCCGAAATTACATGGTTCCCCCCCTCAGGTGACGTGTAGCATGATTTGAGTGGAGAGAAGAGTGATATAGTCATACATGTTTAGCATGATCTCTATAATCTTCATTATCATATGCAGGGGTGTCAGCTGGAATATGCATTTCACAGGTAACGAGGCAAAGAGTAGCTATCAGATTTGATAGCCTTTTCTCAGAAACAAAGAACTACACAGGTTCCTGTTATCTTGTTGTCCTTGCTGAGCAGAATCAAGGGCTGCCCTGCCTCAGCAGGCCCCCCTCATTCTCTTCATCCTGTGATAGCCAGGCAAGTCTCCACTCCCCTGGGTTCCACTGGAGATAGCAAGGCCTCTTTGAGCACGGAGGACCCCACCTCATTATCCAAATACCACACCTGGGTGTCTCTTAGTGACAAGACCTGTTGGCCTGTGTGTCTCTAATGGTGAGAGCACAGGCTATTGGAGACCTAAGAAGTCCCTGACAGCTCTCAGTGTATGGGGCTGTGTGTGTGTGTTTGAGCATGAGTGAGATGTACTGCATGAGCAACTGGAGTGAGGTTGTCACTGTGGAGGCTCGTATATCTAGGTCCCGGCAACTGGAGAGACCGAGTGTCCAAGCCCAGCTACTGGAGGGATCCACATTGTACATATGTACAAACACATCCTTCCTAGCAGATCTCTGTCTTGCTCAGCCAAAGAGGGGAGCAGGATGTGGCCATTGGTACTGTCTGCATTTGTGTGATTGCTCTGTGTGCTTGTCTGTGATCTGTGTGGCTGGACATGTACAGATGTATGTATCTGTTGTATACCTATGCTCTGCATGCGTATGCCTGATAGGAATATATGATTAGCCTAGTTACAGGCAGGACCTTGGGGCATGAAGCTATGGCAGCCTTGCCTCTGCCAGGCTGTCATATCAGGCACAATATTTTCCCCTAAAAAAATTTAATCCACTATAGTCAGTAGATCACAGTAGAATTTCATGAACAGTTCAAATAATGATTTAAATAGTGACAAATATATTCACTTAGTGGCAATTGATTTCATGTATCAGGATATGGACATAGTATTGAAGCCTGATTAATTTATTTGATTATCAAATAAATATCAAATATCAAATCACTTCCAAGTCTTTCAGGATAGGTGTTGACATTTCAACTCACTGATGAACTTCACTCATATCCAAAAATCTTTAATTCTGTTTAGGAAGAAAGGATTGTTGCTTATAATCGAGGAATCACATGTGAATTAATTATCTAAAATTTATCTTGTTCCTCCTGTTTGCAAAGACTAATACTCAAAATTAATTGCAAGTAGCCAGACAGATAAGTTATCAGTATCTTATTTACTTGACCACCCAATCAGCCAAATCTCATTAAGTTTCTTAGCACATAAAAATGTAAAGTTCACAATATGATGATTTATTTTTAGTTCATTTTCTGGATAATTACTGGAGAGTTTGCTGTAAACTAAAAGGTTTGGGTTGTTGGTTTTTTTGAGTTGTCTTTTTTTTTAGGGCTTTAACCCTAAACACCTATGTGTTTTGTACCTAATCTTGTGCTACATGTTATCAAAACAGAGTTTGCTTGAATAATGGTATTTTTTCCACAAGTCTCTTCTGTGGCTGAAATATCCAAGTTGGCTGCTTTTGATTTGTTTTCATTATTAAGGACTAAAATAACTATAATTATTCTGATGTGAGTAAAGTTAATAGAAATTTTAATAGACGTGCAACTTTATTAGGACCGAAATTCATTACCTTTTGAATTACAAAGTAAGTATTTTGTCTACCAGGCTACACAGCATATTAGTCAGCTGCTTGAGGGCTCACGTGTTTTTCTGTTAAAGTAATAGAAACACAGAAAATAGAACAGAAACATAGCTACCTTAGACGATTAGAGAGGAACAAGCACATCTTTCATTCATTTGTAGACTTCATGGTTTTTTACCATAGCCATAGAGGTAAAATTTCTCTTCAGATCAAGAAGTTTTGTTTCACAGTAGAACACTTACACCCATATGTGCATGATGATGTGATTTTGTCTTGTCTTTGAACATAATGAAGTATTTAAATTTTCCTGTGGAAGGTATTAAATGGTTTGAAAGCATGTACTTTTATATTAGCACTTAAGAAATACAGATTTTCAATTAATAGTAATATTTCTGTAAAGTTACATCCCTAACATGATTCTGGACTCAGACTAAGGGTGCAAATTTCCAGTCTTTATTCAGACCAAATTACCTTTTAAATAAAGCATGAGTTTTGCCTGTGGGTTGAGTTCACACAGACTACTTCAGGAGGTGATCTTCAGCTTAGAATTTTCTTGTTATTCTGCTTAATGCTTAATTAGTTAATGAAGCCAAAAGGGCAATCAGAATACTGGTAAGGAATATCTATAGATGATAATATATTGAAGGCACATACGTCTGTGCCTCCTGCCAATTCATGTGATAAAAAACTTTACCCAGAAGAAATAGTGCAGTTATTTTTTCTGCTGCAATTTAAGGTAACTGCCTACCATTTAAAATAGATTTGCTAGGTAGACATGCAATAGTCTAAAGCCTAGTAAGGTTATTTTCATATTGGCAGGTTCTTTCACTTTTACCTAAGACCTGCCACGTTAATTCTTCAAATGCGGTTGAGTCATTATTGGCAGTGTCTGGAAGGGCCTTTGACTTTAGTCTTTTTCATGTGGATCAGGTAGTACTAGTCACTCTTATCAGTACTTGAATCTTCAGTTCATTTCCATGTCAGTTTTCTGCTACATTACTCTACTGTGGGCTGAATGAAGGACTATATTTGAAATCTATTCAGGTATATTTAAATGTATTCTAAGTGAAGTTAACATAACATTCATTTAACCTTTTGTTAAACTGAGCATTTCATCCTGGCTGAGTTATATAAAAATTTCACTATCTGCTGTGAACTGTATATAATTTATTGGTAACATCTGAGGCATCAGAGTGGTTTCTATCATTGTCTTTTAACCAAAACCATTGGCAATAATTAGGGTACTACTGTTGTTTCCAGGAAGCTGATGTTCAGATTTCTTCTCTGACACTTCCAAATAATGTACAAATCCTGAATACAGGAGGAATAAAACAACAAGAAAGATCTTTGTTTCTCAAATACTCAAGACTTTTCACTCAGTATTTTAGTCAAAAATGCTTTTGGTCTAATCACTTTATTTTGTTCAGGAAAATTATTTTCTACTCTTCCGTGAAGTTTTTTTTGGTGATTTGCTATTGATTTCCTTACATAGGTGCAATTTCGTATTCCTCTCCCTCTGGGTTAAAACTAACTCTTACCATAATTCTTCTTCAACTAAAAAATTAGTTTTGGGTAGTAATATGTGTTTGTGCTTCAGGTAAGGGCAGTTTTCTACTGGTCCCATTAAAGGTCTGACATTAGGTAGCAGAGATCTTAAATGAAGAGCTGTAGATACACCTACCAGCTGAAGAAGTTTATTCTAAACCAAAATAGTTTAGATAACGATGGTCCAGGGGGCGGTTACATGAGAGATAGATGAGCTTTAGGGAAGCACTGGAGGCTTTTTGGGGAGGGCAACCTTCCAAAGCCAGCAGCACCTCATAATCCCACCGGTATCAGAATTTCTTGTTATGGATGTAGCAAAACTGGATCCAAAGGAGAAACAGTAATTACAGGTAGGTTGTTTATTTGGTAGAAGACTTAGGGGAATAGAGAAAAAAGAATCAATAAAAGAGAAAAGAGAAAACAAAAGATGCAAATCATGTGGTCAGTTCTGTCAGGGGTACCTGTTAGGCAGCCTTGGCCTTAATGACATCACTTTAAATTAGGTCAATAAACTGAAAAGTATAGATATGCTTTGTTAGCCAGAGAAACCTAGGGCTTTTGTGTTGTTAACTCTTAATTGTTGCCTGTTCTTGAAGGTACTTCCTTATATTTCCATAAAAAAAAGATTTAATAGCTCTTCCTTTCCTTTTTGTGGAAAAAGGTAATTTGCAAAACCTTTTGGTTGCCGATGGAACTAATTGGCTTCACCCAAATCTCTCCTGTCTTCTTATATATTAGTATTAGAGCAAACTTGAGTGAGTAGGTATACTATGTGTGTGCATGGATGCATGTGTGGGCACGCATATTTTTATGCTTTTATATAAACTAAGGAACTCCTGTACATCTAACAAACACTGACTCTATTATGTGTTGCAGTCTTTTGTGTTTGTGATGGATTTTTGATGAAGTGAAAAATATTTTCTTCTTCATATCTTAGTTGATTATCCCTTATCCTCACATGTTTTGCTCCATGTTAATGCAGAAGAGGAGATTAGCTTCTACCTCATAATAGTAGGTGAAATCAGGACACTTCAGAAATAACTGCTAAACTATTTGTAAAGAGAAACATCATATTCTGTCTAGCAAATAAACACTATTTCTCATACTTTTATCTCTACTCCTATTGTTTATCTCTTTTTTACAAACAAATAAATACCATCTTTATTAGCTTATTCATCCTTTCTGTAAATGTGATAATCAGTATTTGAAACTGGATGCAAAACAATAAGAAGGATTTGGGGAAAGGGAGGCTTCTTATTTTTCCTCTAGCCATGCTTACAACTGCATGGACCAGTAGAGAGAAGACAGATAGATTTACTTTTCTTTTCATTCCACATCAACTTCAGAACTAGCTGTCCTTTAGGACAAAATCTATTTGTTGAGTTTTGCATACAGTGTTATGCATTGTCACCCATGTGAGATAATTTAATCAGAAGATTTGGCTATAACATAGCTATCTGAAAATTCTTGTTTCTCAGTCTGAACAAACTATTTTGTCAAATAAATAGCTTTGCAGTGACATTCATCTTATTCTGAGAAAGGTGTCTAAACTAGGACACAGAAGTTGTTCTGCGGGGTTGCCTGCTTCTCTCCACTGAAAATAAAATAAAAGTAGGATGACTAATTAAGATGTAGATGTTTAACTTTTCAGCATTTAAATTAGGTGAGATAAGTCTCAACTGTAGTTTCAAAATAAATATGAAAGCTTTTTACAAATCTAAAGTATCTTCACATTTATACTCTGCAAATACATCAAACTGTTAAATGGACAAGTGGTAAAAAGACAGTCTGCAATGTTCTCATCTGGCCGTACTTAGTCTTAGCAATGACCCGAAATCCAAAATAGATCATTTTTATGGTATTAAATAATGGTAATTTACCGCTGCTTTTTCTAGATCTATATTAAATTTAGTAACACTTTAAAAACTGACTTTGTAGAGAGGGCATGCTAGAGCAAAGACAAGGTCATGAAGTCCTGTAGTTCCACCAATAGGAGTATAAAATATATAATTTCTTTGGGGGCTTTTTAGTCATCATCATCATCATATTTCTAACCATCAAGAAGGAGCATGACTAAATGTAGCTGTAAAATTTTAAATGTAAAACTTTACCATTCAAATATCCATCTGGGATTTCATTCACAATTCTGAAACTTGTTCAGAGCCATCGATTCATGCTACTTTGCAGTGAAACCATGATAAACAGACCTACATGGAGCTTATATGTTCAGATGAACTTACACAGCTTACATCAAAACAAATGATCTTGAGTGTACATTAGACCACCACGGAGTCCTTTTGAAAATCTTGACTCTAAACCTTACTAAATAATTTATATAGGTAGATATGGTAGTATTTACCCTATTACTTTGTGGGCAATCATGAATAAAAAAGAAATATTTAAAAAAATAAAAATAAAAGCAAGATCAGTAAGCCAGTTACAAACAAACAAACAGCTTTTCTTTCAACAGCTTTTAAAATCTCTTAGAAACTGTGCCTAATTTCATACTTATGCTTGAAGCACAATAACTGTTAGGCTTAATGGAATATAGAGGAATTATTAAAGGTTAAATAGCAGAATTTCATTTCAGAATTATTTTACATATTAAAAAGAGAATACATATTTAAGGAAACATCCTGAATATTGGTCATACAGAAAAAATAGGGTTCTGATCCTCCCAATCTCATCAATAAATGGAACACAATTGGAAACTTAATCCAGAACATGTAAATACAAATAGCTAGATCAAACTAATGAAAACATGTTCAGGCTGCTCAGTTTATCTCAGTTCAAGATATTTCTCTACTATGCTTGATTATTCATGCTGTAATAAGCAGTTTTTACAATTAATAATTATGAAAGTTTAATGTTTAGTGTCAACTTTAAGGAAAAATGTATAAACTGGGTTGGTATTTTACGTAACTGTTAAAAACCACAGTTGACAAAACTGTGACCATAGCTATCTAGAATAAAAAGCACAAAATATTTATTTCAAAAGTATTCAGAAAAGGCTGTATAAGTAAACGACACTTGCAAACTATCATGTGCCAGATCCAACACTCATTTAAGTTCATAGTAAGAAATCTGGAAAAATATTTGAACGGTTAGTTACATCTTACTGTGAAAATGAATCAGTGAAGATGAGCTGGAAGATTTACACTGCTACCTACACTTAGCAGTTGTGCTGGTTTGTTGTTCTTTACCTTTCTAACTTACATAACATTTTCTAAGAATCTTTCTGAAGCACATGATTTCCAAGTAAACTGTAAGTCAATAGAGCACACGAGTCATAAATACCTGGCACAGTATGGACTATAGAATATCTACATTAAGGCATTCATCTCATATTATATATGACAAACAATCACTATGTTTATATCCTTATTGTAATCACTTAGAAGAGCTGACTCATGTACTTTAGCCCAGCTGATATAGGGTAGGGACCTCACATTGACAGCTTTTATATTTAATACTTTCTAGTGCATGCTGATCACACCCACTCTTGGAGTAAGTTGTTACTTACCTAACAGGTTTTTGCACATAATTCCCTCTGTATTGTCTGGGCATACTATTTTAATAATTGTTGAAATGACCTTTGCAGCATGACAGTAAGGATTCACACTATACATGTGTACAGCTGGTACAGAAAGGGATGTCAGAGAGTGCAAAACTTTACAGGACACATTCGGAAATCTCAGCCAAATGGGAACTTATTTTTATTAATTCTTGGACTTGCGATTAGATGTATTTTACCTGAGGAGTGACTAGCTCAATTCACATCATTTGACTGACAATGTTCAGGATTTTTCATATTATTACAAAAATAAATTCTGCATATTTTTCACATGGTTCATAGGATGAGGGCAGAGCATTTAGCCTTTTGTAGCACTACATGAGAGAAAAATCAGGCCAATTGATGTATTAAATGTCTTATTTGTGTCTAGATCGGAGTACTTGGGCTTTTTGTATTGCTAGTTTGGTACTTATCCAAGGAACTTGGAATGTTTTGAGCACACACACACACAACCCCCCTCAAACAAACCCTAAACAAAGAAAAAAAAAACCCCAAACCCCTTTTCCCTTTGTTCTCAGATATTAAGTGCCAGACACTACTTTATCATTAGTAGTATGTTCATTTGTACCACCATTTCTGTTTGTAAGTGCAATGAAATTATTACTACTCTCAAATACTTTTAAGCTGATCATTCTAATTTTATATTAGCAATAACAGCATACTGTACTTCAACTAACACCCTTATTGTCTTCATATATTAATTACTGGCCCTCACCATTTCCTGCAACAATAAGATGCCAATAATGAGTTTTTATTTGCATTAGAAACAGATATTTAGCATTCATTCTAGTGATTTCCAAAACTAGAGTGCCACTTTGATTCCAAAAGATTGAAAAAGATGAGCTGATACTCATATGATTTCTGAACATAATTCAGTAATTAGCAATGACCAGAGACCTTTAGCAATAAATACTTCAGGTAGGATGACTGTATTCTGAGCCTTTGAGTATTTAATAACACAGATATGGAACACTCTGGGTTTCCTGGCCTTACTGCTGACTTAAGAATACTGGCCAGAACAGCCTGGAACACTCTTAATTAGTAGCATAAATGTGCATAAATTGATTATGCTCATACTCTTTCCTTTTTTTATTTTTGTGGGTTTTAGTTCTGTTTCTTTTTTTGTCCTAATATTTCACTTACACAACACTAGCAATTTTGTGGAAAATGAAGTTAGATTAATGAATAAAATACTCTATTTTCCCACAGAACTTGAAAATAATAAATTAGCTTTTTTTGTTCTTTTTTGGTTTATGTGATGTTTTCTGAATACAAAGTGGATTCTATTTAAATGAAGAACAAGATAAAGTACTGCAAACTTTAGATGAGTTTTAGGACACACATCTGATAAATAAGAAATAAGTGAAAAGTCAGAAAAGTTGACAACAGATATGATACATTGTATTAGGTGTAGGTGACAAGGTCATGGTAGTGATGGTAGGATGCTGAAGTGGTGGCTTCTGTGGGAAGAGGTCAAGAGCCAACTGGTGCTAGACACAGCTGCTTCCAGCAAACTCCACAATCAATCCACCGCAGGGCATGGCTGATTCAATCAGCCAAGCGTGTGAAACTTCTATGAAAAAAAAAATTAAGAAAAGGCAGAAAATGCCAGATAGAGAGAGGAGGAGGTGGCAACAGAAAAGAGTGAGAAATATCAGCGAGAACACCAAGGAGGAGGGGCTCCATGATGCTGGAGCATATTTACACACTGCAGCTTGTGAAGGACCCACACCAGAACAGATGGATACTTCCTAAAACAATTTCAGCCTGTAGAGAACCTACACTAGAGTAGAGGAAAAGTGTAAGACATAAGGAGCAGCAGAGAGAAACCACTATGTAAAGAACATAATTGTCTTTCACCTCCTGTGCTGCTCAGGGAAACGTAGAGGATTCTGGAGTGAAAGAGTGAAGCTGAACATGGAGAAGGAGCAAGTATTTCAATGTTTGTCATTGTTTCTCACTACCTGAATCTACTGTGACTGGCAATAAATTCAATTAATTTTCCCTAAATCAAGTTGTTTTGCCTGCAACATAAATGGATAAACAATCTCCCTGTCTTTGTCTTGACCCATGAGCTTTCTCAGCCTGTTTTCGTCACCTATCCCACTAAGAGTGGGGAGTGAGCAAGCATCTGGATGGGCATTTGGCTGTTAACCAAGGCTAACCTATCATACACATTCAAAAACAATTTAAGCACAAAGTAGGGAGATATATCGGTGCTGAGTGCACAGAATGTCCCAGAGATATTTGCAGACTTCATAAGATATGTAACATCATCTTAACAAAATAGTATCATCTTGCTATTTTCTTAAAAAAAAACCAAAACAAACCCATCTCTTAGAATTATACTTTGCTACACAGATACTGCAGGAATAAAAGCTACTAGCTCTCAATATACAGTTTAATTCAAGGAGAAAAAAATACTTGAATAGTGTACATGACAAAGTAAAACCTAAACAGAAAAATTAAAAGTATTATCAATAGTTCTCAACAACAGTGAAAATTTCAATTTTCATAGATACCTAACAAAGAACTTTAAATTAGTATTATAGTTTACAAAAGTTCAAGTATAAAAATTTTCTGCCAGCCCAAACATTGTGCCAGTTCAGCCACCATCCTTTTATGCTACCATCAGTTGCCTGATCACACAGGCCAACACTGAACTCAGCAACATCCCCTCAGAAGTCTTCATTCAAACAATCCTGCCATAGGTTCCTGTGGGCCCAGCTCCTCCGCTACCCACTGTGGTGCCAGCATCACCTACTGGACACAACAGACAGAGATAGCTCCCTCGGTGGCCCTTCACATGGAAGGACACCACTGAGAGAGCTCAGCAAGATGCAACCAGCCCCAACAGAAGCCACACCCAACAAGAAGCCCTTCCAGCTGATCAGCTCCTGGTTAATATAGTCCTGGCCTCATCCACCACCCCAGCCATGACCACCTGGGTGAGGGCAGAGCCACAGAGACAGGTGGGCCAGGTTCTTCCTCTGGAACATGAAGCCAACAGGAAAACCAAAACATTTTGCTAGGCTGTGCCTCATCCATAGGTCAGCTCCAGCTTGGGGCCCACAACTCAGGCCCCAGCACTTCACCAAATGATTTCAAACCTATTTTTGAGATTTGCTTAGACATCATTATAATTCAGTTGCAATGTAAAATATATCTCTGGTCCTGCTTAAATAGTCGTCTGATCCTGAAAGTGATTGTTGATTCCCTCTCTCAGGGCAAGCAAGCTAGTATTTCTAAATGCAGTGTAGTGCTTTAGTTACCAAGTCTAAAGCTTTGTGGAGGATTGGTGCGAATACATTTCAACTGATTTTTCACTAACTTCTGAGAAGCTTTTCAGTCAAAAGTAACTAAACCTTCCTAGAGTAATTTCCTAAATATTCCAAATAGTGGAAAGAGAGTTACTTTCAAGTTATTCTGGAGGATCATCCTACTCACTTCATTTTGGTGCCTGAACTTAGAAGAACCCACTACCCCTCTGAAATGTTCAGAAAGCACCTCCCTCTTTTGCCTATATGAGGAAAGCAAAAAAAATCTTCATGGACTGCTTAACTGTCATATTAAAGTTAGGGAAAAATGTAGAAGAGTATTCTATGGGTCATATAGAACCACATGAGAAGAATTATTTCAGTTTTAGTTAAATTGCAGTCCTACTCACGAAACTTTTTAAAAACATTTTGAATAGGTGGTTTGTTTATTGGGGAAAAATTGAAAAGTATTGTTTCTAAACTGGATTATCTGAGAAAGTGTTTATTAGGATTTGTTTCTAATAAAAAATCTGCTGTGGAGAGTTGGAAACAATAAGATCAAGAAAAAATGACTGTAAAAAGAAAAATAAATTTAATAAATATAAAAAGTTTAATGAGTTTTAAATAGAAGTATTACATAAAGTGACTCAGTACAAAAATGAACATTGGAACCAGAAGAAAAATAGGTCCTTTTGATGTTAAGCTAAGGAAGTATCAAAATAAGTTATTTAAAGTGTACATTGCAATAGTATCACAATTTTCAATTTATCTTTGTATTTTAATATAACTGTGCCCATAATACGTCTCCAAATTTTTCCTTCATCATGGAACATTTCATGACAGTTTTTTAAAAGTAGCAGTATGTTCAAATCCAAATAATGTCTACTGCTTGTAAAGAAGCAATAATTACAATCATTATAATGATTCATTAAAACTCCATGAAGGAAGGAGTAGCAATTAGTGCAAATAGAAAAATCTATGTTCTGGGAAGGACCACCTGCAGTAAAGTGAAGTATTCATTTTTTTTCTATTGGAAAGCACTTCGTATTCCTGTGGTAACATAAGTATAAAGAATGAAAACCTAGGAAATTTTTTTTATTCAGTCTGTTTTAATTTCTTCTGCTTCTTCCATATAATGTTCATTCATTCTTTTTCTGGACAAAACCCCTCTTTCACTCTTTCCATTCAGTAGAAATGCTATCTGCCACATATCAAGCTCAAAATATACTTCAGACTCGGAGTTATCCTTTCACAGTATTGACTGGTAATATAAAACAAGACATTTTTCCATTTTAGAAATGGAAGAACATTCAAGTCATCCAGTTTCTATGTTTGCCAATTTGAATCTCAACTTTTACTTGATTAAAGCTTCATTAATCTTTATTAGATATTTCTTCATGCAAAGAAAATAGCTTTTAACTCATTTAAGTTATAATTGTCCACTAATTGACCAATAACTGTCTCACAGAACTCTTAAATAAGTATATGAACATAAAAGATACCTACACTCAGAATAAAGTTTCTTGATGTTTAGTTTAATTTTTTTTTAAATATATATATCTCACAGCATCAATGGTTGGGTTAAAATCACATTGCTTATATGAAATAAGGTTTCATTAATTGTAATTCAATTCTTTCTCAATTAATGTTATAGTTTATCAGAGAAGAAGGAAATAGAGCAGATTTTCTTCTTGTCCATTGACACTGTCTGGGAATATTGTAGGTTTGTAACTCCTACATTCTCTTTCACATTTACACAGAGATTGTGTCTTAATATGTTTTAAAATCAAATACCTCTATGGACACGGAAAATAAAAATGTAATTATTTTATTTTGGAAACAAAGTTCTTCTGTCTATATTTCTGAAAAAGCAATATATCTTTCAATGTTTTTATCAAATTCATAAAATCAAAGTTTAAAAAAGTAAATTGTGGGTCACTATGTGGAAAATGTATGTTACAGAATTTGATTTGAAATGTTTTTCTCTTCACATATAATATAAGCTTCTTTTTTAAAAAATAAACCAAAATGCAATTCCTCAGCTTGGCTACCTCTTCTCCAACAATTTCTTTGCTGAGCAGAGTGAAATAATAGGTTCTCCTGAACTTTTATGAAAAGGTCTCTGCTCTCTTTTGAATTCCTGTTATTGGCCACACATCCTGGGAATTAAAGAATATAGAATAGTCTGTTATCTTATTTGTTGTTATTCAGTAAAATACCTGAGATGGTACATAATTTACCCTAGTACATTTCTTCCAGGAAGAAAGAAAGAAATTACAGGAAGAACCTTTATGTTTAAAATTGTTGGGTTTTGGTTTTTTGTTTTCTTGTTTTTTTTCCAAAGAAGAGTCATGTTTCAAACACAGATGGACATTAAATTAAGATGTGAAGTTTTTACAGAAGAAAAATAAAGGTGAGTTACAAGAACAACTGAGAGAGAAAAGGAAAGCAAGCCTTTTTTGGTTTGTTTTTCCATCTAACTATCACTGGACTTTTATTCAGGTAATGTAAATTGCTTTTACCTGTATCTTTGTCAGAATAATATCCAAGAATGAAAATACAAATACAGGTGTCTTAATGTTGGGTCTGTATCAGACTGTTCTCAGGTGTTCTTCACTGTCTTATACCTGTCTAAAGCACTCAGTCACTGTGAAATTCAAATTATCCCTACTTGAGGAGTAAGACTGAGTTCTAGGTTTGCCTGACTAGTTTAGTAGCCTTCTATGATAGACAGCTACCTGAAATTCTAGCTGAAATTCTGTAAGGCCTTTGATGTGATTCTCCACAACATTATTCTCTCTATATTGGAAACATACAGACTTGGTGGACGGACTGTTTGATGGGTTAGTAAATGACTGGTTGGCTGCATCAAAAGGGTTACAGTCTACAGCTCAATGTTCAAGTAAAGATCAGTAACAAGTGGTGTTCCTCACGGGTCCGTACTGGGATCATTAGTGATATTGACAGTGGC
>VZZY01024894.1:220514-237334 GCA_013400335.1 Eurystomus gularis | reverse complement strand
GATTCTGTGATTCTGTGCTGTTGGAAAGGCTGGCTTGGCTATCTACTACTTACCCGGGGGAAAGGAGCTGTAGGTGCAAAAGATGAAGCCAGGTCTGCAGGAGTTCCCACCACTGCTCATGCCCCTGCTTGCCCAGAGCCCACTGTAGGAGTAGGAGCTTTCTCCATCAACTCCAGCTACAAGCAGATACAATGAACTCAAGAGCTCTCCTGACCCTAAGGCCTGCACTTCTGACACTGCCCTCCCCTCTCCAGGGCTTGGCTCCAGGAATTACATTGCCTAAATGTATAAGCAGTCTATTTTTACAATTCCTAATGTAACCAGATCCTCCTCTCCTATGCATAGGAGATATTTCAGTGGTAAAATGGCATGTGTCGAAAGAAATTAAGATAGAAAACCTATTATCCCTTCTCAGTTTCCTTTTTCAACAAAGATTGAAGAAAACGTAGGAAATTCACACACCCAAAGCATTTATTAAAATGTGCTCCTAGAGCTGGCTGTGATTCAAGCACACCAGGAAAATCAGTGGTAGCCTTCTGAATACTGAGAACAAATTGGTCAAGTACATATCATTGTGTACGTGTAGACATTATTCTCATGTACTGGAAGCTGCACTTGCCTTGCTGAGCAAAGCTATAGTAGATGCTACCTGTACAAACATGCAGGCAGTAGGAAATATATATAACACCATGTTTCACCTCACATAATTTTAAAGTAGCATATGATATTATAACAATGTATTGAGCTATAATAAACAGAAGTAGGGTGCTGCAGAACACCTTGAGGTTTTGTAGTTCCTGAAAGTCTAATATTGTGCAATGAAAGGTTCAGTAACAACACTCAACTTCAGGTTTCCAGTAAAACCTCTGGTTTGTTTTTCAAAGAAAGCAAATTTTACTTTCCAGCTCCCCAATAATTTGGCTTACCTCAGCTGGAAATAAAATTTTTTAAAAGCCCAAAACCAAACCAAAACAAACCTCAATTCCCCAAAAAAACTCTACTATCCAAAGAAGGCCCCAAAACTCTTTGCAGGTCTAACAGCCCTCCTAGAATAAAGCTTGCAAAGCTTGCCTCAGTCCTTCTTTGCTCAACACCTAGAACCTGTGAGGGTGTAGACACTTCAGATCAGATGCTCAAATGCACACGTAAGACACTAGCTCTGAAAAGTTACCCCACCAAGACAAAGGAATGGTATGCATGTGCTCCTTTAGCCTATGGCAAAAGCAAGATAAGATAAACAATCTTAGCCTGCAATGAGAGATTTACCGCAATTACAACATCTAACAACTTTATAATAGCATACACCAATCCAGCTGCCGGCTGGCTGTCCCTCCTTGCACTGTATGTGCTCTAGCACTGGCAAAACCCGAGTCAGAAAAAGGGCCCTGATCAAAGAGGGACTGTATCTTACAGTGAACACAAGTGCCTACCACATCTGTGCTGATCTGTGAGAGTTTGTCACTCATGAGGCCTTGACACCAATTCTCACTTACCATGTGGACCACAAATCCCTTAACCCATGCAAGTGTTACTTGCTCTTGCACTTGGTACCCTTGACTCTGTGAAACCTGTACATAAACACAGCCTAGTCCCAGCCATGATCGTTTATGCAAGAAACGTTTAAGATGTTGATGTCAGCAACATCAAGTCCAGACTGCTGATGAAAACCAATTGTCTACAAGAGACACTGCTTGTAGCTGCTTCCTCCTCCCCTCCAGGAACGAACACTTGCTTTACAACAAAGGTATCCAAACTGGTTGTGAGAAGCAGTTCCTGACGTGTTGCAGCTTACTGCTTCACCCACCGCAGTAAAGCTGACCCTAGCTCAGCTGTCAATGCATGCTGTGCCATAAGCAGTTCAGGACACGCCTTTGTGACGTGTCCAGACACCCCTGCTGCGTGATGGCAATTTCAGCCAAAGGTTGGAACAGACATCCATGGTCACAAAGCACTTTAGCTGCCCAAGTTTAACCCTCCAAGTCCTTTTTTATAGCAAAACACAATCGACTTTCATGAACCTCATACCCTCCAAAACACCAGGATGTCAGCACAGCCCTGCCATAGGGACCCTGTTCCTTCAGTCACATCCATGTCCCATTAAATCTTCTTGTTTCTCTCCCCTCTCAAACAAACTAAGCAACAGTCCATGAGACATATACTTTACTTCTGCATGCTCCACGCATGGCCTTCACTGTGCTCCTTCATCTTACCTGAGTTTTGTACCTTCTCTGAGCCAAGACATTGTCATTTCCCTCCTTCCAAGCAACTGCAAAGAGATCAGACTACACTAGTACTGGGACAGCAGCCAGCAGTACGTGGTGTGCCTGGCTTTTAACAGCTAAATCCTATCAAAAATAATGATGCACACAGAGGCACTCCTCCCCCAGACCTCCTAATACTTTCAACAACCTTTCAGGAACACATAATGCTGCTGGATGGGACAGAGGCTGAAAGGAGTAATTTGGGACTCCTGGTACTTACCATGTGAACACCCGCTGGCTAAATGAGTGGTCCTAGGTCTGAAAATAGAGATAGCTGTATGCATGCTCCCCAGTTGCTGTATCAGGTATCTGCTACCTGAGGGTGGGCATGAACTTCATCAAATTGTCACCTAAACACAGTAAGAAGGTGGAAAGCTCTTCTTCAGGAATCTCAGGCACTGATGTAGAAGCAGGGGTCCTACAAAAGTATCCACCTTGTATTAAGTAGGTGGGCCCAGCCCCATATCACCATTTAAGAGATGAACTCCTTTGTCCTCCATAAATAAACCTTAAGTATATTATCTGTTTTCTACACCACGCGTTTCAGCAGCTCTTCCATAGAAAAGTCTGTGGGAAGCAAAAGTCTAAGTCTCGCCAGGAAATCCCATTCCCACTCCTCTGCCAAAAATTGCAGTCACTCCATGACACTACCCTGCCTACACACTGCATGAGTATGAGCAAAGATACAAAGCCCCCCTTACACAAAATCAAGCTGCTGGATGTAGAAGCATCCAGCTGTGGTACCTTGTGTCCTTGAGTACATCACCTAGTGCTCTCTGGAGTTTGAATCTGTAACAAATGAACGTGTGACAATTCCTCCATCCCGGCAGGAGAAGCACTCCATGGGCAGACAGGCCCCTCAGGGAGGTGGAAATTGCCCCCCAACCAGACTGCTGCTGGAGGCCATGAAGGAGAGGCCTCACCAGGCCCTGTCACAGCCCCCACCAAGGGCTCTGGCAGCTTCTCGTGCTGCTGACCGCGGGAAAGCATGACAGGGATGGGCAAGTGATCCCTGGGCCACGTCCAGCACAAGCTGTGGCATGGCTCCAGGCCATGCCGGCCACACTTCTCGCCTTCCCAGCTGGACACCAGCACCCACTGGCCAGGCCCTGTCCTCAAAGCTGCTGGAACCTTCCCAAGCCCATTCTCCTGAGCCCACTTCCTCAGCAGGGTGGGCACTGAAGGAAAAGTCCACTTGGCCATGCTTCTCCATCCTGGCGACCCACAGTGACTCCTGCAGATTTTGTACAAAGGAATGATGGAGACGGAACACAGCTTCTGAGAAAGCATTAATGCTCTCCTGCATCCAAAAAAAATCTGGTAGTCAGCAAAGATGCCTCTCTTGCAGGGTCTGTGGCCAGTGGTACAGCAAAGGACAGGGCAGAGAGAGAGGCCATCTCCTTTCCCCTCCCTGCACTCTGCCTTCTCTCATACCCGCGCAAAGATAAAAAATGAAAAGCTGTGTTCCCACTGCCTGCCATCAACTGAGATTTTTTGGGGCACAGTTCAGTTTTCACCTGCGTAGGGGCAGAGGAAGAAGAGGGAGGACAAAGAACAAGCAACAAGGGAGGCCCTCACCCTTCTCCCAGGCAGCTCATGGGCAGAGCAGCTCACATCTGCTCTGAAACTGCTCCTTTAGACACACATTGCAAGGAAGTTTGGCTACTAGTTTAAAAGTCACTGCCCCAAGGAACACAGGCTTTGCTGCCTCTTGCCACACTTTTATTAACAATGGCTTTTGAGCTCAAGGAGAACACAGGGTGAAAACATTGCCTCAGGAGAGGGAACCAGCTCCTTTCACCTCACATCACTGACCAAAAAAAAAAAAAAAGGCCTCCAACAACCTTGTCTGCAGAAAAAGTGCATTATTTGAATGCCTCTGCTACCCAGTTAAGACTGCCTTGCAGGAGGATGCCTTAAAGCTACGAAAACACAGCTTCAGCCTGTAGCCCACTTGGTCTTCCCAAGGTGTGAACTGGAAAGGATGTGAGAACAAGAAACACAGCCTTCTACTTTCTCTGAGAGGAGAAAAAAAAAAAGATATTCATATTCAAAGATAAAAGTTAGAAATGGAAAAAGGGGAATTTTAATAACCTCTGAATTTTTATTATGCATTGTCAGTACAGAAGCTTCCTGAGGTCCAAGTCAAGGTCCAGCCCAGTGTGTGACAAACTCTGTACAAAGACATCTCAGCAGAGAGTCCATGCTCCTGGGACAGCAAGCAAGCAAGATCTGCTTTTGGAAGAAATTCCTGCATTGTTATTTGGTAGAAATTGATTGTTTTGAGAAGGGTGGAGCTGAACAGCAAGAAAACCAGCTCTGCCTGCACCTCCCTAACTGTATCCAATGTGTGTCAGACTCGCAGATGATGGCTTGTCTAGAGGGGGGACAGCCCGCATGCTTTTTGTGTCCCCCTTCAGTCCCAGGACAGACACCTGTGTGTAAAACAAACCAAGTCACACCGACAGTTAGACCCAGCCTCCAGCATCAGAGAGAGCTCTCCATCCTGTCAAAGCCTAGTTCATCCACCAGTCTCTGCCATGGGAAAAGGAATACAAATGAGAGCAACAGCAGTACATTCTGGTGTTCACATGGGACCTCACAGAGCACAGAGACATGCTCACTGATGTCAGTAGTGCAGCCTTTAATAGCTCTCAGGCCCCAGTTTTGCAAACCACCACTGCTTGGTTTAGGTACTTTAAGTGTAGGCATGCAAGAGATCACACACTTTCTCGCTGTCGTGCCTAACGCATTGGCAGCTGCTCTCTCCTGTGCACACGAACTGCCCAAGGAGCCCGGCAGATGACTGGTCTGGTGAAAAGGGCCCTGCGACCACAGAGACACCGTGCGCGGGGCACTGGTCGGGGAGTGTATGAGCTCTAGCAGGGCTGCAGGGGACAGGCTCCAACTGGCTCAAGTGCCACATTACGGCCCTTTGCCTACTACAGGGCATGAGCTGTGCTGAGTATGCATCCCCCGGTCTCCAGTCCAGTCAAATCTCACCTGTGGGGTCAAGAAGCCTCTAAATATTGAGCTTTAACTAAAGTGTGTATTACAGCAAACTCAAGCCCAAGGCTGTAGTTGGTAACTTTAGGACATGGTCTAGTGGTCTGAGAGATGCTTGGACGAAGGTTGGACTTGATGATCCTAGACATCTTTTCCAGCCTAAATCATTCTATGATTCTAATAGATTCTATGATTCTAATTTGGGTGCTGTGGGAAGACTCCTGTCAATGAAAACCTTGCCAGCCATGCTTCCTGATGGTATGCAGGTTAATATGTAACTCCCTAATATTAAATTGGGGTTCACACTGGTTTTGTCTTTCTTCTTTTTACAATTTATATTGCCCAAGGCTGTACAGACTCCCAGTAACAGTGCACAAAGATTCCGTTATCACACAGTGAGGGAGTGCTAAAAGACTGGGAAAGGGGATGCTATGTGTGGAGATCCAGCACTGAGCCAAGGGATTAGGAGACACACCTTACCAAGGGATGGCTTGAGGAGCTCAGATGGTTTAGTTTGCCAAAGGCAAGACAGGGAGTGGTCCTTGTTGCAGATCATAGTTACAATAGTGGGGAACAGACGTGTGGTACCAAAGGCCTCTTCCATTTAACAGACTAAACTCAAGACTCAGCATTTGGAGATCAAAACTAGACAAATGCAAGCCATAAATGAGGTGTAACAGCATGTGGGTAATACAGCACTACAGCAACATACCAAACACAGTGGTATTTTCCATTTGTGGTAATTACTTAATCAAGACTAGATGTTTTAAAGATACGCTTTAGAGTCCAGAGCAAATGGAATTAATCAAAGAGCTCGATATATGGGCTGTATTATACAAGGGGGCAGAAGCAGTAAAGCACGATAGCTCCTTCTGGCCCCACCATGTACTAATCTATGGGGAAAATCTCCCTTTTTTGTGTCAGTGGAGTTGGTAGATAGCCATATTTTTAGGCTGATGTTTATATGAAATAGTAATAATAATTTGTTATGTTTCACCCACACCTCTACTCCGAAATTCTCCAAGCTCTTTGCTGTCACTATGTCAGTAAGCCTGACAATTCACTGGCCAATAAATTGGCATTATCATCCTCCTTTCACCCACCTTGAACTCCTTCAGAGTAGCTAACCACCTGCTTGCAATTTAAGTGGGAAACAGGCTACCTGTGATCTTGGGCACCTACTTTTAGGCCTTGGTGAGAAAACATTCATGTGGTCACCTTGAAGGTCTTGGGGTGGGAAGTGGCCCTTGCACACAGAACTGCCCCAGTAACTGCCTACTCCAGACACTCTTCTCCAGTATATACTTTACAGCACTCAAAAAACTCTGTATAATCTCCCTAGTACAATTCTGGTAACAAAGTACTTTTTAGGACCAGAAGCCAGCAGTTTAAAAGTTAAAAAAAAGAGAAAGAGAGAGAATGTTTCCTAGTTGTTTTAACAAACATCTTCATATACGACAGATAGACCACAAAAAAAGTAATTTCCATTAGTTACCATGACAACCAATGGAAATCGCTAACCCATCTTCTCTCTTATCAACCTTTGGCAGACCTGTCAGGGAAAGCAAGAAACTATGCCCTGTGTAAGACTCTCTACAACATACTGTTCACAGGGAAATCTGCATTACCACAATGTCAAGTGCTCCCCTTATAGCACAACTCCAGTTTGTCTCCTCTGTGCTACAAACGGCTGGAGAGATGCTTGCTGTTCTCCAAGAGCAAACACACTTCAGAAACGCAATCCCCCTTGTGAGACACTCCAGCTGTCCCACCTTATGCNGTTCTCCAAGAGCAAACACACTTCAGAAACGCAATCCCCCTTGTGAGACACTCCAGCTGTCCCACCTTATGCCCTTCCTCTCTCTCCATAAAAACATTGACCCATCTCTTCTTTCCCACCTGCAGGCCACCAACTCACATCTTAAATGAGGCCCATACAAGGACTTTTTGCACATCTTCACTGCATAGCATGAAATTGCTCTATCACACAGCAATTCTGGTCCACGTTTTACCTCCATTTTCCTCACTATTGTTATTGTTGTTGATAAGGATAATGACCCTCTGGGGTCCCTGCCACACCTTCTACAGGAGAGCTTTTAAACTTTCCTTAACAGGAATGCATTCAGCTCCATAAACCCTTCTGAGAGGCACAGGACCACCATTATCCTTATTTTACAGATGTGAACACTGCAGCTTAGCGGAATTAGGTGCCTTGCCCAAAACCCATCTACAAATCACAGCATGATGTTAAGAGTGAGAACAAATCGGTCTGGAAAGAGTCTGTTTGCATTTTCTTGATGCCTACAGGCTCTGAAGTTGTTTGAGCCACATATGCTAAGAATCTCCTTCAGTCTCTCCACCCTGCCAAAACCCCACAGCAAATAAAAACAAAAAAAAAACCAAACAACAGTCATCTCTGTTTAATGCTGGTTTACCGTTGACCTTGCATCTGCAGCCAGGACAGCCTAACTCACCCCGGCGTCTGGATGTGTGCTGCTGTACTGCATAAGAGCTTGGCAGTGATTTGTGAGGAGGTATTAGTGCCCAGCTGTCCTCCTGTCTCTTTTGGTCTTCATGTGTGCAAAGTCAGGAGTGGTCCAGGCACTGCACTTACACCGCGTGGCTTCAGGCTATTTATATACCACAGCAAGATCCAACACTCATCCATTAGGATGCAAAATCCACATCGACTGGAAATTTTGCTGCATTCTCCTCCAATCCTCCACCTTAGGTCTGGGCTGCAGGGGTTACCAGCAAGTCACTACGTAGCAGGGCTGAGTAAGGTGGCTCTGTGTATATGTGCACACAAGATGTAACAAACCATCCTTTGGCTCAGTTTCCTCCACGACACCCTCCTGGGGGTCCACACGCAGCTCTGAGTGCCAAAGAGGGGAGGACAAACCATAAAAGTGCAAAGCTGCGCAACAAGCAGCTGTTCTACAAGCTGCTTCCCACAGATTCCTGTCTCCAGGCTGATCACATTTGGTGGCCACTAAGGTGCGAACTACGATCAAAAGGAGAATACTCATAAAACGCTTCTCTAGTCTGTAGTAAAAGCTGATCTCACGCTGGAGCTCTTCCCTCAGGTAGGGCAGTAACTACTGTGCCACAGCGTCTATTTTCACAAAACTTAGAGGAACAAGAGTGTCTTGTGGGAAGTTAATATACTTTGCTAAACACAGCTGAGACTGGCTGTTGGGTTTAAAAGTTGAGGAGTTTTAAAGGTACCAACAAAGAGAGAATAAGATCACATAAAGCTCCATTTCTTTAGACAGCCAGGGAAAAATGTTCTCCTTTGACAAGGAGATTAAAAGCAGTGGGCTAAGCACGGAGCTGAGGGGCCCCATAAACCGGCTACATGTACAAGGTGGAGATAATTGCATGGTGGAGGAGCTCATTATCACTGAACACAGGGGTGTAATTAGAACCACTGGGACAGAATAAAAAGATTAATGGTCTACTTGCTCATAGAACAGGACCATGAAGATAAACCTACTGACTTTGAGATACTCCGGAGCCTGGAATCATTTTTCACAGAACAGGAAGGGGGCATCACTTATCGCGAATATGTAAAACTGGATTTGACGAGACACTAATGGCTGTGGTTTGTACAAGCAGCTACTAATCCCAGGGCAAGCAGCGATACCTCGTAGAAGAAACAGTCTGTTCTTCTGAAGGGGGATGTTTGAATTCTCTCAAAAAGCATTATCCCGTTTGTTACCAGCCCCTCTGAAAAGCTTCGTGAAACACATGGGCTGTGGGGAATCATCCTGTAAGCGTGCACCTGTCTTCCTGGGTACACTTTCAGGTGAACAAAGGCCTGCAGACATGCCTCTCACCCTCCTGAAAGTGCTCCTTTCAGCTAGGCAGACCTGGTTACACCACCCCATCTGTAGCTCGGCAGCTGATGTGACTAGGGAGGCACTGTGAGCAGCCATTTAGGTGTGTCACCAGCTACACCGCGGCACCAACCCTGCAGCAGGTCAAACGTGGGAATGCTCCTTGCCAGAGACAGCACAGGTGACCTGCCCAGCCCTGGTCATGGAGAGGGCAATGTGCCGCTTGCTGAGCAAAAGCTCAGCACATGAGCAAGCCCAGGTGCCGAGGCACACACTGCAGACTGGGTATAAATCAGGCAGTTCAAAAAAAAAAAAAAAAAAAGTACTCCCTCCTTACTCTTACACAGCATCCTCTACCAATGGGGCCAGGTCTCAGTCCTAAGGACATGAGAAATGGAGTTCCATGAGAAATGGAACCTCTACTGCAACCTTCAACAGACTTCTCTGTTGTCCATCTGAAGGGCAACTGGAGAAGGGGAGCGCCGCCTGAAGAAGATTAGGCCGATACTACTCGTGGCATTCATCATCTTGGGGCTGGAATACCCCAGAGCTTGCATCATGCAGAGCAAACACACTGTCCTCGGACAGCAACACCGCAGCTTTTCTGCCAAGTTGAAGGCGATGACTTTGACGCGAATGCTTGGTCCTCTGCCACCTTAATCTTCCAGAATCCTGGGTTTGAATGTGTGAGCTGCAGGCCAGAGCTGGGTTGCAACCTTTTCAGCTGTCCCAGAGGACTTTTACTCACCCAGGCAACGAAAGAATCCAGACATAGCAAAAATTCCCTGAGGAAATAGCTTCCTCCTACATATAGGAAACGAGACAACAATTGCAATCCCTCATACTTAAGCTTCCTCTAACATAAACATGAAAAAGCAGCCAAAACGCAGGAGAGTTACGTCATGCAGAAGGAAAGCTCTTGGCTTCAGGCTACAATTACCAGCTCTTAAATGGCAGGGGCCGCTCTGGCACAGAGGGGGCCTCCTCCCAGGCACTGTCCTCCAGATCCATTCATCACTGGGAAAACGGCAACAGACTCCACTGTCAAAACCACCCTCAGACAGCATGGTGCTGGAGGCCAACCTGCAACGGGCCAGTGTCTGCTGAATGCTCTCTCTTCCACCCTTCCACCCCAGGGGATGGACAAAAACTCCTCATTCTGCCCCTCTGACACTCAAGCCCCAAAATGTCTTGTCCTTGCAGTGGGGTGATGAAGAAAGAGCAGCCAAGAGCAGCATTTTTGATGGCAGAAGGCACACCTAGCCCACAAGCTCCTGTATTAGGACAAGGCTCACCAGCACATCTCTCCATTCCAGGCAGGTACCTTTGCCAGCCCACTCCTGTCACCTCACTCTTGCTTCCCTCTTATCCAGTACTTTAACATCTTCTTCTTCCCTCCCCTGACTTGGAAGACTGGAGAAGACCATTTCAGGATTGAGTCTTACTCCTGCCACAGGTACCTCTGCAGCATGCCCTTCCACTACCTCCCTAGGTCTATTCACAGATAAAGAAACAAAGAAGTTGTTTCTTGCTATAGACAATCTTTGAAGCTACCACTATTTCTTGAAAACTTTCATTGTGGGTTAAGCATGGAAAGCTCCACTAGCATGCATATTCCCAAAGCCTCTTGATCCTGTCTCAGGACTCTGAGTGAGGAGCAGGGATGGGATCAGGAGGAACATGTACTGGCTAGAACAACCAGCAGTGGGTGACAAAGAGCCGTTTAACTGGTCCTTCTATGCTTGAAGGGTAAGGTGTGCAAATCCTCTCCTCCTATCCATGAAATCCAGCTGCTTTGCATTGGTGTTTTTATCTGCTTCCCTCCACTGTTCCTGCAAGCTGGTTTGTTGCTCTTTGCATTGCAAGGCCCTCCACAGAGCTACAATCAAGAGAAAAATAAACCCAAGTTCTTATGCTTACAGCTTTAATGCTGTGCAACAGAGCTGCAGAATGAAATGAGTAAAGGATAAAGGAGAAGGAACAACCAGAAAAGCTGGTTACCGTGCAGTCCATCACACAGCATTACAGTAGTCAGAGATTAGAGGTCCATCTCTGGGACAGCAGTTGACAAGGTATAGCCAAGAGAAACACTGTACAGACAGCCATCCTTCTATGCCCATACAGAGAGGAATGAGATAGGTTCTAGTAGGTCTTTCCTCTCAGCCTCCTGGTTTTCCTGGTGCATTGGGTGTTTTCCCCAGAAGCACAGGAAAACTGGCACTCTCCCTCCAGTGAGACAAAAAACAGATTCCAATCTTCAAGCAGTGTTTAGTTTCTTCTGCCAAAATATTTGCTTAGCTGTCAAACAGTGGAAATGTGGGATCCACCTACAGCTGAGCTAATGAGATACCAAATCCCTCCCCAGTCATCCACCCCAAATCCCTTGTTCTTTCCAAATGCGTTGGTCCAAAAGGAGCCTCCAAATTGTTTTCAGGTTATGGACCCTTTGACACACTCCAGACAAGGTGTGGCTATCTCAAGAAATTCCACATACGCAGACTGAAGCATGAGCTTGATTTTCTTCATCACCTCTCACAGGCCACCTACATTTAATCTGCTACCCCAAGCAACCACAGGCCCAGCATCAAAACCGAGAGGTACAGTAGATGAGAGAGAGAAGACATAGAGCTGGTAGTAAGATTTCACAAAAACTTGTATGAACTTTGCTTCTGGGTAGCTGGTTTGCACGGCAGACACAGGACACAGTCACTCATTACTGATCTGGGCTGCAGAGACCAGCCAGCAGAACTGGGGCACACTTGAGAGCAAGTAGTAAGAAAATGCCTTGCAGTTGCTGCTTGCGCTACAATTATTTGTGCTTTAACAAAGCCCTGAAGTCTCCAGGCCTGCTTATCTGTCATTTGTTTATTCACTGCTGCAATGCCTAGGAACTGCAATCACGGCCCCATAGTCAAGAGTAAATAAGCCCCCCGCTCTTACCAGCTCACATCTAACTTAGTACACCAGCTGTGGCAAAATCTAAAACCTCTGGGAAAGTCAAGATGTACGTAACCCCCCGTCTGCCACGCAGACGCGGCACTGGAAGGAAGTATGCTTCACAGAGTAACAGCAGCCTAATCTTTTCTTTTGCTAAACTCAGAATCAACGCTGTGAGTGATTAATCTCTCTGAAGAAAAGCTGGTTATTCACAGATTAGCTTAGATGCTGTACTACACCAGAAGCCGATCCCCCTGCAAAGATAGATGCAGCCCAACTAAATAAGGCATTTGCAGGAACAAATCTCATCTAGTTCACAGGATATGTGGCAAAGACACAGCCTGGTTTATCAGAGTCTCATGAGCCTGGGAAGACACATCTGGCTGAGATTTGTGACAAACTCTCTTCTGCACAAAGAGAAACATTCCTCAGCTCATGTAACACCACCCAAGGAAGATCAAAGTTGCCCCAGTGCCTTCTGATGGGTAAGCAGCTGTACTAATAACAGCAGCTGGAAAATGCAACAGGAGACTCTCAGCCAGTCTCTTCCTCCTGTGCAGGGAGCAGAGCTGCCTCCCAGGCAGCCCCCAGCAAGCAGCCCCCTGTTAATTACCGGCAAGGAATTTGCACTCTGGCAGATAAAGTCACTGGCTCCACTACATCCCGTTTAGCACAAAGCAGCTCAGATCTGAGAGCGGCTCCATCTGAGGAGCAGCATCAGCGTGCCACACGCACCTATGTGCTACGTGACATCGCTTCTGCTTCAGAGCCTGTGCCGGGGTGGGGGGTTGTTTAAACACTCACAGGCCGGGGATTTGGCCAGAGACTTGAGCGCAACATGAGGTGCCTCAGACGGAACCACTTGGTTCATCTCCCAGACTCTGATACCTGGGACCATCCGCATCACAGCAGCTGCTCAATGGCACAGCATGCCCCTTAAAAAACAGGCTTTGCACAGATGAGCCTGTCCTGCGCGACCAGGGTAGGAATAACTTTTTCCCTGCCTCCCCGTTTAAAATACACTTACTGCCTCGAGGCACAACTCCAGCAACACCTGGGCTGGCACTCAAGGGCAGGATTTCAAGGAGGAAGATGCCTGTCGCTCCAAAACCAGCTCAGGGAGAAAAATGGATGCAATTTTTCCTTCCACTGAAGACTGAAGATGTTTCTGCTAGACTAGACCCAAGAAGCTAGTTTTATTACATTAGTGGGTTATATGTGACTGCTGGGTTTTATTGCACAAAGCCAGTGCATATCAAAACCAGCCCGAGTTACCCACATGATTGGCTCCACAGTGTCTTTTCTTCCCACTGCTGTGGATAAAATATCAGCAAGAGCAGGATTGAACTATCCACAAAGTCTCTACCACGAAATTTAATAAATAAAGGCAAACAGGACCTTCTTAATATTTTGGCTTCAAGGACAAATAGAGCTATGCAATTACATCAGGACCTCAACTTCCATTTATTCAGTTGCATTTATTAAGACAGCAGTTTTCAGTTTTCACCATTGCAAAGACGTGGGAGAAGTTTAACCAAAGCAAGGTGACGATGCTGGCCAGACTGTGCGAACAGCCCGGGGGGAGGAAGCACACCAGGTTTTATGAAGACCAGCTGAACTCCCAGCTCCATGTCCCCCAGGGGCACACGAGCACCCTGCTGGCAAAAGGGGCACAGGCCCTGGAATAGATCCAGTCTTGCCCTCCCTACATGCAAAAGCAGTCAAGTCAGAATGAGAGGAAGTGCTCAGGTGAGTTAAGCAAACAAAACTCAGCAGAAACTTTTGTCTTTTCTCTCCCCCGTAACAGCCCTTTTCGGGTTTTCATATGGAAAAATTACACTCAGGGAAAAGGAGGTGGGGTGAAAAAAAATTAATCCCAGGGCTGCAACAGATGTAGACACTGCAAACGCTGTGCTATTAGAAAAGGTTATAAATCTGACTCCAGATGCCTGTCATCGCTGTGTTGCTTGGGGGTTATAGCCCCCTCAGATCTGTCAGTAGATCTCACGAGGAGAGCCTCAAACCCTTTTTAGCCAAAATAAGACAAGTCAGATTAAACTGTTTACACAGCTCTTTCCAAAGGCTTATTCATTTGGCCAGAAAAGGGTTAAGGACAGTTCAGGAGAACAGGTACAGGTCCCAGAGATTAATCTGAACAGCCAGAAAACTGGCAAAGCGCAGAGGGCAGGCCAGGGCAGTCAGCTCTCCTCTTGGCAAGGCTGGATTCAGAAGAGGTCTTCTGTCCACAGCCCGCACCAATATACTCAAGCTGGCATAAGTCTCTTTGCCAACATCTAAAAAATTGATGGTGAAAACAACTTTCTTGATGATTCTGAATCAGGTTTAAGCCAAAACAAAAAAAAAGAAAAACCCTCACTTATTTTGAGGTAAGTATCCTGGTGGGACACATCATGCTGCTGGTATAGTTACAGTGACACCACCAGTGGAAGCGCTCCTGCAGACCACCCTTCAGACCTCACGGACCCAGTTAAACAGCGACTGGACTCCTCTCCAGTGCTAACTAGGTAACTTAACTCCAGCAGGACATGAACAACTGATTAACTTTTAATACATTCCGCAGACATTTCGAGCCTCTCCCTTTTCCTCTGTTGCAATGGATGCTTCCCAAAAATCACTTCATCTGCTTTGGAAAGCCCCAGCTGAGAACACAAGCAATTTCACCTCTGCAGTGTCCATGTTAATAGGAGTGAACGGCCGCCTCATTGAGAAAGTGACCCAGGAAGAAAGAGATAAAAAGGGCTGTCTGAAGCTGGTGGCTGGCTTCCATCTGAGGACTACAGTTCACCGTCTATTGCTCTTGTGACTATTACTGAACCAGGCCAAGAAAAGCTCCCAAGGTTTGGCACGTCTCAGATTTTCCAGTCTGCACAAAGTCATGCCAGGAACATTTACTAAAGCAACTGCTTTCTTTCTTTAAAGACTCTAATTATGCACCTAACAATGTTGTAGAAAATGAGTGTTGTACAAAAACCCCAGTACAGTTCAGATATAGTTTTGCCGACAAAAGGATTAGAAGCTTAAGGCTCAGTGTTAATATTCCGAACATACTGAAAGGCACAAAGTGCAAACTGCAGCAGAAACAGAAGAAATAGTGAGGTTATCAATTCCAAATTCTGGAAGAGGGAAAACCACACAGGAAAGCAGCATACTAATCTTACTAAATGCCAGTGATGCCAGAGAGTGGTAAGAAGAAACATTTAGAAGGGGGCAACCATCAAAGTCATCTCTGAATTGCATGCAGCTAACCTTCAAGCACAGCCCACTCCCTAGAAAAGGACAAGGACTAGACATCCCAGAGAGTGGGATACCACCTGTGAGTGAACGGATGTTCACCACTTGGCAGCTCCCAGCAACAAGGAATCAAACTGAACCCCAAAACTGGTTGAGGTGTCAATTTTCCCTGAAACCAGATCCAAACCTCAGTCATCATTCGCAAGTTTTGCTGAACTTAGACCGGAATCAAACCAAAATGTTCACTGGTTTGACACCTGGACCATGACACCTGAAAACAATCAAATCCACTCAAGCAGGAAATGACCTTTAAAACAGAGTTTTAAACATGATGGCTGTGCATTTTTCTTACTTTTGGTTTGGAGATGAGGCACAGAGACATGACAGCACTTACACCTGGGAAGCCATCCAGGTACTCCAAATTAGAGTACATTTGGCAAAAAGCAGGATTTAGCACTTTGACCATTAACATAACATTAGTAGCACCAGTGAAATCAGAAATCAAGGGCCAAACACATCTTGGCTACATTTCTCTGGGTTACTAACTCCAAGAGGCTTTACTCAGACCAGTGACTATTTAGCTGTTACCATCATTTGTCTCATGGATGCACTGCCATGTACTTCCTTCCTGCAGAGGTTTTGATGTACGTTGACCAAAACTGGTTAAGGTTTATTTAGGGTTCCTAAGAAAACGAATAAAATCAATATGGCTTTTTCAGGACAGCATTGGAGAGGATGCATAGAAATGCTGACTATGTAACTATGTCGCGCCTTCAGAAGAAAGTGTATTACAATATTATCATGTGCAGGCAGCTGTGAAATGCTAGCCCATACCACAACTTGGTCCTGCTCTCCTCGGTTTTCACGACAGCCGTGACTAGAGCTATAGCCTCACAGTGTCATCTCACAACCGCCCTGTCTCACCTCTGCTCCTCACCAGCATTTGCATCCTTCCTCCCTTCAGCAAGCAGCCGGCACTTGTGGGGAGTTGGCCAAAGAGCTTTGCTTTCGGGGACAGAGCAACAACAACACCCTAAACCCATCTCTCTGCCATAACCGGGGCTCCCTGAACCCCCCGCTTCACCATAACACGGGCGGCATGACCCACGGGTGGGAGGCAGAAAAAGAGGGAACTGTTTGTAGGAAATCAGACGTGTTTATGCTTTTGTGTGTGTGTGTGTGCGCGGAGCCAAACTGCGATGCTCTAGGGTGGGTCTCGCCATCTGGGAGAAATATGTAGGGAGAAAAAATGTAGGCGGGGAGGACGAGCCGCCCCCCGAGCGGGACCGCTTCCCTCCGAAAGCAGGCTCGGCCCCCCTCCCCTGCCCAGCTTGAGTTCATTTTCCTCAAATCACTTCCACATTCCCCCCGCCGTAATTATCAAATATTTTGTTTCTGACCTCACTTTTACGGAGGCCGCCGCAACCGGGAATTCAGGCACCGTTTATTTTCTGTCAACAGAGCTGAGGGGTTGCGAGTTGGGGGCTTTCCATGGCTTTCAATGTCATTGCAGTAAAAGAGGGAA
>VZZY01024894.1:171689-219793 GCA_013400335.1 Eurystomus gularis | reverse complement strand
GGGGTTCCCTGGCCCAGCGAGCGCCCGAGGCGGGGTCGCCGCCCTGCACCGCCCGGCCCCACACTCTCGCCCGGGCAGAAGGTGGGTCTGGGGAGACCCCTCCGAGCCCTGCACTGGTGGGGGACTAGCAGAAGCGGAGGCAGCCATGCCATGGTGCAGCTGCCCCGGCCCGGCCGAGAGCTCCCCTCCGAGGGGGCCGCAGCCGCCCCCCGCATTGTCACGATAAAGGGGAGACTGAGGCACAAGGTGGCTTCTCTGCAGGTGGGGTGCCACCGTGCTCCAGCCCTGAGGCCACGCTGAAATCCGGCCACCACTACAGGTGCCATTCGTGTCAGGGTGCAGGGAGGTTTAAAAAGAAGGGTTTAAGCTTGTACGTGTTAGGATTCAAATGGCGTCGACCAAGTGGAACAGGCAGCTGGGGTGTCCTGCCAGGCACAGGAGGCCAAAATCCCACCTGAAATGCCTAGTGGTACTCATTTGTGTATAAATACCTGCGATCCTCTTGCGTAACCTCTTAATCTCTGAATTTCAGAAGCCTCCAGTAGCTAGAAGGCAAGATCTGACAACAGCAAAGAGACCGATTGTCCTGGGCGCATACAGAAACCTCTTGTTACATCAAGCAACACAATGACACCCGTTGTCAAGGGCTTTTCCTTGTGTTTTGAGGTTGGTTATAAGCAAAAATGACACCGGTGGCTTTGAAGTACCATTTCACTCCGTAACCAAGCACGCACATAAGCCATCTATTTTCTTGCCCTGACTTACTCTGTGCCTTCAACACAGGCAGGTACCATGGGAGGTGCTGGCATGTGTCCCCTCATCATTCACCAAGACCAAAGATTATTCCAGCATCCTGCTGGAAGGAGAAAACTCTAGGGAAGAGTTATCCTAGGCTGGCCTACATCTGGTCTGTTCACGGCAGCTGTGCCATTTTTCTGTGCTTCTTCAGGCTCTGCTTCCTCACTCTGTTTTGGTTTTAGGACTACTGTTACTAATTTTGCATTTATAAAGCACCCTCCCCAGCAAGTTCTCCTTCTGTCTGCGAGTGGTACTAGCCTATAAATCTATCCTGAAGAGATGTCTGATTATTTCGAGTGCTGATGCCGAGTGATGCGTTTTTCATTGTTGGGCTTGGTTTTTTTTTAAACCCACCTTTCACAATGTACATCTTTGTTTTGGAGTCATTGATTGCCTTGCCTCATGACACAGCGCAGGCAGTTATGGCTGAACTCAGCTGGCCCCTAGTTTGCAGAAGCATCATAGGGTCAGGCTCACCTTGAGTCACCCCGATGCAAGTGCTACGATAAGTAAAAAACGCGTAGCTAACAATAATATGCTTTAAAAGATTAATCAATTTCTGGCCTCTTGATACCCTGCACAAGTGATGCTACAGGAGGAGGCTCTCTATTTGCGAAAGGTGAAAGTGGCTCATATCACTTGAGAATAGAGCACTAGCAGGGGTCTCCAGCTTCTGCATTGCCTCTCTGATGCCATGGGCAATCACCTCATGTAAGTGTGATTAGCCACTGTGCTGGATTATGTAAGTCATCAGAAGCATGGGGGTTTTTGGTATAATCAAAGGACTGAATAGGAAACGCAAGGTAAAGGATTAAGTCCTCCATTCTGCGTTGGTACTCAGGGACACAAAATCTTATTTCTTCAAGTTATTTTTTATCATGCGGAAATGGGTAGCGGTGAAAACCCAAAAGCATCTCACGTGCAAGCATCAGAGAGCATTACCACAGCAGGACAAGCACCCATGAGGGGAGAGAGTCATTTGTACAGCTACCCACTTAAATCAGATTAAATTTTCTGTGCAGATGAGGCCTGAGTATCTCGGTAGACTAGAGAGGAACAGTCCTTAGAACCGGAGCTGTCTGTGGGAGCATGGACGAGTGATGTGTCAGGAAACCTAGCGAGGCAGGGAAAAGGTGTGTTATCTTTTCTGTCACAGGCAGCACAAAATCTCAGCACAGACACTAAAGCCTTAACGCTCTGTACAAAGGCATGAATTTGTGACTAGTTACACGATACCTGACAAACTGTTCACTTTTATTCCAAACTCTCACCATTATAAACTGTGAAGTGCAAAGGAGCACTTTGTACTACCGGAGTGCCTAAGAAATATATCTGCCGGGAATCTTTGCTCTTTTATGATGGACCCATAACAGGGCGCTTGAACCAGAAGCACTAGAATAAGGGGAAAGTAAACGCATTTACCGTTGTGGTTTCAAGCTGTGGCCATAATGGATATGGTAATTCATCATTGCTGGCTACACAGCCAAAGTAGTATCATAAAAACGCTTTCAGCTAAAAGCTTCATTATCAGGGTGAACGATGCTTGCCTGAAATTTTGAAGGTTGCAATGCTCTGGTGGGCCAAAGAAATTGGGAATCATTGCTCTACAGGGAAGATTTTACCCTATTACATACATCAGTATTTAGTTTCTGCTGACATTTACTTTCCAGTCACTGTACAAACACTTTCTTATACATATGGGGTTGCAAATTTTGAGATACACACACACATATGCCCAAGAGGCCATGCAACCGAAATTCAGTAACAAGCCGTTGCCTGAGAAGCAGAGCAAATGAAGCCTGGACTCACACAAGTGTACATCTCATGGGTGGGTACATTCTCCTGTGTTTAATAAAGTGCCAGCTCCAGCTGAAGCTCTCTCCGTTCTTGAGGCGCTGTCAGCGTCACTCCCTTGGCTCTCTGGTGGCTCATGAGGGTTCCTCTGAAGCCACAGCCTCTCCCTTATTACACCATGTACACATGTATACACTCAAAGTGATTGTGTAAGCCTCATTTCCTAGGGAAACGGAGCTAAACATGTGCCAATAAATTACTTCTTAAGCCCTCACCCAGCCCTTGTGGCTATACCATGATATCACCTTCTCCGCATTACCTCACTCCCATTCACCACCCACATCCTTCATGTCTCCTCCTTTCCCCTCTGCCATACAAAACATCAACCCAAAGGGATGAGGTTGTGTGTATAGTGTTGCACTGAAGTCGGTGACTGCCCTGCCTGCACTGCATTTTAGGTGACAATTCAAGAAACCAAGTTGTTTGGCAAGTGGCCTTTGTGATGGGGCAATAATCGATCCTGCTGAAGAGTTAGCTTGAAGCAGCATTATTTGGTGGAATTAGGAAGCCGGATATTATTTTTTAATAGCAAATGCAGTAAGGTTATAACTGAGAAGGCTCAGCTCATATGGGACTGGAGGCATCAGCAGTGTCTTGAGCTACATGAGCAGTGACTCCTTATGGACCAGACTACAGGGAGAGCCAAGGAACACCTGGGCTTTCCCAGCAGAAACTGGCCAGGACTGCAGGACATGAGGGGGAAGCTTAGGGCAGGGTTACACCCACAAAGGCACAGGTGTCAGATCTGAATGAATGCTAGGATGACTGCAGGGTTGGTGTGAGGGTCCCCAGGGGTGTCACGCATGGATCACATGGACACCTCCCACCTTAGGTGAGAACTCAGGCGTGCAGCAACCTTCTCCAGGTGTCTCCCTGAGGTGGCAGTGCTGATTTCACGTTAACCCCAGAGCGTGCCATGTCCTGACTCCCTTGAGAAGCACAGTTATTTCTCACATCCATGTAGCTTTCCTGTAGTTTGGTCACCTTCCAGCCTGCACTTTGTTAAATACACCATTTTTTAATATTCTTCTAGCTTTGCTTTTTGCTTCATTTCCTTGCTTTTATAATTTGCTTTCTCTCCTTTGATAACCTGGCCCTTAAACTTTACCCTTGGCATCCTTTATTCAAGATGAAGTTTTCTAACCTAAGACAAGCTCCCAAGGCATCATGTCCTCATAGACTTCATCCAGCCCCAGCACCCAGGTGCAATAACCCAGGTAAGCTATGCCCACCAGGAGTGGGCACAGAACTGCACCCATATTCAGCCTGTGTAGCCATATCTACTTTGCATTTGCCACAGCCTGGCCAAGGGTAACTTGCCTTGTAGACTCAAACTACACTTGGATCCAAGTCACGGTGCAAGAAGGGAAATAATCTGTCTCAAAATCTCAGTGTGGAAACAGTCCCTCTATCCCGAAGAGGATGACATGCTTCTGTCTCAGCATGTTCTTCATGCCATTCCACTCCAGCTGCTGCCAGACCGTGATGCAGCACAGGTAAGTGAAATAGTCCTGCTCTTGACTCTGCTTTTGCAGGTGCCCTTTGTAAAGAGACTGAGGGCACAGGGCTCGTTTGGCCTGGATAAGAGACCCTGTTTGGAGCAGGAGGATAGACAAGAGACTTCCTGAGGTCCCTTCCAACCTGAATTATCCAGTGAACTTGTTTGGTCCTGTAAGTTTGCTACAGCCTTCAAACTAAAAGCACTCTCACAAGATAAGTCTTACTGAGTCAGAAGCAGACGGGTACCACCCCCTGAAAGACCCCACCTAGGATGCTACTCGCCCATGGCCAGACAGCTCAGAGCTGGCAAATCCATTCATTAGCTGTGCTCCGGGGGATATGGTTCTGTCAGAATTACTGTGGTTCCTTACTCACAATGAACATGGCTCACACACCTGCAGCAACAGCTGGCATGGAGGAAATTGGGTTCTCAGGCAGTTCTGTGGCCCCTACTGGCACACACAAGGCCACCCTCCACCCTCATGTGGAATAAGAGCTATCCCAGCTGCCAGATGTGTGCCTCCACCATTGCGTAGATGCTGGTTGGTCACAGAGATTGGTTGATAAACACTGCCTGACACATCTACCCTGGTGCAGAAGAGATGTGGCTTATCTGCTTAGACAAGCAGGAACCTTATTCCATCCAAATGAGGCAGTCACTAGCAAGACATCAGTACCCACGGTTATTTTGTGGGGTCCTAGCCTATGTGCCACAACTTGTTGGATTTGAGTCTGACCCCAGAAAGCCCCTCAAAGCGAGGTCTGATAATACAACAGCCAACTGCAGGAGTCTGGAAAAATAAGCCTTGGGACTGGCATCAAGGTAAGGTGAGTTGTCCATCGTACAGGCAGCTGAATGGGCCTGTACAATTCATAAGATGGATTTCTTAGTGTGTAATGCTGCATCACAAACCAGCGTGCAGGTACATACCGCCATGGAGATACACTTCAAGGCAGAGTCCTGACTTGCCTCCACACCTGCTAATGTCACATGCACTTCACAGCACATACTGTTAAATATGACATTATTCTCCATCAGTGAGGAAACAGCCATCACTGCTTTGTACTTCCTTCCCCATTGTCTCCCTCATTTTGCAGACATATCCACTAGGAAGTTGCTAAGGTCACTTCTGGCAGAGCATAGAGTCAAACCTAGGACTCTTCTGTGTCAAGATGAAATTGTAGCTACTGTGTCATTCTGCATCGAGCTAAAATGATGTACTCAGCTCTGCCATGTTCCATGCAATGAGGCCAGGCACCCCACCCCCAACGTGCTATTGCTGCAGAGTGAGCAGTTGTCCGCCACCGGCAAATCCCGATCCACACAATTAAGAGCACTTTCTCCATGAGCTGAAACAGTAGGGAGTTTGTGCTTGTGAATGTAGCAGGAAATCAACCCAGGATGTCTTGAGCTCAGGCCATTATAATCTATCAATTATATTGCAACAAAACACAAGCGTTCCACATGCCACTCACTTGCCTCACCTCTCAATCGCTGCTGTCACACAGGGGCGAGCTTAACATTTGAATGAAATATCCAGCAAAATTTCCTGGTGGTGTGCTAATGCCTGCCATCCTGCTGTAAAGAAGTAGGTGCTCTCTCTTCACAAACCAAAGATCATCACTTGTGGCTTGGCTGTGGGACCCACAGCTTTTGACTACCAAGTCAGAGAGCCAAGTTCCAGAAGAGCCAGAGGACATTTCAAGGGGATCTGTTGATTAGCCCCCTTCCCATGCTCTCTCAGCCATGCCCTTCTCCCCTCCTTGCAGCATTTGACCCCCCTTCAAGCACTGCTTGTAGCCAAAGATGAAGAATTGCTTCAGCACTGGGCAGAGAAGGTGCTGTGGAAGAGCTCATGGAGTGGGCTGCTTCAGAGCATGCTGAAAAGATGTCTGCTGGTGGGAGAAGACTGGTCAGGGAAATCAGCTTCTTCAAACTAAGAAGCTGGTAAAAAAGGTGTATCAGATCTCCCATAGCTGAGGCAACAGGGCTGGCTTACACCTGGATTAATACGAGGATCACAGGAGATGCTGGGATATGTGGAACCATCCCCTTTTTGAGAAGGGAGGGCATGGACACAAAGCTAATGAGCCTGGTGAGATGGGGAGGGTGGATTTCACGTAGAGGCTTTTGTGTGCCTCAGCACCATGCAATCCATCTATGACAAATGGGAGCTCAGAGACCTCTGAGGTGAACCTTTGCAGAGCAGTTTTGCCTGGGAATGTCTCCTCATCTGTCCACAGTGGTGTGACAATGGAAACTGAGTGCACCCCAAGATGCCATCGATTCATTCAAAAAATTGCCACAGCATCTCCTGGCTCTCAACACTGTTACAGAACTGTCAGAGTGCATCTCTGACTCATGTCCTGTACCTGCCTACTCCTTACCCATACATTATATACATATAAAAACCTCTGGACTGCGCAGGTCAGGTGCACAGTTCAGAGGACAGAAGCTCCTGGTTCTCCCACCCACACTCGGAATAATTTTGCTAGCTATTTCTCATCCTTCAAGGATGGGCAACCCACTAGCATGGAACATGCTCAAACACACTTAGCTATTTGTCCTAGTCTGTGGCAGAGCATGGGTTGCTTGCTAGAAGTCGTTCAGGAATTTTGCTGCCCAAAATGTGTTTGAGTTGTGTGAGTCGTGCCTGGGTCAGTGGGGGCTGGGTGTGGAACAGCAGCTCTGTGAGTCACCAGGGGTCTGTGAGAATGGGAGGAGAGGTCCACATAACCTTATTTAACTACAGACTGTTGCGATGTTCAGTACACAAATTTGGGGTGGCTGTTCTGGTGGTCTCTATGAGAAAGCTTGGGAGTTGGCAACGTAAGTTTGGACAGCTGATCTAAGACACAAACATTAGCTCAAAGACTCTTATAAAATGAGAAACTGTGCTATTAAGCAAGAAAATGTGCAAAGTATTAGTAAACACAGCTCACCCTAGAGACTAGCTCTTGTCATTGCGTAGCAATGCTATGAAATCATATATTCCCCTCCCTGCCCTGGGCTAGGCAGTGGAAACCAAGGGGTTTTCATTTTCCTCCACAAAGAGCTACCAGTCCCTAGGAAATGTTAAGTACCCTCAACTCTACCCAGAGGCTGGCAAGCGCGATGCTGAGCACCTGCAAATCAGGCTGTTGCATTAGGTTTTAAGTATGGAGAAAGTGTCTGACCTTAGACATCCATATTTGAACATGCTGGCCTTTAATTGCTGCCCCCGTGGGTAGGATTTATGCCAAAGCTTTTACATGTAAGAAGAAGATAAATAGCTGTAAACAAAACCAACCCAAAGAAAAAAGTCACTACTTTCAACCTGTGTGAGAGAAAGCTTTTGGATTGGAAATGTTAGTGACAGGAGGCAAAGTGGATAAAATGCTGTGATTGCAGACTGGGTGAGTTGTCCCAGGAGAATGGAAACTGGAAGGGCAGGGCAGGCAAGCTTGGATATCATCCTCGCTACTCTGGGTCAGTGCAGCGCTGCAGGGACCACTGAACTACAGTAGACAGCAAGGTGAAGGAGGTGAAAGATGCCTTTCTGGCAGAACAAAAGACAGGAAGACATGAGCAAAGCAAGCCATGAGTGAAAGGAAAAGATGAAAGCCCCACCAGAGGGTTTGGAAAAGGGGACAGGCAGGTGCCAGCTGAATGGCAGATATTTGGAGGGGCCTGCCTGGCACTGGGAGGCTGAGGGAGGGGGAGAGATTTATGGTGAAAGTGTGGCATCTCCTTCTCAGATCCCAGGTGGGCAACCAACGCTTGCAAGTTCATTGACTTTAACACTAGAGCACTCCCCTCCCACCTTTAGAAATGGAGTCTGTTCCCTGGATGTAAACCTCTGACTCTGTTTAAATGTCCATGTCCATGAGTTCCCACAGCAAGAGGCATAGCTGTTTAGCAATAGTTGTGGTACAGCCCCAAATGCTAAATAAAATCTCTCCAGTACCTTTCACAAGCTTGCGTCTATCTCCATTTAGCAAGGTAGAAGGTCATCTGTTCCAGAAAAAACATCTGGCTTGGCAGTTTTGGCTCCTGTGGGTACCTATCCCCGTTTGGTGGGAGAAGCTGAACAAACAGGTGATGCAGGCAGGTCTGGATGGAGCCACCCTTCGTAACTCTGTCCCCATGCAAAACTGTACATGATGTACAGAAGACCTGGCCAGAAGCTCTGGGGCGGGGGTGTTAGAGGCCTCTCCCACCATCCCACCCCACAGGAAATGCAAACCTGGCAATGGCCTTGCTCTGAGTTGAGCCTGGAAATGACAAATTAACATAAGCTGTGAATTTACATACTTTTCAGCCATTTATGGCCTTGTCTGAGCCTAAATAAAAGCCATGGTCCCTGGAAAATGTGGGCCCATTTGTCAGCGAGGCATTCCAGAGAAAACATCACATGTTCATTTCATGAAGTGAAATAAGATCTTTGTTCTGCATGCTTTTTTTGCCCCCCTTTTTATGAATGAGGCAGTTTTGTCCAGGGATTACAAGCCAATGTTCCAATCCCTCACAGACGTTTCCCATTATCAGAGCTGCCTCTTGTCCTCCAAATCATTTTCCACAGGACTGTTGTAACTTAGGCTGGGAAACTAAGCCAAGAACTCAGAAGAAAGGACCCTATTCCAGGCTGCTGACAAGACTGAAAAATGCGGTGGGATGTTGCTGGGACCACCCAGCCTGAAGCATCCTCAGCAGGGGAGTAGCTGAAAAAGATGCTAGTGGTGGGAGGAGGCTCACTCTACTGTACAGCCATTAAAACAGCTTGGTAAATTAACTTTGATGAGGTATAATCAAACTGTGTGAAACTGGCTATAGAGACTGGTGGTAGACAACTGTGACTGACGATTAACTTTGCAGCGAACAGCACAAAGGGCCTTTGTGTTGCACCCTTGAGATGTGTTCATATTTGGTGTAAATTGCCCCTGCTGTAGAACACTACCAAAGGGGGTTGGAGGAAGGGAAGGAAAACTCAAGTGAAGCTTTCTGTTTGGATTCCCCTTTCCCCCCTCAAAGCATCATCCTCTGCTGGGGGGAACCACATGCATGGAGCTTGGAGCTGGACCACCTACTTACTGCACAGACTCAATAAATTCCTTTCCTGCAAACAGAAACCAGCTACCAGAATGGCATCAGGCTCCACTCTGTAGACACCTCGTCCCATCAAACGCAGCTGTAGAGGAGGTCACTAAGCCAGGAGGGCCCATCTGAAGAACCCCATGAAGCCCCTTTCTGCATCTTCACATAACTCTGCCATTCTGGTCCTTGGAGTCTTCTGCTGAAGTTTCTCCAAACATCATGATCTCATCTGCCTTGACAAGGAAAGTCTGCAATGCCTTATTTCACGTTTGCAAGAAAGTTAAGGAGACACTGGATGAGAACTACCCAGAAATGAAATTAGGTTCCCTACTGCACATACTTAGGGCCTCTTCCAGCCAACTCAGCTCTAGGAACTGAAATAAAGCTGCATCAGAGATGTAAAACAGATACTCATAACCACATCATATATTGCTGCGGGGAAATTTGCCAGGACTTCTCTGTCAGCATCCTACCCAGGAAGGAGTGAGGCTCTGTTGCTGCATAAGCAAGGGCTGCCCTCAGACAAGGCAGGTCTGGGCACAGGTATGCTATTCCCAATGCTATATTTTATATTTTATTTGGCTTTTCTGGGAAGCAAAAGACATAGGCAGGCCTGGTTTCCAGAGCCCTACCTTCTGGATCAGAAATAATTTCAACTAGCTTGATGAGTTTGACTTATTCTCACTTGCAAGCTCCATGATTTCAACAGAAGTGTTGGAAAATTCCTCATCTCTCCCTTTTCGCCACTCTAAGCCTAGTAGCATGTCTCACCAACTCTGGGTAAATGCTGCAAGCACCTGGTCAGATGGCAAAAGATGGAGCAGCTACTTCCTTGGCAGCTGCTTGCAGATCTGAATGGACTATCAAAGTGAAGGGGATGTGATCTGAGCACCTCTGCCAGGCTGGGCCTTCATAGGTATTTGGGCAGTCCTGCAGAATCACAGAAATGCTGGTTTAGAAGGGACCTCAGTGATCATGTAGTTCAGCCTCCTACTTGAAGCAGGGCTATGGCCCGCACACATTTGGTTGACCATGCCTCTGCCTAGACAAATCTTGAAAATCTCTGCAGATGGGCACTCCACCACCTCTTCCAGTGCTGCACCACTGTCCCTTTTGTGCTTTCCTGTCCTCCCTAAACTTACCCTCACTGTCTCCTATGTCCACAGACATGAGGGTTCCTCAGCATCTGTAGGGGTCTCCATATGCAGGAAATCAGTGATCTGAAATGGTGCTGTTGACTTGTCCTGGTTTGAGCACATGACTGATCTGAGAAACTTCCTGAACCGGGGTGGATCTTGGCCACAGATGACCTGAGTCATTGTTGGAGACTCTTACACTACAGCCTACTCAACATTGGGAATTAGCTTGAATTTAGGTTATGGCTCAAACAAGGGATTATGGTCATGATACAGTTTTGTATTCAGGCATTAATAGTGTAAACTTTCTACAAACCTAAAAATAACTTAAAATGCTGACTGGAAATACATAACTAACTGCATTAATTCTTTTCTACAAATTCATTGACTTGCATTTCTTTCATTAATAGTGGGTAGATATGCATTTGATCGCACAGAGCCACCTCCTGCTCCTCTTCATTTGATCTGATCAGGTATAAGGTTGGTTAAAGGCTTCTTTTCTTTTCTTTTTTTTTTTTTGAGCACAGATAGAGCAACGGTAGGAAAACCTGACAAATGTAGTTAAGAGTAACGGTACACTGCATCACCTAGCTGAATCACTCTCCCCTTTGGGGGTCATATCTTGTTCTTCCTTGCCTTGCAAACATAATACTGCAATGGTAAGGTAAACAAAATTAAAACAACTTAGTTACATTATTCATTCAGAGCAAAGATCAGACATATTCCCCAAAGCAATGGTGATTTTTCCTTGGCTGCCAAGAAACACTGCCTGAGTGAAATCTGTTCTGAATAGATGAGACAGTCTGGTAAGGAGGTGATAGATCATTTGTCTGTTCACACATGTTTAAGGAGAGATACAGGATGCCCAAGGAAAGAGATCAGCTTTTGCAACTGAGAAGCAAGAACAAGCAATAGGGGAAAAAGAGGAAATCCAAAAGAAAATACTGATATTTGAAAAAAAGAACAAAACAAAACACAGAACTCGGGCAGATAAACTGGGAGAATTCAGATCTGGAGGGATGCATCAGATTGCAAAGACCAGACAGGTGGTAAAAGCCATGCAAGAGAAAGAATTAAGAGTTTTATCTGTCCTTTAATGGGAGGATGATACCTAGTGAAGTGAGTAGTTAACAGAACTAGATCACACATGACTGGCCTGCATGGCATCTTTTTCTTTAAAAAAACCTGTGTTTCTTTACATTTCAATGTCTTAATCGCTGGTCCATGTACAAAATTCCAGGACTGGGGTCTTGCTGTCCTTTTAGGTTTCACAGTGCATATGCAAGACAGCCACACTGGTATCCACTGAGCTCCATAAGTCTGGAAGTACAGCCCTTGCAAAGTGGTTTGCAGAGCACGTTCCATGGCAGTTCTGAGCTAGGAACTGCCTCTCTCATTTCAGGAGAACACCTCTGACAACATATTGCTGAGGTGGTACAATGGCAGGAGGATCACAATTGCTTTTGCTTCTGGGCAGAGGCTCAGCTTCTGTAAATCTCAGAAACACCAGACGACTCAGATAGCAAGACAGCAGAGGGCACACTGCAATCACTTCAGGTACAGGTTGGCTCTGGAGCAGCCTGTGGTTAGACCACACAGTAAGCACACACAGATGTCCCCGATGTACCACCTTCAGGGAAGAAGATCAGTCTGTTACCCAGAGGAGACAAATAGCAGCCCACAAAAAAAAAAAAAAGGGGAGGGAAGTGGGGAGTGAGGGTGTCCTAGCTGAGATGACAGCACACAGGAAGGCAAGGGCCATGTGTGGAGCTCCTGAAGAGCAATGGATGTGAGGCGGTCACATGGGGTTTCACTGCAATGCAAGGCACAATCTGAAATATCCTTCCATGTCCTGATGGTTCAAAGCATTTCAACTTGGCAAGGCTCTCATCTGTCCCATTTTCCAGAACAATAAAGTGAAAAACCAACCAAACAAAAAAAGCCAGCAGCAACAACAACAAAACCCCATGCCGTGGTATCAGATGGACACCCACCAAGAACAACAGTGGCCTTTACCAGCTGGGAGTAAGTGAGAGCCTCTGTAAATGGACCAGCAGGAGGAGAGATGCTGCCTGTGCAGAGGACTAGTGCTGCAGGGGAAGAGAGCTCAGCCACTCCTAGTGGCAGTGTGACCCAGCTCTACCACTGCAGTCTGATTCCTTCACTCCTACCCTGCCCCAGTCCTTCCCATACCCAGGGCTCGTTTCTCATCTCAGTTCCCTTTTCTCTCTGGTCACTGCCTCCACACCTCAGAATCGCTCCCTGCTTGCTTTCTCCATTTGGCACCCAAAGCATCTGCCCTCCTTCAGCTTTGAGGCTCAGTCTCCTTCCTCTCCTCCCCAGCTTGCCCTCAAACATCCATCTCCCACTTCTTGTCTCCCTCCTCAGGCTCCTTGTCCCGTCACCCACCTTCCAGTCTCTTTCCTCAGGCTCTCCACAGCCCTTCCACCTCAGCTGCTTCTGGCTGTGTCTCTCCTCTCCTCTTCCAGTCTGATCTCCTCCAGCAGTCCAGATCCTACCATTCCTTGTCTCCGGTCCTCCTTTGCCACCCATAGTCACTGCCTTCCCCCTGTTTCAGTCCCAGAAGGCTTGTCCCAGTACAACCCATTTTATTGCCATCTGGTCCTCGCCATTCTGGTCTGCATTGCAGGTAAATGCTTCTCCTTCTCCAAGATGCTTGGGCAACGGGCAAATGCATCAGAAGAACACAGAAATAACAGGCCCCCTGCCTGAAGCCCAGAATCAAATGAGCAAATGTCCATCCTGTGAAGAAACTCATGCTGCTGCCCTCACCCAAGCCTATGAAGACCAGAGCTGATACCTGTGCACCTTTCAGTGTGCGGGCCATCTCAGTGGCCTTCAACTGATGTGGTGACATGAAGATATGGACATTGTATTCCTCCTCAGACACAGCTCAATTTTACCTTCTCACAGTTGATTACCTTTCAAACAAAAGTACTGCTCTGTAGTGGAAATGTCTCATTTTAGTGTTTGTATGTGGAAGCATAGTAAAGCAAAGCCCACTTAAGACAACCAGCTTTGTGTCCTTGGGAAAAGCAATAGATTATCTGCTGAAAAAGGTACATCCTCAGGTCATCTTCTGATGGGAGATAGGAAAGGCTGTGAAAGCTGAAGGCTGCAGCCTTGCATTCCTAACGATGGTACTTAACATCAGCTGACCTTCCTGATGGACAGGTAAGGTTGCACCAAAGCCTCCCATCGTTTCACAGTCCTTCAAAGTTCAGAAAACACAAGCTAAAGCCATTTGTTTCCGTTTACACACTGCTGGCAAGGCTGAGCTCAGTAAAATAAAGGCAGAAGGAAGTGAGCTGGAGCTGGGAAGGCTGCGTACAGCAGGAGAAAGAAAAAAAAAAAGTTGTGGCTAAAGAGTTCAGCCAAGGCTGGGACAAGGGAAAGGAAGAGAAGGAGAGGACAGACTTTTTTGGGAACATACTGGACTCCATCTGAAAAAATATCCTGCTAATTCTCTGCTGTAACAGCCTTTTGGAGCATTTTCTGCAAAAGAAAATACATTCCAACAGACAATTTTTTTTTTCCTTCCTTAGAAATCTGACTATTGGTAGAGCCAATAAGACAACCCCTCTCTTACAGTGTATTACAAAACTCTGTCAGCTCCTGGCTGCCAAACATTCACCGTTTGTTTGTACTGAAATTTTCCATTATTGCTCTCTGTCTCAGACATGTATTTCCTTTTAAGTTCTTACAGAAATAGCATCCTTAGTTTCTGAAAAGGGGCTTGGGAAAAGAATAGTTTCAAAAGCGCAGACTTGTTTTTTTCCAACTGTTTCAGAAAGATGTAAAAATTCAGGCAGCTGAAGCAAGAACTTCAGAAGAGAGAGAGGAGTCATCATCTTCTTTGCTGGTTTTTTTTACGGATCTTTGACTGACCATATCAGACCCCTCAGGAACCTGTGTTTGGATTTAGCAGCACAAATACCAGTCTATCAGCAAAAATACCAGACTCCTGGGGCTATAGCTAACTGGTTGCTGTGGCTAACTGCTGGAAATAACCAGTGGGCCCTGGCTGAAAACTGTAGATCCTGGTTCCTTTGGTTTACAGTTCACACTCCTAAATCTTGGCAGTCTGATGCATTCCTTAAGATAAAATTTTAAAGCTCCTCCTCCACCCTTTTGTGACTGCCCTTTTTCTTGCAATACTTGCAGTATGGTGGCAAGACTAAGAGATCTGGCAGGGTATGTAAGTCAAGGAGAGAAAGATAACTTTTTAAATTTTTTTAATGTGATCTCATGAAAATCTGTTCAGACTTTAGGTTGAAATGCAAAATGTCACAAATTTCCATTTCCCATCTGTGGCTGGCATAGCACAGCTTGTGGTTCTGGCCACTTGCCATAACTCCTTGACAGTTTTACTGCCATGTGCAAGTTCTGGCCCTGTATCCCACCCTACCACTTTCCAAAGAGCTTTGGTCCAGCTGATCTATTGCCAGCAGAGAAGATGTGGCCAAATGTGATACAGGAAAACTCTCTGATGGCTGATGTTTAGGTGCATGTGTATTTCTTCTCCAACAAATTGAAGAGTTGGATTACTAGAACATTGGCCCATACTATCCCTGTAGCCAACAGAGAGTGGTATGCGCTGGATGAATAGACTACGAAGGGAGTGAAAAACAGGCTGGTCAGGTGAGCTCCAAGTGTCAGCATTCCAAAGTTTAACAGGAAACCAGTTACAAGTTACATTCCTCAGGCAGTCAATACTAGGACCAATACCATTTAACATCCTCATCTACAGGAGGAAAAGGTGGCAGAGAACACCTTAAAGAATTTACAGATGATATCAATCCTGGAGAAATAATGGGTATGCTGGAGGGCAGTGCTGCTGTTCAGAAGGACATAAACAAGCTGGAGAAGTGGGCTGGCAGAAACCTCATGAAGTTCAACATTGATAAATGCAGTTTTGCAAGTGCTTGCAAAGTCCCCACTCCCAGTGCAGGCTGGCTGCTGACTGTCTAGAAAACACTTCTGCAGAAGAAGCCCCTAGGCTTCAGAAGACTACTAGTTGAACAAGCCTCAGAAGTGCACTTCAGCAGCCATGTAGGCTGAATGCATGCTGGACGGCAGAAGCAAGGGAGGAAGCCAAGGAAAGGGATTATTTCCCTTTATTCAGCACTCATAAGGCTGCATCTGGAGCACTGTTTCCAGTTCTGGTCTTCCCAGGGCATGAGTGATATTGGTATACTAAATGGGGTCCACCAAGAAGGTCAGGGATCTGAAACACGTAACATGTAAGGAGAAGCTGAGGGACCTGGGTTTGTTCATCCTGGAGAACAGAAGGTTGTGGGGGCCTATTTGGTATCTTTGACTTACAGGAGGGTTATGGGAGAGTCGGACTCTTCACAGAGGTCCAAGTTGAAAGGCAATGGATGTAGGTTGCATGGAAATTCCAACTAGATTTGACATGTAAAAAATCCCAATGGATTTTTTTTTTGGCAGGGCAGAGTGGTTCAGCACTGGAATGGGTGCCTACAGAGACTGGGGAATCTCTTGCTTTGGAGATTTTAGGACTCGTCTGACCCTGAACAACCTTATCTAACTTTAGAACTAGCCCTGCTGGGTGTGAGGTGTTGGATTAGAGACCTCCAGAGGTCTCCTCCCGTTCACATTTTCTCTGACTCTCAATACATGCAACTGTAGGACCTCACAAACAGCAGGCCTGAGATTTGCTTAAACAGCCAGAGTTTTATAGCTTTGGTTTGGCCACATAGCTACAGTTGGGTAACCCATAACTAAAAGCACAAAACTTCACACAGCTTCTGATGTCCTAAGCATTTCTTTTGTGCTTGATTAAAGCACCCTGATTTGCAGAAAGTAAATACAAATCATTCTGTAGATTGTAGAGATGTGAACCCTCTTGCCCAGCAATTCAGTCCCCTAAAACTAGTACCTATGACATTTGAGCCCTCCCCGTTAAGTAACCCCACTCTTTGGGAGCTCAGCCTGTAGGTACCTGTCACATAAACCCTTCAAAGACAGTGCAGCAGGACTGAAAACACACAAGTTACACAAAGGAATTCCTTAATCTTACTAAACAGCTTACATTCCTCAATGTCCTAAAATGCTCAAAGTACAGACCTTTGAAAACAAAAGCCCCACAAGGAGCTGATATTTTTGGTGGACTTTTCCTTTGCAAATGGGTATTGGAAGTGATGTTGGTTAGCCCACCTTTAAAATAAGTTCTCTTCTTTCTTCTCCGGATGCTCAGGTTGGAGACTGAGACTGCACAGTCCTGCTGGTCATCTCCCTCCCCTTGCAAAATTGTTGCATTTCCATTGAGCTGGGCCAAATCACATCTGGGACCAATGGAAAATACTGTTTGGTGTTCAAAAGGAAGATAAAACCTCTACCTCTTTTTCCTGACACCTGTTGCAGATGAACAGCCATTCTTTCTTCAGTGCTTGTTTGTCCCCTCATGGAGGTGTGGGAAATTTGGAGGCTTCAGGTTAGCCTTTCAGAGAAACAGAGGAGTTGTCTCTTAGTCTTTGGTTCTAGTTGGGTCACATTTTCCATTTTTTGGTCTGCAACCACAGGTTACTTCTTTGAATTAATGAATGCCAACATTAATAGAATCATAGATGATCAAATCCAACTGTAAACCTAACACTGCCGAGTCCCACTAAACCATGTCCCTAAATTGCAGGAGTCAGTCTCTGACACTTTTGATACTATATCAAACACCCAACGTCTTGTGCTGTCTTAGCTGCAATTGCCCTCAGCAAACAGTGGTCAGCATTGCACCAAGTCAACGTTTCAAGCTTCCCTCCTACCCTATGGCTCAGTTCATCTCCACACACACACAGATGTACACAAACAAGAGGAAATGGGATCCCGGAATCACTTGCTGACTCTCTTAAAATTTGCCTCCCCGTCTTTACATCCCATCTACAAATGGAAAGCTCAGAGCATGACATATGCTGCCTTTTGATTCAAATAAGGGGCAGCTGAAGGAGGTAGTGGACAGAAGAGGAAGAGCTTGCCATTGCATCTAAACTCCACTGTGTCATTTAGCGAGGACATCCCTTGTGGTGTAAATGTCCTCTCTGCTGGTGACAACGTTTCTAAGGCTAGCTCAGAAAGTGTAGATGATAGCAAGAATTAACAGTGCAATAACTTGGTGTGTGTCTCCACTGATGGCTGGCTCCCAGCTCCTCATGCCCACTCCAACAATTAATCAGATAGCAGTTGACATCCCAGGGACTTCTACTGAACCATCTCACCCAACTGCAGGCATCATTGATAACGAGTTAATACTGCCTTTGTAGGATTAAACACAGTGCTGGAAAATTTGTTAGCTAATGGCATAGTTAAACAAAACCTACCTTCTAACAATCATTTGTGACAAGTGGGCTATGGTATCTCTTCAGTCAGTTGCTGCCAATAACACAAACCATGATTCATGTCTTGCAGTACTGTTTCTGTTTGAGCAACCATGTCCAGTATTTCCTTCTACCTGTGCTTTCAAACCATGTAAAAAAAAAAAGTTTTCTTTAACTTTCTTTTTATAAAGCACCATAGCAAAATGCCCTTTACCCTTTTTTATTTTTTAGGTCCCCTGTATCCATTTTGCTAGGAATCACTGTTTCTCCTTACCTTTCAGCCTTAGTCTTTTCTCTGCAGACAATGTTTTCCTCATTCCAAAAGTCTGGATAGCCAAGGGAGCTTGTTATTCTTGTGCAGGTCACTCTGCTCTTTTTTTTGCTTCTTTTTAAAATCCAGCACATCTCACTCCGCATCTCTTGCTATTTCTGCTAACATTTGTAGACACTGTTAAGTGATGGGCTATCACTATGGATTCCTTCTTCAAACTCTTCCTCTTCTTTTTTTCCTATCTGTAACAAATTTCAAGAAAGAAGACAGTCTAGAAGAACTTGCCTTCCCGATTCTATTTTACCTTTCAATTGGATCTTTCTAGTTTTAAAATAAAATGCTAATGACTCAGTGGTACAAGAGCATGAGGCTTGTGAAGAACATCTCCTAGAGGGCTATGAATCGCTTGCAACTTAGGCTGTGGTTGTATATGCCAGAGAAAACTCTGACAACTAGACAATGGCAAACAAGTGCTTTTCTAGGAACATAGTTTTGCTGCATTGACTTCAGTTCATCCATATGCTATCAGAGGTCTTTCCTACTATTTTAACCGTCTGACATGGTATTTTCCTTATTCCTGCTGATTTAGCCTGATTTCAAAGCTACTGCTTTCAAGGTCTTGTTCAAGGTTTCCTTGCTGTTACCCCTTCCTACCCTTCCTCATTTATACCCTTCCCCAGTTCATAAGCTGAGCATTTATGCTGCTCATGGTATAAATCTTGACAGGTATGTCAATATTCCTTGTGTGGCTACTGACTTCTAGAGGGGAGATGCTGTTCATTAGCTGCTTTCTTTACTTTGAATCAAATCTGATGGCTCCTCTTTTTGCAGCGTGGACAAAATAATTCTGTTTCTCTGCGTGGATTAGCATTTTGCTGTGACTCAGTTTTAGGCTGCGCTCTCTGCTGCTTGTAGGTAATGCTGTTAGGTTTTTTGTCGTGTTTTTCTCTGGGTCTGTCACGCATAAGAATGTCATTAAAAGTGACTCCCTCCCTCACCAGCTTTGTGTTATTTCATAAATCTTTTGGGGCATATCCCTAGGATAGGCAGTATTTTAAGAGGCAGCCACTTGAAACGCTGTCTTCTTCACGTCATTGACATCCTGCTTCCTTGGCCCAGCCTGAACTGCTGGTGCCCAGATGGAGCATTTAGTACATGGAGTATATTTGCTGTAGAGAGCAGGTAGGTGATCTCGTCATGGGTGTGTAAAGAGCAATGTTTTCTCTTATTGCTTCTGTGTGTCTCAAAAGTCTATGTAGCTATACATTATAATGGTGTTAGTCTCTTTCCCCGTGATTACTGTGCAAAACCCTTCCAGTGCTTCCTCCTCTCACTCAATTGTCTTTAGCTGTGGCACAGGCTCTGCTCCCCAGTCCTTTTCGAGTCTTGCCGATGGTGAATGCCATGGTGTGTATGCCACTGAGTTCATAATTTTAGGCAGCCGCTACTCTCTTGCAGGGAGGGGTTGTGCTGGTGGAGGAATCCCAAGGGAGCCAGGGATGTCACACTCAATGATTCCTGCCAATTCCCCTGGAGCAGAGAAGAAATAATCCATCATGGCCTGCCGCAGCACAGCTCTACTGCTGGACAAGTGTCCCTGCCCCAGCCCGCCAGCTGCAATGAAAGCATAGCAGAGAGCAGCAACACCCAAAGTGATGAGGCAAGCTGGCACAGCTCAGGCGGGGGCCAAGCGTGAGAGAGCCATGACTTAAAAGCAGTTCCCAGGCTAAGGAGGGGGGATCCCCCACAAAAGCCTCTCAGCACAGCTATGCCCACAAAAGCTTCTTCCAGCATTTTTTTCCTCACCAGCTCTGACTAGACAGCTGGTCTGGAGCTGCCAGCAAAAATCCTAGAAGGGGAAGAGTGCATTCAGGGCCCTGACAAACTGTTCATGAGTTGTGTTTGCCACACCATCCCATGTCTTCGAAGTCCAGGAAAGCATTTGATTTTCTCAACTGTGAGGCAGGCTTTAAGATTTTTTATCAGATTTCAGGGCTCGAAGGCTTTTGGTCCCAGGACTGGTTCTGCTGGCATAGAACTGGAGATATTTGACACATTGATGTATACCTTCACGAAACACTGCATTTCCCTGCTGTGCCAAGTGCAGGTCTTTGCATCCTGCCAGTCTTGTGGTGGTGTTCATGGGGTGGCTTAGGCTGTGCTTCTTCTTTACTCTGTCCCATGGTGGCAGCTGGCTTGTGCCCCCATGAGAAGATCCAATGTCACCAGCTTGTCTCCTAGGCCCTGTTACCAGAATTAGAGATGCCTCACTGCTTTTCTCCTGCTCTGTGCTGCGTCAGGAAGAGTGCAATGTCACTGCTGTTGAATTGCTGTCCTCAGAGGTGCTCTGCAGTGCATCTGCTCAAATGACAAGCCCTTACCTGGACTCTTGAGAGACAGGCCTCCTTGTTGCTTTGTGCAGTGCAATGCATCGCACTGATGTGCTGCTGACGTACCTCCACTACATGCTTCTCTAATTACTGGATGTACTTCAGACCCTCCACTTCCTTTCTCCTCTATCAGCCGTGCCTATGGCATTCTGCTGTCCCTTGCTCTCCATTTTATGACGTACAGCCACCCCATGATCTTCTTCTAGATGCCTGTGCTCTCTGAGCCCCCTCTGTTCAAGTGCTAAATGGCTCTTCATCGCTAATTTTCTTTGTGCCTCTTTATGGTTAAACCTGTGAAGATCTTCTCCTTCAGCACACCATTCCAGCGTGTCAAAGCAGAGTTTTCCTTACAGACTTAGCTACCTGCTCACCACTGGGCTCATCGTGCCCAGGTTGTTTTTTTTCTGGATAATTTCTGTTTGTGCAGAAATGTTTTCCTTTGGAGGGCTCCCATACGTACACTGTTGCCTTCTAGACCCCTGGTCACATTCTGCTACCCCCAGGACTCTGTTCTCACCCTCAGCCCTTACAGACACTCCCCCTTTGTGGTCTCCCCTCTTCAGAAGCACCCATCCGAGCTCTCCTCCACTCCAGCCTTGTTCACTCCATGTCAGGGAGCAGCAGGGGCAGCTGGGGAGGGGAGCCAGCCAGTCAGGGTTGGGATCAGGTCTGGAGTCAGTAGCATCCATTCCCTGCCACATCCCTCTGTTCACTCTTTGTTATGTTCTGGATGCCTTCCTTGGCTGTTTTTCCCCAGAAGACCCTCCGCATTTGTGCTTTGCTCCCTTCCAGTCCCTCCCTTCTAATCTCACTTAGTCTCCTGTCTATTTGCCCTGAGTTCCTCACCAGTCCCCACCACACATGAAGTGTTCAGCTCCAACCCACCTCTTTTCCTGTCTTTCCAGAAATCCTCCATCCTTTCTGCTCCTTCTCCTCACCTTCTGCTTCCCTCTTGCACAATGCCCACATTTCTGTTAATGTCAGGGAGGAAGCCAACATCTTACCAACTACTTCTTGGAGAATGTTTAAGTGTGGGTTGCCAGCAACTGAAGCCATCCTGCTCCCTCACCTCTCCCTATCATTCTATGGATAGGCAGCCTTGTGGACATTTTCCAGGGTTAATTTCCAGCTGAATAAGTGAGCTGATTTGATTCACCACCCAGCCTCTCATGCCAGGTCCACCTGGGAGGATAAGTGGTGGCCAGAAGCCCCCAGGGGACCAGAGGAGAAGTGGGACAGCCCCCTTTGCTGGTGTCCTGGTTTGATTTAGAACCACATTAATTCTGTTCAGTGATTTTACTTCTTGGCTGAGCCTCTTCTAAACAACTGCACTTTCTGAAGTTAACGGCACATTTTTGCAGACAGTGTCTGCTTCTAGCAGTGATAACACTCAGTGTTTATAGTTACGACCAAGGACTGGTGTGCAGGAAGGCTCTTGCTTATACTTGCTCCTGTGCAGACCAAGGTCACTATTAAATCTTGTGTACCACATCGGGGGGTGCAGAAAGTGAAAGGCCGCACCTGTGGGGAGGAGCGGCCAGGACAGGTGACCCTAAACTGACCAGCGAGGTATTCCAGCCCATATATGTCATACTCAGTATAAAGCTGGGGGATCACGAGGGTCAAGCTCTTTTCTTCAATAGCCAGCATCCAAGGAGGATTCTGTCTCTTCAGCCTTCAATCCCAATCCATGTGTTCCTGAATCCAGCTCCAGAATCCAGCTCCTGAATCCAGTTCCCATCTGCTGCTGAGTCCAGTCTGGGACTTCCCCCGTGCCTGCTCCACAGCATCAGTGGTGAAGGGGGATGGTAATTGCCATCAGGGGGGTTCGGTTCAATATTGGTTTTGTATATATTTATTTTTTTAATTATTATTTTCATTAAATTAGTTTTAGTTTTCTTTGCTAATCCATAAGTTGCTCTCTCCCTTATTCCCTTTCTCCTCCCCTTTGGGAAGGGAGAGGGGTTAACAGAGAATATCTGTTAAAGGTCTAGCAGATGACCCTGACTCTAAACCTTGACAATCAGCACTGCAGCATCAGGGTAGCTAAACAGGGCCACACACCGCACTCTGGGACAAATCAGAGACAAGGGGATGCTATTTGGCTTCTCTGAGCAGATCAATGACTATCACAGGTCTTCTGCCTTGCAGGGAGAGTTTAGACATCATTCTTTCTGAGTAACACCATCAGGGGCCCAGCAAACGATGCAGTTTACAGGTAATTATGCTCAAAAGCACCATCAGAAGAAAAAATGTGCCCTCTGGCTCCACAAGCATGAAGTCCAGTGTCAGCAACAATAAATATGAACCCTGAGCCATAATACAAATAATAAATAACAGGACCAATGAGGTCTACTTTTCTTTTGTTAATCTGGGGAAACTGGGCTGGGACACTGGGGTATAAAATGGATGTAAAGTGAGAGCAGAACTAAGCCCTAGAAGTATGGCTCTTACTTTACATGGGAAAGGCTATTCAAGAAGAACTCCCTGAAATCAGAGGAAAGTCATTGTATTGCTTGGCACCTGCCCAAAGTAATTTCATTTTCTCTTCAGGATTAAGATGCATTAATAGCCTGAGGGCAGCAATTTCCTTGCCAAAAAATGCCTTTCTTCCCCCACCACCCCACAGCTTGTTTTAAATATGAGGGCTTGCAGGTCAGGAGTGAACACCCAGCGAGTATTACTTGAATTATTAAACAAAATTGCAGCAATATCATTTTCTTTTGAGCAAACACTGAGTTAATTAAAATGTGCACTCCGAACTTGGCAAATTTCACATTATGCATGAGAAAGGTACAGGTCTGTCTATTGCAAAGGCAAACTAAAAATAACCAGAGATATCACACCAGAACGGCAGCTGTTAAGACTAAGCCACACTAAAAGTTTTTCTGGCAAAGCCCTATCTCTAAGAGTGTCATTTACCCTCAGCCCGCTCTCTACCCCTGACCAATATAGCAAAGCTGGCAAAAGCCTTCATGTAAACGTGATCATGCTGGCCAGAAAATCCTTTCAGCCAGAGAGAGCTGCACCATCTTTGGGGAAACAGCACAACCCATATGGACCACAGAGCTCTTGCTGACCAAACTGTGCCCCAGGAGGGAGCAAGGCTGGTACAGCTAGATGGAGGTGGCATTAGGTTGCAGTGAGAAAAGTTTCCAGCAATTGGAGGCCCAGTCCAGCAGACCAGGGCTACCATGCTTCTGTCATGAGCTCCTGGTCTTCAGTAGTTTTTCCCATAGCAGGTCCACACTAGCAGGAGGCTCATCTACTGTAACCTACATCTCAGTGTTACCGTGGCTACCTGCACACGTCTTCCTTTGCGTATCAACAGAGAATCAAGGACTCAGACAGACAGTATGTGCAGTGGGACTGGACAGATGTGGGACAAGAAACCTGAAGTGCCCAGTACCACCAGAGCTGATGCTGAGCAAAAGTTCCAGCGATTTCCATGTTGAGAAAGTCAAGGCAATTTTTCCTTAAGGTTTTGTGCAAAGGACACTGCAAAGGGAAGGGGAAAATAGCACTTATCTTGAACATCACATTAATGAAAGTCTGTACACAGACCAAAGAGATGACTTCCCCTTTCTCCCCCTTCCCAAACTCCTTTCTATTGCTTTGCTCTTATAATCTGAATTTGGTCAATTTGTGTAGTGACATCCCAGTATGAAATTTGCCTTCTCTCCGCTGCACCTGTCACTCTCTGACAGATTGATCTGAAAACACAAAGTTGCTTTGGTCATCTGAAAGTCCCAGGCAAGATGTTTTCATCCCTACCCATGCAAATTTAGAACAATCTCTTCTACTTCAATACATTAATTTGATAGCTGATGGAAGCCAAATAGCTATCTGAAAAGTATGTGGGCTATGAAGGTTGGCCAACATGCTGTACATCCGAACCAGTTCAAGAGCAAAGGCTTTTTTTGTGAGATAACATGGTTTGCTTGCTTAAATTCAGCCCTCATCCCTATCTTGGAGGAATACTTATAAAAGGTGCTTAGAGAGGATCTAGTAGGTGGAGGTGGGGTGTTCTTGCAGTAGGTTGTGGCAGAGGCCTAGTAAAACTTTGATGAACTATTTTGTCTAGCTTTATGTTAAAGGATAAAATATCTGCCCACCAGTAACTCTAGGAATAGTAGTTACTTATTCCTAGCTAGGAGAACAGGCTGCCTTACCAACGGATACATTTCCCAATCCTCCATGCAGGTAGAAGCAGAAGGGTAGAAATCCTCTGGCAGTAGATGTAAACTGTCCAGAGTGGAGGCAGGATGTCCAGCAGCACACCATGTCCATCCCAGAGATGCTGCCAAAAGACAGTGAGGCGATAGTAGCCACAGGGGGACAGGGGAATGCTTGCCACACAGATCCTGCATTGCAGAGACTGGCTGGGGCTGCTGAAAGTATCTCTGACCTAGGGCTGAGTAGAAGAATGTGGACAGGGGCTGACAACAGGTCTACTAGGAGACAGGCAGGGATCCCTTCCTTGTTTTTCAGAGCAGGAGCTCCAGGAGATGGCTTCTGCAATATGGGCTGGGTACCATACAGTTGCTGCACAGCTGACCTACACTATCCTAATCTGCTGGAAAGCATCTGTTCATCCCAAAAGAGATGTTCTCTTGCATCTGCCCTTGCCTCCACAAAGGAAACAGGAGCGTGTGGGAAATTTTCTGCATCTGTTCTGTTGAGTGAATTACAGAGGAGTGTTTGTCTCTCATCTGAAGGCATCATCTGCAATGGATGTCACTCTCACTGAAACTGTAAGACTTTAGGAGGTGTGTTGGAAGAAGTGTGGGCATTAAGCAGAATAAAGCATTTTCATTGTAAGGAAGATTTCAACAAAAAGGAAGGTGAACTAAGATCCAGCTGCAAAATAAAAACAAGGCAAAATATGACTAAAAAAGGAGACATTTTTTATCTCTAAAGGCACCCAAAAGGAGAGGAATTCAGGTTGTGCACTGAAGTCTCCAAAGGCTCATACCAGGAGCAGATTGGTATAGGTACCCTTGTGAAATGAAAACAAAACAGCTCTTCAAGAGCTTGCTGAAATAACAGGCAGATAATAGCTGTCTTGGGGCACATGGGTTTTAAGACAATGCTTAGCTTGACTGAGGAGGCATCTGGAGGTATGAATGGGCACAGTGCCATGCTCCTATAGAGGATACCACATCTAATCCTGACAGCCTGGAACAGCTGGAGGCAAGGGAGATAACATTGTGGTTGTAGTTACAATCTTGAAACTCCTGGCAAAGCTGTGCGCATCTGTGTTTCTATTGCGCAGGTGGAGATTAGACCACTGGACCATGTCATGAGCAGGATGTGAGAAGAAGAGCCAGTAATACCTGTTGTAGGTGGCAAGGAGTCTTCGAAACACCTCATTTCATAGAAGACAGAGATAAAGGAAGCTCTGGTTATATGTCACCAATAGAGATCTCAGAAACCCAACTGTGAACCAGGATCTTGCTGGGTTGGATGCTGCCCAGAGGACACAGCCCCTGCTATGGGTTTCTGCAGGGAGCAGACTGCATCCACTCTGTGTCAAGGAAACCTATGGGAAATGTGCCCATGTCACGGATGTGTAGCAATCCCACTCATTTCTTGGCAGCTTTGTATCACTCTTTGAGATGGAGCTCTCCTTTCAGCAGCTGTCGCAGAGCCCTTTAAGGGCTAATTTTGTGAAGCAGTATCAGGCTGCCATAGCTGCATTTGCTACTGAAAGCTCTGTGAAGAGCAGATGGGACCAGAACAAACACCAGCTCTGCTCAACCAACAGTCAGTCCAAAAAAGACAGTGGCAGGAGAAAGAGAGAGCTGTCTCACAGCAGCAGCTCACCTCTGGCTCCCCTTTTGCCTGCTGCAGACACCCAACTTTAGTGCTTGGGCTGGACGTTACTGACTACGGAACCTGCCTCTGCTCCTCGTCACCAACCTCTTCTCCAGGCTACACTATTTTTTAAGGGTGTACGTGAGCCGAGGTCAGTCAATAGCAAGAATATTTGCTATGCACGAACCCTCTGCCATCCTTTCAGGCTTGCCCAGCTTAATTTTTCTAGTTGTGTGAAGCAGCGTTGATTTTCTTAACCTGATCTTTTCCATTTTCCCATTTTTTCCTTCTTTCTCATCAAGAGGCTCAGCAGCCCCTGTTGCCTTCAGGGTGAATGTGAATCTATAATCTCCTGCAGATTTTGTTTGTGTTGAAATGTCACCTGTTTAAACTTCTCGCTGTTCAGGCCATGCAGAGTCTGGTTTAAGGAAGACTTACATCTGCACTGGGGAGGACAAATGGGAAATGAAAAAGAAGTATCTTCCAAAAAATATCACAAAAGTTGCCAGCCTGGCACTATAGAGTGAAATGAGACTTGCTAAAAGCTGCTGCATGGCAGGCAGATGAGTTTCCTGCATTGGCTTCAGTGTTGCCCCTGTGTTGATGAACAAAGGCCATCACCATCCCCCCATACACGAGAGGGTTATGGCTCTGGCAGTAGCAGAACTACCTGGGAGCTGTTGTCCTCACCACTGCTCTAGCCAAGTGATGACCCTCTCCATGTCTGGTTGCATCTATGTCACTAAATAAAACAGGATGAGAGGTCCAAGGGCTGAGAAGCATGGCATAAGCTATTAATGGTTGGACATGATGATGTTAAAGGTCCTTTCCAACCTAAACGATTCTATGATTCTATGTCAAGTCACCTAAAATCTAAATCATAGGGCCGTGTATGTGCCAGGCAGGATCGCTTAGAACAGGGAGGGCACAATAAATCCCCGTCTGTGATGCCATGAGGTCTTCTGGAAGCCCAAAACTCATTTCATTCATTCTTCTGCATGCAACAGCAAAACCATATGCCAAGTGCTAGCTGCAAATTGAAGTGTCTCAGCTCCCTCCTGGCCAATGGAAACGTCCTAGCCTTGTGAACAAAGGGATTGTTTAAGACAGGAAGCAGGCTGGCAGGTTTGAAGCATGGAACAGCTCCAAAACCATTTATTTTTCCTTCAAATTTTATCTTTTCCCTCACAGTCAGTGCAGGCTGTTGAAAGAAAAGAAGTGCTTCTGCCATCCTGGGGAGCACTGTTTCTCTCAGGGAGCTGAACAGCTGCTCATGCAGAGGCATAGGAGTGGTGGACTCCTTCACCAACATGTGCTGGTGCACTTCATCCCCCACCTCTGATAAGCCCACCCCTCCACTGCAGAGGCAGATGTGAGGTGGGAGCACAGTGGTACTGCTGAGACTCACAGTAGCAGAGCAGCCGCATCTTTTGCCTTTCCTCCAGGCAAGCGGTCTGGGAGACAGAGGCGTTTGCAGGTGGGGTTCTCTAGGGATTGCATGTCTTTCCTCATCATCCTGTTACACTCCAAAAGGGAGCCTTGGAAGAAGAGTTACTTCACCCTTAGAGACAAGCCTGCCTGCCTGTGTGGACGTGACGTTACACCCAGACCAGAGTCATTCCCTGCCATCTCCTCTCCCCTGTCCCATCCTGTTCTGCGCATACTGGGCAGCAAGGGCTTGGCTGGACCATGGCTACCTTGGCCTTGCAGGACATGACATGATTCAAACCCAGCTGGCTGCCCTGCACACACATCTGCCAAGAGAGAGGGGTGAGAAGAGGCCAGGGGAGATGTGAAAGGCAGCAGCAGAGGCTGCAGCAGGGCTTTGCAGACCTCTCCAAGAACTGCTGTGGATGTCTAGCACTGTGCCCCTGAAAATATGCACTTGGATTCAGGGTCTCATTGCTATAGTAACTGAGTCACACAGTTTTGCTCCTCACATGCCAGGAAACTGGTTAGTAATATGCTGTATTACAGATCAGCAACCAAGTCACAGCAAGAACAAACAATTTCCCAAGGACCATTAAGGGAATTTACAGCAGGGCAAGGAACTGAACCTGATGTTTCCAGTCTAATCTTTGCCTTTTTGCAGCTAAAGCAGGTGAAAATAGCTAGAAAAAAAAAAGTGTGAAGTTTCTTTCAAAAGTCGAGGGCATTCTTTGAGAGTGAGAAGTGACACAACAATGCAGCATCAGCTAAATAACATGGATTTAAACCTGCCTGGGATGAGGACTTTTGCATTTTGTTCTTGCCATCTGGGTGTAGGTAATGAGACACAATGAAATTTAGGATCCTATAGTCAACAGGACGTATAGGAAATACAGGAATTTTCCCTGAAGGACTGCTATTGTTTACTAAGCCACGTTATAATGCCTCATGTACAACAGACTGCCCATGAGTGACTAGTCTGGCACTAGAAGGGGTGTTTTTATGTGGCTGAAGCAGGCATTACAAGTCAATGAATTATAAGATATCGGAACCATCAGCCATGTTACCTCTCAGAGAGATAAAACCTCCCAGCAGCAGGCTGCTGCCTGCAGTCCTCCACTGCATAACAAAGGAGTATCTTCTACAAAATCCTGGCTCCCCATCAGCTGCAAGGAGACACAGACTTTCCCTATGTTTTGCTGCTGTGTTGTTGCTAAGATTCTACAGGGACCAGTGAACCGAGACCGTATTTTATTACCTAGTCATAAAAATACCCTTTGCAAGTTGAAACTACATAGGCCAGATGTGTGGGAAAGGTAGAAAAGGCAGGCTCCGAATCTATCATGAAAAGTACAAGTAACTGAAGGGATTAACATACTGAGTGCATGTGCCAAAAATACAGTCCCCAAACAAGGAAAAAAAGCTATGCAGAATGTAGAATGGAAACTGAAAGTACTCCTTTCTAGTAATTCAGAATCCTTAAAAATTGCTTCCAAATGGCAAGAATAGCTTTTGCTTCTCATGCAAAAAGAGAAGCTGAAAGTCCTCCTGCAAACAGCAATTATTTCTTTTGTCCTGCTAGTTGCTTACATGAAGAATTTTGAATTTCCTACTTTTTTCTTGTATTTTTTATGAGCAACAGAAAAATCAACAGTATTATCACAAAGATAATACACTAGTGAGCACAAATTTCAATTGAGAAGTCACTTCTATAGCTATTAATCTGTTTAAATTATTTTCGTTTGCTTTATGTTATGAAGTTTAGCTCAAATGGCAAAAAAAACCAATTAGGGGAATAGGTAAGTTTTCTAACCTTTCAGTTCAGATCTGACAACATTCCTATTTCACTGCTGAAGCTTTAGCAAAAGCTCTACAAAGTTAATGAAACTTCAGGTTTTACATTCCCACTTGAAAGCAAAAATTAAGCAGAAAAATATTAAAATAATAGGCCAACAGTTTTAGGCTTTTAACACATTTTATGAAGAAATAAAAAGTTTGTGATTGTGCACTCTGTTCCTGTTCGTGGGACACCTATAAATAAATCTCAGTCTATTATTTTATCATTTCAAACCATTCTTCCCTGGTCCACCGGGTTTAGCAAACTGAGCAGCCCGCTATGCATGGAGGTACAGAAACCACCCCTCAGCTGACAGACTATTGCACCAGCATTCCCTGGCAATTAATTTTAGGTGTGACTAACCATATAGTCTTCTCATGCGAGCTGCTGTAATTATTGCAAAATTGCTATACACATATCTAAGCTCTCCTGAGCTCTCCTCAACAGAGCATCCTAATAACCAGCAAACTATAATATCCAAGCTTCACTGCAACCGCGGTGATGCTCAAACCTTTCCAGATATCTATGAACACATTCTATGTCCCTCCAGCATCAGTAAAAGGACTTACACCAAGCACCAAGCCCTGGCCTTACTTGAGTAGAAAATCAAAACCAAGATACAGAGGACCCATGCGATGAAACCTGTCCTTGCTCTATTGCTCCGTAGTGCTGAAATGCTGAGGGTGAGGCAGAAACAGGGAGACTGGGTGGAGTTTTCACTGTGAAAATAATTTTGAAGTCAGCAGATGTAGTATATTCAATTACAGCTAGTGATAATGTACCGCTGTACTGACAACGAAACAGACCCAGGGACCTGATGTTTAGGAATTCCTCTCTATATCCCTTCCTAACTCCCCATATCATCCTCCCTAATCCCACTGGCTCCTGGCATGACCCTGTGTGGTTTGCACCCAACTGTGTGCACAGAAAGATGCAGGAGGGGAGCATTCAGCAGACACGGCTTTGCTGCAGAAAAGGTGCTGCTGACCTCCTCTAGTGGCTAAACTAATAGGAATGAAGAGTGGTTTTGGAGGCTCTGTGTGCCTAGGAGCAGCAGCGTCATCTCACTCAGGATTCTAGCAGTCTGCAAACTGAGGATCTCCGAACTTAGGTTGCAAGGTCCCATCAGCAGGAGTGGCTGCAAGAGCAGTGGCTCCTGCCTGTGCTGTGCTGCACCTGTAGCATGGTGGAAGGGGATGGTCAGTTGTTCAAGCAACATTCAGATGCAACGCTGAGGTAGCTCATATAATGATGTTTTTGTCATGTTCATTTAGTGAAACTGTAAGAAATGAATTCTTTAGTGACTTCCAGTTCACACCCAAAGAAGCAAGGAAGGATGAAAGGAAAGCACTCAGGAAGGTGTGAAGCCATGGTCCCATGTGAGATGGGTACCACCAATGCCAAGAACAATGTGGCCACTGTGTGGAAGTTTGCTCTGGAAGCATAAAGACATCATGCATAGGAAACAAAAGCTTCACGGTGTGATAAAAAGCTCGCTCACCCTAATCTCAGGTGTTGTTACTAAAATCCATTTGGTCTGGGCTCTTCCTGCAAGCAGCAAAACTCTTATGGTTGCTTTTCACAGGTATCTGTGTCTAACTGAACTTAATCTTTCAGCATGACTGTTAAGAGCTTCCGAACGGTGTCATGTGATGGGCTTGTAATAAAACTCTGAGTGACAGAGCTTTATCGAAGTGCTCAAATGCTGATAGCCCTGGCTGCATACTTAGGAGCTGCAATAGCTGAGCTTGGCAGTGAGGCATGTTCTCCATGAGTTGTTGGAGGACTCCTCCAAAAACTGCCATCCTGGCTGGTTGACAGTGTGCCTGGGATAAGCGAGCCTCTAGCTGCAGCAAGGAAACCCTGACTGCAGCAGGGATCACTACTGCATGTGGGAGCTGCTTGAATTTCAAGGCCAGTACAAGCCTAACTGGAAGCCAAATATTTTGGCAGGGGTCAAGGTGGACAGACCTTGCCTTGGTGATCTTGGACTGCAGATTTGGAAAGGTTTTTAACTTATTTCTCCCTTGTTCTGCCGCCAGAGGGCACGGCTCCTTTCCTTGCCAGGAGAAGCATCAGCCAGCAAGAGCAGGGTGATTGCCTACTGGAGAAGTTTGATGTCCTTTTTCTTTCACCTCCCCCTTTACCCACTTTTCAGCTTCTTGACTGGACCTAAAGCCCTATCTGAGAAGAGGAAAGTACCTGAGAACTTTTGCCGAGGTGAAAGGGAAGACAGGCGGCTGCTACTTTGTGTGGCTTGGGAGAGCATCTGATATGGCTTCATCCTATGTGGATCCCACGGTTTGTGCGTTAATCAGAGCCCTGCCTCAGTGTCAGTGAAGTTTCCTGGCACCACAGGACAAGCTGTGCAAGCCTGAACTTCCCTGTTAACGACATCACGGACTGCCCCTTTCTGAGGCAAAGAAGAGATGCCATCCTATATCTGAAAAGCCTCTTTGTAGCAGCGTGACAAAGAGAATCCCAGCCAGTGGAACTCCCACTTTGTCCCTCAGAGCTCTTGGAAACTGGCTTGTACTTCGAAGACAGCACTGGGCACCTTGCAGCTTATTTTCTGCTTGAAGTCATAACCCTCTGCCTCATCCCCCAGGACAAACAACTCGCCTGGGCCATGCGTGGGTGAGGCTTGCTGCAGCTCTTGACCTGTGGAAACAAGCTGGGTACTGAACCAGATGCTCAATCCTCCTTCACAGCCTTCACAGACCGTGGCATGCAGGGCAGAGAGTAATAGGACAGTGACCTTCTTCTGCAAAGATCATTTAGTAAACAGCATGTTTTATTTTATTTCTTCTTCAGCAGCCCCTGCCAGCACAGTGACAACCAGCATATCCTCTGCTTTGAGGTGACAACAGAAATCCAACCACAGCAACTACAGATTTGAGCCATTTTCATCTTATTCCATTTTTTACCATAAATAAAATATAGGCTAAAATCTAGGATGTTAGTGATGCCTTCGGGAAGTCAGAGTAAGGTGAGTTCAGGAACACTGACAGTATAACAAAAAAGAAATGTGGTGTGTGTGGTAATTTGCACTAGCCTGAGGCTCAGTCCTACTCACTTTACAGTGAGGCTTTCCAACAGCCATTGGGAAGCAAAATAATTCTAGCTTGCAGCAAAGCTGGCCACCTTTTATCTAACAAATGCATTTCCAAACCTGCATGGGCTTTTTGATGCTGTATGAGGACTCAGGACTAATTTCCCAGATGTATTTCTCACTGATGAGAATTTATGCAAACGCATTTCAGGTTGTGAGCTGCTGGCAAATTGTTTGCTGTTCCTGATAAGACACGTATGCCTGGTCTCCAACAGTGGCATCATCAGGTTTTTGGCTTTCTGGTTAGAACAACAAAACTTTGTTCTTAAACCTTAGAAGTCACAAGAAACAAAAACTGGACTAGTGAAACTTTTTGGTTTAGTCTGATGAACTAAGATTTCATTTATCCTTAGTTACTACTGATTTTGATCATGATGAATACAATTATTCAGATACAAATATGTACAGAGTTATAAATAACTGTAATTTTCTGTCCATAAGAACAAAATAGGCAAACATAATCCTACCAAAGTAAGCACTTAATAATAAGCAAGAACAATAGCAAGCATTATTTTCATTTTTTGCAGATGCAATTGATATGAGTTGGAATTTAGCAGTTCAGTGGTAAAGGCAAAAAGAAAAACTAAGATATTGCTACACCCAAGCACCAGGTATCAGAGCCTGTTGTGCTGGAAAAGGTTAGGAGTCTGCAAGCAGTGACTTGGGCTGTAAAATTTTCTAAGCAACCAAGATTGTTTTCCCATGCAAATGATCAGGCTACTAAAAATACAAGGCTATTGAAAGAATCAGCTTTATATAAGCAGAAATGTATACAAATCAGCATTTCATGAAGGCTCACCATCAAGCATCAGCAGGTCTTTTATGAGTGTCTTAAACATCTGGTTTCATCCTCTCTCCCTGGCAAGTTGTCTCTCTACGTGCACCAGATGCCTCTGACACTGGGGAGCTGCAGGCAGCAAGACCTGGAGACTGAGAAAGGGAAAGGTAATTACCACCGGCAAAGAGAAGGACAACATGACTAAGGGGTGCCTTCCCAGGAGATTGGTGGATTTCTTCCCAAAGGGCAGACAAAATTTGCGCACTAAAACTGTGGGCTGCAAAAGCCCAGGGCAGGGCCCAGGGCAGATGCCCATGGTGCAATACAGCCACTACCACTCCTCCATGTGCCATCTCCAGCCTGGAAGCTGTAGTCCCACCACCAGAAGCAGAAGCAATAAGAACCCATCATCATCACCACAGTAAAACCCCTGTGATGTGACCCATTATTTCTTTTAGTATCTCCTGCCCATACATGAGACAACTAAAGGCATTCACTCTGTCCCCTTTTAAACCTATATCCTCCAGTTTCCTAATGACCCTTTGTCTTCTCTGCCAATGGCACAATATAGATGGTACTGAGGGGCTTCGTTCTGGCAGCAGTGCAGTCCCATTGCATTAATTTTGGATGAAAATGTCTGGTGCTAGAAATGCCTCTATATGTATTTCCAAATATTAGGCAACGTGAGTAATCTGGAACATCCCTGGGCAAAACTTCTGAATTAGGAAATCAGAAAAGGCTGGACTGTCTCCTGACCTCATGCACTAAGAACCTAGATAATTCAGATGTCAAATTCTCTTTCTATTCAGAATTTTAGCCTGGGAGGATCTGCTCTAACAGTTCTTTTGCAGTGACCAGAGGGGATCCTTTACTGAGCTTCCCATGGATAAAGTTTTGCTGCAGATCTTAGACATTGGGCTATGCCTCCCTTGTGACAGTAGGGTCAAGACTCAAGATAATTATGTAGCAACCATGACACTCCAGATGTACTCCTGGGTTCCTTGGAAAGCTGAACACGTAATGTCCATTAAGAAGTTCCGGCATATGGGATGTGGTCCACTTATAACTCCCCAAATGGTCAACAAAAATGGATTAAAAATATCATTAGCACTGTACAGGCAGGGAAACTGAAGTAGGAAGGGGAAGAGATTTCCCAAGGTCAGCAAGAGAGCCAAGAGCAAAATCAGGCCAACCACTTCTTGCTGTTAGACACAACCCACCAGGATGCAGCTGGTACTGGTGAAGGATAAATAAGCACTCCCCCCAAAAGAGATGGACAGCCATCACTTTAAATGCTCCTCAGTCACGCTGCTTTAATGGGTAAGAATGACTGATGTCTTCAGACCTGACTGTCCCACTGATAATGGCGATGGGGGCCATGGGCTGGACTGCACATCATAGGCAAAGCCCATCATGCTGGTTGATGTTAAATCCCTCGAGTGCCCCCTCAGCAAGTTTGCAGATGACACCAAGCTGAGTGGTATGGTTGACACACCTGAGGGATAGGATGACATCCAGAGGGACCTGGACAAGCTTCAGAAGTGGGCCCCTGTGAACATCATGAGGTCCAACAAGGCCAAGTGCAAGGTCCTGCACCTGGGTTAGGGCAATCCCTGGGGGATGAAGGGATTGAGAGCAGAGAATCATAGAATGGTTTGGGTTGGAAAGGACCTCAAAGATCATCTAGTTCCAATCCCCCTGCCATGGCAGGGACACCTCCCACTAGACCAGGTTGCTCAAGGCCCCACCCAACCTGGCCTTGAACACCTCCAGAGATGGAGCGTCCACAACCCCCCTGGCCACGGCCACCCTGGGAAACCTGCTCCAGTGTCTCACCACCCTCACAGTAAAGAATTTCCTTCTAATTTCCAATCTAAATCTACTGTCTTCCGGTTTGAACCCACTAGCCCTCATCCTATCACTACAGGCCTTTGTAAAAAGTCCCTCCCCAGCCTTCTTGCAGGACCCCTTCAGGTATTGAAAGGCCACAATGAGGTCTCCCTGGAGCCTTCTCTTCTCCAGGCTGAATAATCCCAATTCTCTCAGCCTGTCTTTGTAGGAGAGGTGTTCCAGCCCTCTGATCATCTTTGTAGCCCTCCTCTGGACCCTCTCCAACAGGTTAATGTCCTTCTTGTGCTGGGGGCTCTAGAGCTGAACACAGTAACTTGCACATTGCTGGCTCATGTTGAACACCCCTGTGGAGAAGGACTTGAGGGTACTGGTGGATGAAAAGCTGGACATGAACTGGCAATGTGTGCTCGCAGCCCAGGCGGCCAACTGTATCCTGATCTGCATCAAAAGCAGCATGGCCAGCAGATCAAGGGAGGTGATTCTGTCCCTCTACTCCACTTTCATGAGAACCCACCTGGAGTACTGCATCCAGCTCTGGAGCCCCCAATACAAAAAGCACATGGACCTGATGGAGTGAGTCCAGAGGAGGACCACAAAAATGATCAGAGGACTGGAACACCTCTCCTATGGAGAAAGGCTGAGAGAGTTGGGGTTGTTCAGGCTGGAGAAGAGAAGGCTCCAGGGAGACCTTATTGTGGCCTTTCAGTACTTAAAGGGGGCCTATATGAAAGATAGGGACAGTCTTTTTAGAAGGGTCTTCTGTGACAAGACAAGGGGTAGTGGTTTTAAACCAAAAGAGGGGAGATTTAGACTAGATATAAGGAGGTAATCTTTTATAATGGGAGTAATGAAACACTGGAAGAGGTTGCCCAGAGAGGTGGTAGATGCCCCATCCCTGGAAGCATTCAAGGTCAGGTTGGACAGGGCTCTAAGCAACCTGATCTACTGAAAAATGTCCCTGCTCTCCGCAAAGAGGTTGGATGAGATGACCTTTAAAGGTCCCTTCCAAATAAAAGCAGTCTATGATTCTATGTTTTATGATTCTATGCACAAACACTCTTGGAATTCCCCAGCAGGCAGCAGTGCTGCATAGCCCTGTCCTGTTGAGAGCTCTTCTGCCTCAAAGAAATGGTACAGAACTCCTCACTCTTTCATAGCATGGCATGTTGTGCATGGGCCTCTCAAAGCAACCCTAAGAATGAGTTTTGACCCCACCATTAGATAGCAAGGTGTTTTGACATTCAATAACCCACCACGACTGGGGCCTGGCAGTGTATTTTCTTCTCTTTCCAGCTCTCCCATGCATTGCATCTTTACGACTTGTGTTGGCTGTTAGACCAAGCAGAGGGAGATTGCTTTTGTCCTTCTTCCTTTGTTTCTTTCTGCAGGGCTAATGCACCAGCTTGTCCTTTCTGGTGAAGAGTCCTTCATTGCATTCCCGATAAGATGCCAGCCTCCCTTTGTCAGCAACATCCACCACAGCCCTCTGCCAGGGACCCCTCTGGGTGGATCCTCAGAACTCTGTCTCAGCTCAGTTTAAGATCTTATGTATTCAGTGTTGCCTACAGTGAAGAGTGGGCTCTGTGTAAGTAAGGCTCTTGTATATTCATTTCCCCCCTTTGTTGTTTTCTTTGGGAAAGTTAAACAGAAGCTGGAAGACCTCTACTGCAACCCCAATATTATTTTCTGGACCAGATGCTTATTTTAACACTGTGCACAGAAATAATAGAAAATTACTCTGGAAGAAATGGCATTGCAGCTTCTTTAAAGTAATTAGTATTTTGGCAGCAGCTACTTTCACCCACAGAAAGCAGCTCAGGGTTAAGAATGAAGGTGTAGAAGAAGAATTACTGATCACAGCCCTGGTCAGGTCAGTGCTTCTATTACAAACCTTTATTTTTTCCCTCTAGGAATTTTTATTTGGGCTGAAACCCAGCATACTGGTCAGAATTACTATTGATCTTTATTACTTTTACTGTTGCAATTGAGACACATCTTGAAAATATACTAAGTTTTGAACAAGACCAGAGATCCCTTCCTTTTTTAACCCTTCCACTATTTTACGAGTTTGGGACTGCATTGCTCAAACCCCTTTCCCCATTCAGCTCTGCAAAATTGTTGACTACTTAATGGATAAGTATTGTAGGCCTCAATAAAGAACAACTGTTTTGTTATGTTTGGTACCACCTATAGGAGTACAGAGCTTGTTTTGACTCTCTTTTGGTCTCTGCAGGGCAGTGTGAAACCTTGCAGGAAAGCTCTCCTTTTCTAGGAAACAGTTTTGCTGTGTCACTGCTATTCACCTCCTGCTTTCTGCAGAGCTTCACTGATTTCATCTCAGGAAAGGCAGCTGAAGTTTCACATCAATAATAATCCTCTCAGAGCAGGACTCAAGCGTGCTCCAGCAAACCTGGCCAGACTGCAGCACACCTACCAGACCAGCATGTGGAGTCTCAGGAGGCTTTGATCACTAGCGCAGAAAGGAGCAACCTGAAGTTACTTTGTAAAGTGAAGTGCCAGTTATGGATAATTGTTGAAAAAATAAATAGGATTTGCTGTTTATCATCACTTTCCTGCAGTTCTAAAACTGAACCAGGGATGTTGTCAGGAGCCAGCATTTTCTGGATGCTTCATGCTAGTCTGCCTTTGCTACACTCAGGGACACACACTGCAGCAGGAACGGATTTGAGGAAGCATGAAGAACCAACAGCTTTTGCTGAAAGGAGTTTTCTCATATTTTTATCATTATGATATTTCTGGTTTCAGTCGAAAAAAATCATTCAAAATAATAAAGCCTGAATTGTTTTCTTCTCCTTAATCTATTTCACTTTTCCCTCTTGTTTACTCCTCTGTTTTCCTTAGCAACTGGTGCAAGGAGGAGAAAAGGAGGTGAAAAATAAACATTTTTTTTTAAATAGAAAGGAGAGGGGGTGCTGTTGTTTCTGCCAAACAAAACAGAAATGTTGCATCAAAACAGAAAATCTGTAAAAGTGGTTGCTGGGGGAAATTTTGTATTTTTACGGGTATTTTTACGGGTATTTTTATCACCATCATCATTAAACCCACTATGCTTTCAGCACTACCTTTCACTGCTAGGAAAGACTGATGATTTCTTCAGAAATCATGGAGTGGATGCAAAGACAGGGTCAGGCCATAAAAGCAGAAGGGTGTCAAGCAGTGTCACATGAGCAATTTGAGCCATGGAGCTGGTGACTCACTTCTCCTGCCCCTGGACTAATGACCACCTTTTCCTAGTCACATCCTGGTCTTCTACTTCCACAGAGTGCAAGCAGCAAGCAAGTCTCAACAAGAGAGGAATCGCTGGCCAGAAGAACTCACCTCGAAATACCTGTGCTCTGATCAACTGATGTTCTGACCAAGGGAAATCTCACCCAACCCCTGACTTTTCCTTTCCTTCAGGAACAAGGTATCAGGCAAGGACAAGCCAATGCTGACAACATCATCAGCCCTAAACTACTAGGGACATCACCCTCTGCAGGAAGCTGGGCTGCATGCAGTGCACCAAAATCTTCTCAGGTCAATTGATAAAGGCCAGTATCCTATGTAGGACACTGCTTAAACTCAGTGCTGATCAAAGCTGTGGCTGTCTAGACTCCAGGACTGAGAAATACTTTTGCACCTTTGCTGCTGATCAAGGTCAGGATAACACATTGAGTGATAGCTTTTCCCTTCAAGAGGTCCAAGGGAAAAGAACTGTCATCACTGCATCACATCTTGTAGTTGGGTACCTGTGTATCATGCACAGGGCATCTAAGACATTTGTATTAGCGTTATGCTACACAGTTAGCAAGTCAGAAGAATTTGTCCCAGATCTTTTAAAAAATCCAGATGTAGCCACTGGACAGGTTTACCCAATGTTTGACAAAGCTGGTGCCAGATGCAATATAGACACTCAGACAAGATAGAAATGTTGATATTTGGAAGAGGTTGCACCATGAAAAAAAAATGATAAAAATCCATCAACTGTCAGCTGAAGTCATTTGCTTGACTACTATGAGAGGTGGGAGGGGGCAGATTGCTCTCTGCTCTGAGATGCTCTGCAGGCCAAAAAGACCTTTTCCGTCATTGCCTGACAAAAAAGCAGCATTACTGTCAGGAGCAGATCTCACCCCTGTGACCCATCAGCAAAAACTGTCTAAGAACAAGGAAATGAAAGGTTTCAGATTCATAATTTCACTGGTTTTAAAAAATAAGCAGGAGATTTTTAAGATTAGGGGCTCAGTTTTCCTGCTTTGTCCAAGATTTTTCTGCAGTGAGGTAAACCAAGGAATGGTCAAGTGGTTGATGTAGCCCCACAGGGAAAAGCAAAGGGATGGGAAATGGGGTCTTGTGCAGTGTTCAGGACAAGTTATACAACTGTAAATAAAAAGCACTTTGGTGACTCTTGATAGAATGAGTGATTTATCCTATTTCAAATTTCCATTTGGATTTGAGATACACAGATTTTGGCATATTATCTTTGCCTGTGGGTATATCCCACATATTGTCAATCCTTGATGGGAAGGACTATCCTGGAGAGAATTAGCCAGGTTGAGGGGTGAGTCACCGCCCTTTTCCTTCAGCTGATGGGATGTGTTCAGTCCCCAGGGAAATTATGGAGAAATGCAACTTCCCTATTAATGGGTCCAGTAGAAGAGGCACCCCAGCCAGCTGTGAAAGACTGATACAGACATAATAGCATTAGGCTTTGCCATTTCCCTTGGACTCATTTGGTTTGTGACCATGCACTGTGGGCAGCTCCAGTAACTGCAGTGACTGGTGGACCATGTCATGAGCAAGAGGGAGCTGCCTCCATGGAGCAGCTTGCAGCAAGATCAATGCAGCAGCAGAAGGTGGGGATACCATGCGTGTGCCTGAGGAAAGACAAACTCACTCGTGATGGTACAACAACAAATGAAGAAGGGCAGAATTAACAATGCAAGCAATTTGTACAGAGATGGATGGGTGCTTCTTCATAGCTTTTACCATGCCACTAGTCTGTAAAACTAAAAGGCTAGTTGCAGAAACTGAGTTCAATCAGCCCTTATGTGCTGAGGAGAACCAGCAAGAAGTATGATGGCTGCTTGCACTTCCCTTGGCTTCAAGCCACAGGAAGACTAAAGTAAATGAAAGCAAAGTAGGAAGAACATGAATGCCTCTGCTCCAGATGTGTTGTGTACAGGTTGCTTGACAGACAGGTGATGAAACAGAGAGCAGAGTGCCACGAGGTTGGCAATTGCTATCTGCTAAGTATTTTGCAAGGGGCTGCCACCACAATGGCAGCTTCTTGTGAAGATGCTTGGAAGAAAGTGAGTGGGATATGGCCAGGAGAGAGCAGGGAGAAGACTGAGCAGAAAATGAAGGAGGCAGAGGAAGCTGAAGGAGGTTCAAGGAATAAAGAGCCCCTCAGCAGCAGTGGGAGTGTGGGAGTAGATGGTTGAGTAGAGCAAAAACATCTGCAGGTGAGTAGGGGTGAAGCTGGATTACAGGGACATGCCATTGCAAACAGAAGTGGTTTATCCAAGGAGCAAACCTCTCTGCCAAGAGGTTATCTAGAGAAGTATGGAGACACTAATTCAGGAGGCAATTTTTAACCTTGGCAGCTGCCTTATCCAGTCTCCTCAGGAAGGCAGAGGAAACCTGATGGATACAGGGTTCTGCAACACTAAGGGATATTTCTTGTTTAGTTAATGTTCCTGATTTATGCAATGATAACAAGAAAAGCACTGCTCTGCCATTCTACCTCTATAGGTCAGAAGTTTAAGGTTTTAGTATTGCTATCATTTTTGTTTTTAAACATTGAAATACCCAGGCTGGACATTGTATATCTTTCCCACTAGCCAGCATTCTGCAGCGGCAGCCTCATTGGTATTCTGTCTTTCACTTGAGCAAAAAAACCCACTCTGCATCGCCACAACTAAGTACTTCCCCACTGCGATACAGAGATTGCCAAACAGTCACACTAAATTCAACATGTCCCTGCTAACATATTTTATTCATACTGATGGTCTGCTTCACAGTGTGTTCCCAAAGACTTGCATTAAAATTTAAGCTCCAGACTTCTAACAAAATATATAAAGCAAAATATAGTACCTTTTTCTACATAGCTGTACAATGAAGCTGCCTCTCCTTCAAGGCTGATCTACCACAGATTCAGGCTGGGTTTTTTTTTCCCCACACAAGGCTTGAGCGTCATCCTCTACCATGGAAGAACTTGTAACTTCTTAAGGAGTTATTGTCTATAAAGTCCTGCTCCTTTTTCCAGTTAAAAATTAATTTCAGGCTGTGGAGAAGTTTTGGACTGGATGATCCAACAAAGTGAGGCTTCCTCCAAGACAGTGTTCATGAGTGGACCCCGCCAGGATATGCAAAGTCCCTGACACTTGGGGCACTGTATTTCCATCTTGAGGAGCAGGAGTGGCCCTATCTGTTGGGGATTAAAGTCTCACTGGCCCCTCTTGGTTGGATCTTTTCCTCACATTCTGCCTACTGCCCAGTAAAGTGGTGGAGTCACCATCCCTGGAGTATTTAAAAGATGTATAGATGTGGTGCTGAGGGACATAGTTTAGTGGTCACTAGTGGTAGTGTTGGGTTAACTGTTGGATTTGATGATCTGAAAGGTCTCTTCCAATGAAACGATTCTATAACTCTGATTTTGTTCATGAAAGGAAATCCAACTAAACTCATGATGGAATTTCAAGTAAGATGTTGCAGGGAATCCGACAGCTTTGTGGGCCTGAGCCATTTTTTGCAGGGCTCTCCTTTGCTGTCAGCAAGTCTAGGGTTTCACCTGTGGGTTTGCGCAGAACTTACAGGAGCATCCTCCAGGTGCAATAAAGGTTGTGTAACATCTGACCCCGAGCTACACAAGTCATAGCACTCTGTCATACATTGGATACTCCAGGGACTAGGAAGTGTCTGGGCTAAACTAGATTCTTTCCACCGCCCACGGGGAAAGACAGGATCTCCAGGGGATGTTTCACAGCCTCTCACACATGTTTTAGGGTAGGAGGACTCACCATCCAAAACTCCCTCCATCATGCAAAAGACATGCAGCACTTGAGTTTCCTCTCACTGACTCTTGTTAGAAACTGCTTTTTCAATTTTTACTGGCACCAGTATGAGTCCACCCTTGGTGCCATGTGCGCATTCCCTAGGTCATGAGGTTGTGCACTGCTCCATGAACAACAGTGCACTCCAGGGATGGTAAGACTGGGCTGCTCCATGTGGGAAGGAAAGCTGAGAGCCAAACCAGGTGATCAGCGCAGGTCCAGTGTCAATAACCATGACCAGACACAGTCCAGTGATGTCCAGGCAAGGCCAAAGTGACAAGGTACATCTGAGGTCAAGCCAGGAACTTGAGCCACTGTGATCCAAGGCTAGACACAGCACACACGGCACAACTCATGCAAGAGCTAAGGCCAAGGGACTGGTCTTCAATGCTGCTCATGGGCCAGTGGGTGATGGAGGGTCCAGGGAAGGCTGGTCAGAGCAATGACAGCTTGTTCATGTACTTCGGTTCCTGATAGCTATTGTGAGGGGAAGCTTAGGAATAGTGTTACCCCTTGGATGGTTAAGCATTTCTAACACTTGGCCAATAACAGGACTTACTTTCAGATGCTCAGCTTTCTAATTGCCACCAAGCTTTATTCTAAGACCTTTTTCTCTCCCACTCTTCAACATTACATGACTATTAATAGCCACTCCTGCAAGGAGCTGGAAGCAGAGGGAGGGCTAAGAAAATTGTATTTTGAAATGCCGCAACTGCTCACCTGCAAAGGAATGGAGAAGTGATGCTCACTACCAGCTTCTCCCTCTCCCACCAGAGCCTCCCAGGCAGCACCAGTTCCCAGGCTCAGGCAGCTCAGCCACAGCCGTAATTCAATGTGAGTCAAAAATTTTATTTCGGCAGGAAAAGCTGAAACAGCAGAGGGCTTCTTGTCATCGTCTCTGGACAAGCCCAGGAGAGGCAGAAATGGTTTGTTTAATGCCGTCTCTCATTATTCCTGGCACTTTATGACTCATTAAGTGTCCTAGTTTTGTAACTAACTCCTGCTGAGCTCAACATTTGATACACATTTATGGGTGGCCTGTTGGCTGTAATAACGATTGAACTATTCGTAATTCCACTAACCATGTTAACTCCTTCCTTTGCATGCCAGGCTTCCTTTAAACAACTATAAGAGAAAGATGCTGGGGACTTCAGCTCTTAATGCAGAATGAATCACATATATCTGTGCAATTTTTAAAGAGAGCTATATGCTGCAATGAGACACACTTGTTCTGAGCTCAGATAAACTATGCTGTGTCCTAATACCTTTGACACTTCTTCCCTTCTATATCTACTATGCTTTTTACCATGGATGTATCCACGCAGATGGATGCTTGATGCTGATTCCCCTCAGAAGAAGGTCAGCAGCACATACATCAGTATTCATTCACTTGTATGGAATGGGAACAGGAGCCAAATGACCCTTCTTGCCCATTACAGGTGAGAATTAGAAGCAAGGGACCTCTGTTCAGGAACCTTTTTGTGATATAAGTGATCTTGTCAGTTCTTCCCCCGTTTTCCAGCTTGGTTTCTTTGTAAAATGTCACCGAGAATTCAAAACAGAGCCCAGCAACATGTTGACCCAGCCTGACAACTGATGCAAAGAGGGCAACTGCAAACCCTCAGCATAAGTTTGATAGAGACAAGTATTTTTTGAGATGACAGCATTTTTAACCTGTCACTTCTGAAAGCGTCATGCACAATCACCTCTGAGGTAGACAGATAGGTCTGTGATTTAGGTTAATTTCATTCACTTGAAGCACAGAGTCACTTAGCCTGGCCACTCTGAAAAGATGTGACTTTCTGTGCAGAGCAGAACAAATTCAGTCTGTGTATATTTTGGAGCATGGCTGAAAAGTCACCAACAAAATCACACAGGTCTAAACTGAAGGTCAGTATCCCGGGTTACTTTAAACTCAAAGTGGAAGCTTCAACCAAAGAGTCTGTCACAGAAGTGTGCCTGATTTCAGACTAATTTGAATGAGAACATTCTCAGAAATTCAGTGGTGTGTAGGACAGCATTTGAGATGGCCTTGTACTGGGTCTGGGTGGGCTGCTTCTTCACAGCAGTGCTGTGCCTTGTATCTGTGGCTAAAATAGCATTGGTAATACACCAGAGTTTTGGCTATTGCTGAGCAGTTCTTGCACAGCATCAAGGCTTCCTCTCCAATGCTCCCTGCCCCAGCTTTAAAGGTCTGTAGGCTGGAGATGGCCAACAGGTTGGGAGGGGAAATAACTGGGACAGCTGACTCAAACAATCGAAGGGATATCCCATACCATATGATGTCATGCTCAGAAATAAAAGCTGAGGGAAAGGAGCATGATGGGAGGACAGTTGTGATGATGTCATTTATTTTTCCAAACAATTGCTATGCATAGCAAAGCCCTGCTTCCCAAAAAGTAGCTGGGCATCTGCCTGCTGATGGGATGTAGTGAATGAATTCCTTTTTTGCTTTGCTTCTGTGTAAAGCTTTTGCTTTTCTTAATATTTGAATTTATCTCAACCCATGAGCTTTTCCATGTAATTTTCTACCCCAGTCCTTTTGAGGAAAAAGGGTGAGAAAGCAGCTGGGTGGGTGTCTGGTAGCCAGTCAAGGTCAACCCTCCACAGGGTTCCGGACAAAGATTAATTTGCTTGACTGGTTCTTTCCATTTCGGTTACTGCTGTTCACAAAGAAAACAGATGATGTAAACTTCAAAGGCATTTTTATGTGAGAATTGTCAATTTGATTCAATACTGCCAACCTCAAACATTCAATAATCATCAGTCTTTGTTAAAAAGAAGGAAAACACTTCGGGTCTTACCTTGTATGTCTTGGTGTTTGAGCCCACAAGGACATGGTTTTATGACCAGAATATTCTAATTCAAGCCTGTGTTGCCCTACTGTGAGTGGCCCCACTCTCACTGTTTTATATTCCTGCTGCTTGTCTTGTATCAAGACTAGCAGTCAGGAGAAGAATCAAATGAGCTTCATAATCTGGCTGGTGAAAACACAGACAAGAAGGGTCTTGCTCATTCTTGCAAAATCTTTTGTTTCCAAAGTGGTTTGCAGTAGCAGCCAGGCTGTGTTCAGAGTCTGTCACAGGGTGGCCCAGAAGGAGTGGATGATGCAGGAGGTCTACACAGGAGCTTAGTTTGTCACCGCAGCATTTCTCAATGTGTGCAGCAGTTCCTGTCAGCATGAAAAAAAAAACAGTCACTCATTTCAGTCAAGTGTTTTGACTGCATATTTCTGGTTTTGTCCTGCATTGCTTTATGCAAGGTTTAGACACTTACTATTGGTGTCTCAGGCTTTTGCTGAATTATGGTGTTTTAAAGTTAGAGACATGGCTGTTATGAGTTGAAGAAAATGCACAAAATCATCTCTGGAGGAGTGAAAACAATGAATTGCAACACACAGCCTTGAGTGTCAGAGAATAAGCTTCTCTGGAAGGGATTTATTTATTTTCTTACCTCGTGAAACCGGTGACATCTCTCAGGAAAGACTCCCTGTGGGGAACTTGATCCTTTGGGAGGGAGGATGAGCTAGTGCTTAGAGATGAAATGCAAAGGTGTTTTCAGCATAGCGGCTGGCTGCTCCATTTTCTAATACAGCACATTATACTGTTAATGGGAATGTAGCTTTTCACCTTCTGTTCTTCTCCCAGTAGAATTAATTTCAGCACTGTTTGCATGCCAAGCATGCACACTCACAGCTGTGAGCTCCAGGGAGAGGCACAGCTTGGACCTGCACAGATAAGATCACAGAGAGCCTCAACAGGGCTGGGAGCTGAACCCACTGCCTTTGCCAAGTGACTTCACCAGAAGACCATCTTTGCTCCTGCCCACAGGAACTATCCCATACCATTACAGACAGGCCTCAGAGCCAGTAGATCTGGTGAAAAGCATCAAGCGATTTCAAAGTCCTTTGGGAGATCTGCAGGGACAGGAGTTTTCTGTTCCACTCTGTGATGCAGTAAAGATGGGAAAAACACCCACTGTTTCCCACAGAGCAGCTATCCCTTCCCAGGAGGCTAATTCAACCTGTACCCCTGGTCCTGCAGGAATCTCTCTGTTTCAAGGCTGCTTGTGTCATTTATTAGAAGAGAGCAGGGAGGAACAACTTTTAAAGAAGCAGGCTGTGAATGGGCAGGGAAACACAGGCTGCCAAGTCTTTGGGAACCCTCAGAGATTAAAGTACCACAGGAGTGCCACATGGCAGTGCTGCTGGTATGCGTACTGTGCTGCTCAAGTAGCCCTCCCCATGCCGGTTATGGAGAGAGGCAATTGTGGAGCTGGAGACATGGAGCTCACTAAATCTGATGGTCATGGAATGGGAAAGTAAAGGGAGTAAGTTGTTCCATGCAACAGCAGCCACTGTCCCAAGCTGGGAAAGCCTGGGAAACAAAGCAACAGGGCATGTAAGTACTTCCCTGGGAGCTGACTGTGAATGAAGCTGCTTGGTTTTCACTTGGATTTGTAGTTGCATGTTTGTGAGGAAAATAAGGGTGGAAAAGCTGGAGAAACACCATTAGAGACTTTCTGAGAGGACTGCAGGCTTGTACTTAAGAGAGGAAAAAGTACCTCCTGCTGTGGGGGTGTGCTCAAGGTACACAAACTGCTGGAATATCAACTCCTATTTCATTCTTCTAGAATCAAACCGCAAAGCCCCAACTCCTAACTAGCTGCTCAGATCAAAAGGAGATCATCTGTTTTCCAAGTGCTTAGGTAAGAGAAGAGTGAAATCATCAGATGTGAAGCAGAGTTTTTGCTCTATTATTGCAGCGCCAACGCACAGCATCTTAAATAAAGTCAACAATATTATTTTGTGTGTGCTTAGGAGCAAACTGTAATCCCTCATCCAACATTACCAGAGGCTGTAGTTACCCCAGTGTAAATGAGGCCATAACTATATATACACAGCCATTAACTTGGTTCCCATCATTGTAACTGCTATGATTGCTTTTTGTACCCAACGAAGAAAAAACAGCAGAAAACTTGTTTACTGGTATGTTTGTTTCATAGAATCATAGAATGGTTTGGGTTGGAAAGGACCTCAAAGGTCATCTAGTTCCAACCCCCCTGCCACGGCAGGGACACCTCCCACTAGACCGGGTGGCTCAAGGCCCCATCCAGCCTGGCCTTGAACACCTCCAGGGATGAAACATACACAGCCTCCCTGGGAAACCTGCTCCAGTGTCTCACCACCCTCACAGTAAAGAATTTCCTTCTAATTTCCAATCTAAATCTACTGTCTTCCAGTTTGAACCCACTAGCCCTCATCCTATCACTACAGGCCTTTGTAAAAAGTCCCTTCCCAGCCTTCTTGTAGGCCCCCTTTGGATACTGCAAGACAATTTGCATGTATTTTTTACATCTGTGGAGAACAAAGCTCTTGCTATCGACAAGACAAACTTTCTGAAGTGGAAACCTTCAGGCCAGAGCTTGCTTTCTTTGCCCCGTACTCATCAGCAGAGGGTGATTTGCGAACCTGTCAATAAAGTTTATCAGGGCGGTGAGTCACCACACGATAACCCTGAAGGTCACCGGGCGGCTTGCCCAACTGGCCCAGCCTCGGTTAAAGAATCCAAACGACGATTTGAAGCTGAAAGTCAATAACGACGGGATTTTGCAGCCTGAGGCCTGCCTGCGAGACACCACTTCCGCCAGTATTTCAGTTCAAACGTGTCTGGGCTAGGGCTGCCGAAGACACACCAAACGCCCACCGCACAAGAGGCCACGGCTCTGCCCGGAAGCCCCTCGTCTTCCCAGGGGGAACTGGACGGGGTCACGTCACCTGCTGGGACTGCTGTCACCAAGAGACCACCCTTCCTTGGGCGTCACCGCCCCTCTGCTAAGCGGGAGCCCCCCCCCC
>VZZY01024894.1:118910-171455 GCA_013400335.1 Eurystomus gularis | reverse complement strand
GCCTGGGCCGGGTGGCAGCCGAGGGCTCGCCAGGCCCCGGCCCAGCGGCGAGGCAGAGGGGGCCGCGCCGGACTGAGTGGCCGTTCGAAGGGCCCCTGGGGCTTCACTGTGGCTTTCTTTCCCACCCAGGAAGATCCCGCCTTGCTCCGCTGGTCCTACGCTAGGACGCAAAATGTCTACCCTACTTTCCGCCCGACACCTAAGACGTCCTTTCTAGGAGCTCTTTTTGCAATAGGCCCTCTCCTCTTCTGGGGTGCTGTCTTCAAAGTTGACAGGGTAAGTCACTGGACATCAGTGAACACCAGATTGTAAAATGCAGATCTGCCTAGAGGGTTAATTGGTGGGATCCTCTTGCATCTAAGAATGGTTAATACCGTTAAAGTAATGAGGGAAGAAAGGCTGCTGGCTCAGAGCCTCATAACTGATTGCAAAGTCCTGTTGTGCAGAGAGACATTTACCCTTGGGTATGGCCAGTCACTGTTTCCCTGATAAGGATGTTCTGCTATAATAAAGCTTTCCATAGCACTGGTGGTGTAAATGAATCGTAAGAGACTGTTATTTTCAGCTGTTGACATGCAGTAACTGCACCTTGTAACATAAATAAATAGGGTGTTTATGGCTGACCAACCTGGCAATATTTCTGTGTGAATTCCTTGGCCGTTTCTCTAATCTCATGAAGCGAATTGGAAGGAGTGCTTATGCTGATTACAGTGCCTGATCACAGCTGGATGTTTAAGATTTTGGGAGGTTTAGCTTGCTTCTGTTCTAACTCCTGAAATGTGGGCGTCAGAATCTGAGCAAAGGTAGATAATTCTGAAAAAAATTCAGCTATATATATACATAACAAAATGCAAAGTGACTGGAAGGCAGTGGCTGGTTTTACTAGTGAATTTGTGGCTATTTTAAAATGCTTTTATTTTCCTCCTTTGCACAAAAGTAGCATTTTTAGATCAAGTCATAAACTGAGAAGCACAAACATCAATTAAAATTAATATTTGTAGAGGATGTTGTTAACTAGGATGGATCGAAAATACAGGTTTTAGGAAACATGCTGAGCATACTGGTATAAATATTTTTGAAACTTCAGCATCTCTCCAGCATTTTGGCATGCTGCTTTTGTTTTGTGCATAAAGCCACACTGGGCTTAGCCACCAAATGTAGCTTAGCCTGAGAATGCTTGAAAATAAACCTGTGTGAGTGAAATCTAGACATACTTGCCTGGGAGTATTTAAGATGAAGTCCTTAATGTAGTCTCCAGGACAATTTGCTTTCCTTTATTCCTGTGTTCCTCTACTTCTTTATTACTGATGTTTGGGGATTTTAAATTGTTTTCAGGTGGTATATGAAGCACAATAACTGTAACACACTTTTTTCTCTGAGGAGTATTTGTTGTGTGTCTGGGAAAGCAGAAGACAAATTGCCAAGTCTTAAGCTAGTCTTATGGTTTCATCCAGCAGAAGGAATCTGAGCAATATCTGCAGTGTCCATGTACCGTAACAATAACTGTCAGAAAAGTACGTAACCGCAGAGTGAGACAGAAATGGGCTGAAAGTAAATACAGGCACATTTAGGCGAGTTCTTTAGAAGTTTCTCCATAATTAGAAGTCTCTCCATAATTAGATACCTAAACTGGATTATTCAGCCAGAAGGAGGATGCAGAAACTAAATGTATAAGTTAACTGTCAGGCAACTAGTTTGGTGAAAAATACATCCTGGGGGTTGGTCTCTGCTGGCCTGTGAGAGTGGCTGGATGTCCAGGGAGGTCAATCTGAGCCCATCTTCTTTAGCTAGTAGGTGAAGCTAAATGCCTTTACTTTTAAAATATTTATTTATGCCTTTATTTAAATTTTTTTGTTTTTGCTATTTAACCACAACGGCTGTCACCAGAGTTTGTGCTTATGGAATCATTTAGGTTCATTTAAGATCATACATGGTACTATCTTCCTTTAGTCAGTGCTGAAATACTAGGACCGCTTTTCTTTCATCCCAGGCTAATTGAATCTCATTCTCTAATGGGACGATGCTAAAGGTTTTCTTTCTTCCACAGGATCGTAGAGAGAAGCTTATCCAAGAAGGTAAATACGAGCAACCGTTCAGTATGTTTTAAGTTCCTGGAATTGCGGTGCTGTTTATGGAGTATAAATAAAATAAAGATATACCACGTGCTGATGTTTCTCCTTCATAAGAATAAATCTTAATTGCTTGTTGGTTGCCTTGCATCTTTAACAATTGTGGAAAGTGCAGGTGGATACAGAGAGGTTGTTCTTCTTTGCTCCACATGCAGAGGCTTCTTTTAAACTGTGGAAGTTGCTGCTGTCAGAGCAGCACAGGCTGAAATTTAAAATTAATAGCAGGCTAGCATGTTAAGCAAGCCCGAAACAGTGTCCTGAAGAACTACTACTCACCTACGAGGTATTTCTTCCTGGCATGGGTTTGACTGTGTAGTTTGCCTTAATAAGATAATAGGCAAGTTCTGTGATATATTTTTAATAACATTAGGAGCCTGCCTGCCTGCCTGCTTTCAATAAGTTGAGTTGATTTTTCTTTTCCCTAATAAAATATAAGCCTAAACCATGTATTGGATTATTGCAATAAAGTTCTGGATAAAATTACTGTGCCAGACTTGGAAATAGCGAGCTGGACGTTGTCATGCTATATGTGACTAGCATTCCTACTAATTCTGTGATTCCTGCGAGTGGGATACAAGAAGTAAAAAGATAAGGATTTTTATTTCTGACACCGATTGCCTTACAGTATAGAAGAATTCCATTTCACTCCTGCAAGTGAGCTATGATTTTTAAAAAACCCAGCAAGCCCAAGTGAACCTTGTGCCTGCAAAGATGCCTTCTCTGCTTATTCTTTTAAGAACACAAATCTTTTCTGCCCAGGTCAGCTGGTGTTTGAGGCTCTGGAGTTGTTACTGTCAAAAGCACCGAAATGTGAATGCAAGGAAAAGATTTTAAATTCAGACTTAAGTTTTCACATGGCCTGTAGGTGCCGTCATGATCCAAACAACCCTTGTTCTTCAGATGTTGTATGGGAGTGGTTTCTTCCCAAATATTGAGGTCAATGCCAAAAGCTCAGTCTGATGCAGAAGGTGAAAACTTCTCTCTGCCTGCTGGGAAAGCAGCCTTTGTGAAGTCAGCAGAAGCAGCTCTACCAGGCCCCTTTCCTGCATTATTAGAATGCAAATACAGGCCCTTTGTAGTCCCTCTCCATCACAGTGAGTTGATGAGCTTTTTCACAGTATCACAGAATGGTTGAGGTAGGAGGGGAGCTCTGGAAGTCATCTGGTCCAACCCTCTGCTCGAGCAGGGCCACCTAGAGCAGATGGCTTTTGAGTATCTCCAAGGATGGAGATTGCACAACTCTGGGCAACCTGTGCCAGCACTTGGTCACTCGCACAATAAAAATTAGTTTCCCAATAATTTCTTCTAAAATGTCTGGGGTTTGATTTATTTTTTTAAAAAGTGTTTCCTTTTGTAGCTCTTCCCTTTCCCATTTGGATCATGAAGCGTTCAGGCAGTGGGGAGCTTGGCAGTGATGCTGTGTGGAAGGCTGTGGCCTGCTTTTGCAATCCCATAGGTTCTCCCAGTGCACCTGTCTCTGCAGCATGTTCTGCTAGCTCAACTAAAGCAAACCCAGATTATTCTCTCTGCAGAACATCTTATAAAGACTGTCACAAGTGATATTACAAGATACAGCCGTGGGTCAGCGTGGAGAGAGAGGCATCAACGCATGGGGAAAGTGGTATTTAGGGAAAGAAATAATTGCTTGTCTGAGCATGCTAAATTAACTATCTTCCTGCTGCCACAAACTAATTTGATCTCCCAGGATCCATTTCCTCAGCTAATTGGAGCTGGAGTTGCCACACATGGAAATTCTCCCTTGCAGCTGTATTTGTTTCAGGCCAGTGGAGCAAATGGTTCAGGAGGGGCTGTAGATGAGCGTGGTGCCTCTAGTCTTTTAGGCCAGCCTCAACTGATGCTTGAGGCACCTGCCACAGCCCTGCCCTTTGCAGAGGAGAGTGTCAGATGCTCAGATTGTCAGATGCGCAGATTTGAGAGTGGTGCTTGGGGAAAGGCAGCCCTACTTTCCTCTCATCATTCGCAGAACTCTCCAAGCTGCTTTCTTGAAAGGCACGAAGGTGCTACGCAGCTGGTGATGGGCTTGGTGGTTTGAGGCAATGGTGCTGAGTGTGGAGAGGACGAAAAGGGGAGTTTCCCTTCAGAAATGTAGGGTGGAGTCAGTAGGGTGAATGTGCCTCATGGAATTTTACTGTCGACTGATGTGATACCACCTGTGTCTGCTGTAGGAATGAGTCTATAGCAAGAGAAATTCAAGCCCGTGGGTCACTGGATGATAGTTTAGGTCCCAAACAGAAAACAAACTTTTCCCCTCTGCCTGTGAAACATTTAGACCTCCTTTATCCTTGGATCAGCCTGATTAAATCAGCTTCTCTTGCGCATTGGTTCTCCAACGTCCTTTTCTGAGCTGGCTATTTCAGAGTAAACATCTCCTTGTAGATTTTATAATGCAGTACTTTACTCAAAGCTGCTGGGATTTTTTCCCCAAGGATCTGGTGCGGATCCAAAACCAGTGATGGGTGTAACTGACTGAAGTTAGGTGTCACAGATCTACATTTCCTTCTCTTTTGGGAAATTGACGATTGTTTCTCTTGGGAAGTAAGAAACCTAGATCCTGCTTTATAATGGGAAATTTCAGGTGGGTATCTGCTAAAGCACAGACCTGAGGTTTTTGGCCGTGCTCCTGGTTCCCACCCTACTTGGGGCATTGCTTTCTGCCTCCATCCTGTAGAACTCACCAGCTGGGAGTGAAGTTTGCATACTCCAGTGAATTTTGAGGTCCTCCACAATGTCATCTACACTTGAGCTTTCTTTCAGGTACCTTCCCTGGAACAAACGCCATGACTCGCCAGACAAGCCCTTTCACATTTGCTGTGCTGCAAATTAGCACTTAACTAGGGAGAGAATTTGTCAAGTGCTGACAAACAAGTCGATGCTGAAGGATGGCCAGAGTGTGGGGTTGGAAAGGAAACTTCACTTGGCAGTGAAGCGCTTTGGATTCTCCAATCTTTTCTAATTTGCAGTCTACTTTTCTGACAAGTCTTTATTTCCTTGGCAACCCTCTACTGATCAGCAGGTTGAAGTGGCCTGCATAGGAGGCTTATGTCTGGTAGAACCTTCAGCTGTGTTTGTAAAGCTCTTCCCCTACAGACAGAATAAAATGCTTTGTTGATCCCCAGCTTCTTCCTGTGAAAGACACAATGGGTTGTATTTTCAGGAGGCCCTGTGAACAGGGGCTCGCTGTCGCCTCATGTCCACACAAGGTACAGCATTCACACCAACGACACATGGTGAGAACCGCACAAGAACTTCAGCTTCAGCTTGTTACAGCTTTAATTAGATACTTGAAAGTTAAGAATAACAGTGGTTTTTAATTGCATTTCCCAAGTTACGTAGGGATGTTTCATGGCTTGGTGGCTGCTGGAAATGCCATTCTGTGCTGGAGCACTCTGCATTGGCCAAGTCAACTGTGCCACCACACGTAGGTATGCTGGATTTCCCTGCCTTCACTCATGTATTGCAAGGAACAAATACTTTTCTTTACTTGCACTTAGGGTTGAAATGGCTTTTTAGAGGTTCCCAGCACTTGTAGTAGCTTTTATCTAGGCGGTTGGAGGTCTGAAGGCCCCATTTGGTGACAGCAAGACTGAGGGAAGATTCGAACATGAAGGCCTGTTAGGAAGAGAGAAGGTATGTCAGGGAAAGTGAGTGAGTTTAAATCCAGGCAAGGTGGCTCTGCCATAAACAGGAGTTGTATGCATAGTCCTACACTGCCAAGTTCTGCCTCCAGATTGATCAATCCAGGAGGAGAAAGCTCTTCAGAGCTGGCATTGCAATGCTGGTATTAACCAGGCCTCAGAAGTGTCTTTCAACTGCCTGCATGCCCAGGAAAGCCAGGTTGTTTCTAAAGCTCTAATTCAAGGTCTGTTGATGATCATCATTAGATTTTAGGGGGTGGAGAACAGAGGACAGTTGGGGGTTTTCTTCTTTGTCCATAGGCTAAGATGAAAATTAATTTAATCAGCATGAAAATTTCCAGCTTCCTGCTCAGGCAACAATTTATGTGGGCAGATGATCAAAGCTGCCTGGCATCGCATGTCTCCAGGGGAGCTCCTGGTGCTGATCGGTAAGGGAGGTGAATGCTGCAGCAGTTTGGTCCAAGTACTTTTCCAACTTGCCAGCAAGAAGCTAGGCTGTACTTTGAGAGTGGCACAGCTGCGCTATGCTGTGCGGTATTCAAAATCTCACTGGCTCACTTGGCTCCTTACCATGGTCCCTTCTGCAACCCTCTCAGGCTCCAGCTTGGCTTTGCTCGCCTTCTCAAAACAGTCAGCATCCGGCCCATGAGGAGTCATCATGCTGTGCAAGCTGGCCCCTCCAGGCTGGAAGCCTTCCTCCTTTGCTTCATAGTAGCCTTTGATGAGCCCCATGAACTCACTCATGCAGTTCCCTGCAGGAGGCACAGAGAAGAGGTTGCAATGCAGTGTGATTGGGAGGCATCACAGCTGGGCTATGAGCTCCTTGAAACCCATGAGCTAATATGTGCCAGGCAGTGGGTGGAGTGGAGGTTCTTAAGCAGGATATCACAGGAAAGGACATCAGGGATCCTACTGGTGATGCTTGTAAAGCTGTACAGGTTTTATTCCATTTTTAATTATCTGGATTCAGAAACAGAGCTCCCTGATAAAGGTGCATTGATGTTGGTAGACCTGCACTTTTCCTACCACCTCAAGATGTGTAAGTACTACATCTGTAGTCCTTCCCCGAGGAAGAATACTTTAAGTAGACCCTCTGAAACCAATGGAGTAATGTACCACTAACTTAGTTAAGAATGCCTATATCTAGTAATTCAGTATTTACTGAGTTATGCTCCCTGTAAAGGAAGTATTTTCACAGCTACCATCCCAAGCTTTCAGCTTTTATAGGCCTGATGTGACCAAACAACATGGCAACTTTCTGCTTAGCAGTCAGTTTTTGCAAAACCAGGACACGCTTGTTATATATAGCCCTTTTTAACCACTAGCGTGGTCTTCGTTAAGTACAATCCAGGGTCTAAAATATTTAACAACAAAACTAATTTGGCTCAAAGCAGAGTTGGCCTATATCTGTATGCAAACACTCATTAATTTTCATCACAAGTTGTCAGTATCTCGTTTAAGACCAGATCGTTATGGGCTTTTCGTTGAGCTCTCTCATGTATGGCACTTGGCGCACTCAGAATGCTGTATGAGCCCTAAGAGCTGGATTGCCAGCAAGATTCATAATATACTGCTTAGGAAGAATGGGCAGGAGAGTAGGAAAGCAGACTGGGACCTAAGAAGCTGAGTCCAGCTTCTTATTCATTCGCAGATTTCCTGTGTGACCCCCAACAATTTAGGTGTGCCTCCATTCCCTATCGGTAAAATAGCATTTTCTTCTCCAGGCAGGATGTTGTGAAGTTAAAATCCATTAGTGGCCATTAGGTATTAGGTCCTACTGTAATGGGAATCACACAAGTACTCTTCCAATATGTGGTATAAAAGCTGCATCAGACACATTTTTTAACCTGTAGTCAAAGAACCTAGAAGTAACTCACTGCTTCTAGGAATGTAGAAAGGTAACCAAGAGAAGTCAGTTTTTATAAGCTGCACTGCCACCTTTGAATGTGAAATTGTTCCCGTGTCTAGGGGTGTCTGTTAAGGTGGGAATTTTTTGGACCAGCATTGCTATTTTCATACCTGGGACAAAGTTAAGGCAAGATGAAAACTGTGAGTCTGCGTGCACCAAAAAAATCTCTGAACACAGGCTTTCCACTGCACCTGAGGAGAGGAGCCAGTGGGATTTCTAGCAAAAGAACTAAGCCTCTTGGAAAATATTTGGAAAGATGAGAGTTCATTAGCAGTGAACCTGTGCTACTCCTACCCCAGAGTTGCTCTGTCCTTATACGCCTCTCTTAATGGTACAAGATTCTCATCACGGCACTAATTTCAGAAGCAACTAATGTGCACAGTGTCTCGATAATTGACTGTTGCGATGTCTGCCTTACTCACGCAGGATCTGCCCCTCCATGGCTGGGCTAGAGTAGACAAATAACCTGCTCATCATGAATTTAGTGCTCAAGCCTCCGGCCAAGGTGTCATGGTCAAGTGAGTAGCTGTAGTAGCTGTCTGTGTCGGTACTCTTAGCTCACAACACAGACAAGAGAATGAGAGTATTTCAGCCATCTTTTAGCACAGATTAAGAAAGGTTGAACAGGTTCGTGCTGGTCAACACAACATGTATGTGGAAAGTTAGCACCACTCTGCTGATGTGCAGCAACTTAGTTGTGGAAAACCAGCAGTATGCCTCACCTCTTGGAGCCTAATAACAGTGACTTGGCACTATGCCAGATGGTCAGGAGATATGTTTCTAAGCCACGTGCATTATTGGAAAAGAAAGCAAAATGACAGGGCAGGACTTTGCCTGTGGGATTTACTCAGTTGCCTGCATAGCTGCCTACTGGGCTTGCCACTAATTCTGCCAGTCCCCAAAATGCTTGGAAATATGTCGAAGTAGGAGGAAGAGCTGGCTATTATTCTGTGGTTAGTAAGTGTGCAGAAAGCTTCTCAGCACTTCAGAGCGACCATAGTGTGACCTTGATAGCTTCTGAGATGGGCTCTTTTAGCTGTCGACAGAAGGAATGCAGGATGAGCAAGCTTTGCTGCTCAATCTCACAGAGCAGGTTGCGTCATCCCCAAGCTGGAAGGGCAATCCCATGTGGGGAACTGGATTTCTAGCATCCATTCAATGCAACATGTGGCCATGATCTACCAAGAGGAAACCAAAAAAAAGTAAAAAAGAAACTGGCTCCGGTGATGGCAACCAAATCCCCAAAACCTCAACCAACTCTCTGCCTGAGAAGGAGCCTAGTTCCTGATCTCTGGCTTCTTAAATGCCAGAGGTACTTTTATCACTGTAGGTGATGAGGAAGGGCTCAGGAGAGCCAAATCACTCCTTTGCTGTATCTCTGATCTCATCCTATCATGGCCTTAAGCAGCTCTGCATACTTCTGTGCTTCTCACCACTTGTGATACTGTATTTTCCTTTCTCCTGTTCTTTGTCTGTGTACTCTAATGAGATATTAAGCAATTCATGCCTGGATGACAGGACAATTTCTGATGCATTTGTGCAATGCCAAGTTCAATATGCACCCGGTCTCAGTGGGAGCCCCTTGAGTACAGACGCATCCATCTACGCAGACATAACCAGCCCATCACCTCAGAGTTTGCCTGAGATGCTCTAAATAGGAACATCTTTGGTTTTGTTCATTTTCCAGGGAGGACAGACTGGCTCCAATAAGCTGACTCTAACTCTGCCAAGGACAACAAATCAGACTGCTTCTTCCCTGCCTGCACTCTCAAATAAATAGAGGCTTGGGTTTTGTTTTTTTCTGTAGTCCTGTACTCAAGTATAACCAACAAAGAGCAGACATACGGTGGTAGTATGGTGGCCGGAAGGTGTTGTTAGCTACCCCCCATCGTGGGGGGAATATGACAAAGTCAGCTAGTGCCACTCCAGGACGGGTCGACTTGGCTGTCAGGACAGTGAAGATAGAAGGATCCTGAAACAAGCAAAGCAAAAAGCATGAAACAGAGCAGGGCTCAGAGCCATCTGCTCAGGTCATCCTGCTGGTAAACCTGTCTGGTACAGCCTCTCCCTTGCCAAAACACATTTACCACCTGCACCTGGTGGTGTGGGTGAGATTTGTGACCCTGTGTGACAGCACCCAGCACCTTAATCCCATGCTGAACATGAGGTACAAGAGATGGGACTGGATAGTTCTTCCTTTAGGCAGCATAGGAAAGCCTTTGCTGCCTCAGCAATGATGCTCTTGGATCAGGCAGCAGATGCAGGGGAGGGACGGCCACACAAGAAGGTGTACTGTAATTCCAGTAGCAGCCTCCAGCACTCCACCTACCAGTAAACCATACCTCTGCCTTAGCCGCTGACAGAGGACAGGAACTTTCTGCTGGAGGCATCTAGCCTCACAGCCTAGTTAGTTTACAAACAGGGAGAACAAAGTGCAGAGAAACTATGGCTTGCTTCAAGGATTTTTGAAGCCCCTCCTCCAGTAAAGTGATTTTTCTGAGCTTTGATCCCCAAACCATTCTTTCCCTGGCAGGTTTTCCTGGAGTTTAAACAATACTTTATGTTGGTTGTCCCACTGGAAATGCCCCAGTCTCCTTGCACACCCACTTGCAGAAGTAGCACCATGAGATGGCATCACTGTGGGCACCTCTCCCACTGGGCTGATTTCCTTTTTAGAAGAGCTGCTCACATTAATTTTGGCTTTAGTTATTTTCCATAAGATCTAGAAATTATTGCAGTGAAAGCTGCCAGCTCTTCAAATGAATTTCAGCATTGGGCTCAGAGGAACCAGGAGAAGGAGTCTGTGCAATTGCAAGAAATAAATCAAGGCAAGAATTTGAAGCGAAAGTCTTTTTGCTGAGTTGCACAGTGTGTTTTGGCTTCAGTATCTGGCTCGCCTCCAGGGCACAGAAATTCTATGCTAAGCGGCATAAAGCTGTTTAAGAAGCTGATCAACCTCCAGTTTTGCCTTTGTACCACAAAGGAGGTTGTCTTTCTCTAGAAGAGCTTGGTTTGGGCCCACGGAAAGCAGCTCAAGAGATTTCACACTGTTTCTTAGAGCACAGCATATCTTTTAACAGGCACTTAGCCCCTGGAACTCAGGATGGGTTTAGATGGTATGGTATCCATGCAACATTGCACTGCCTTGCCCAGATCCAGAACTTACCGCATGGTCAAAAGCAACAGCATTAATGACCATGAATTTTTCCAGGTGGTATTTGTACGGTGTGTAGTTCCCATGCCAGGCTACAACATTGAAGGGGGAGAAATTCTACCAAAGCAAAGAGACAAAGGGTTACCATACACAATCTTCTAACTTGCTGCACATACGCAGAACACCTCTCTTTCTGAGATTAAAGAATGAGTTTAGTGCTAGTGAGAGGTATACCAGCAGCCTGGAGCACAAAGCCCTTTAGGCACAGTCTGACATTGCAAGGACGTGGGTTTCCTCAGCATTTCCACTTGGTGAACCTCAGCCCTCCCTCTGGGGTTTGTTCTCTAAGGGCTGTTGTGTGCCCAGGCAGTGCAAGGCCAGCTGCAATACTGGCTCTCTAATAAGGAAACCCTGGCTTTCCACAGCAGCCCCACCTCCTCTGTTCTACTCGCTCACTATAAACATATGGAAACAGTGAGGCAAAGACCATCGTCAAGTCTTTGGGCAACCAAGTCTTCACAAAACCTTTTTCCCAGACTGAGAAGCCTCAGTTGGGAAGATGAATGACCCAACAAGACAAGGACTCAATCCTGCTCCACTTAACCCAGCAGGACCTCCTGAAACTACATGCATGCTACTGAGTTGCATATCCCAAACCATGCACTGGCAGCTGCTGGGCTTCAGTGTCACCAATTCTCCTGGGGCATCCTCACCTGCTGGGCTGCAAAAAGCTTGCCCTGGTACTTGCTGATCACCGTGTAGCCCTCTGGCACTTGGCGGTCCTCATACCATGCGACGGGCACCAAGAAGTCACGGGGGTTGGCCAGACCGTTGGCTCCTGCAGAAGAAAGAGACATGCCAGAGCTCTTTGGGCAAGCTGCAAACAAAGTGAGAGACTGACACAATTTCCTGGCTTCATGGGTACAATTCTGCATTTTGAATGACCTTACTGCTTCTTGGCCCACCACGAAGCATGAAACAGTCATGTACTTCTTGTGCTCCTACAAGCAGGTAATTTAAGTCCATACTCCCCTTCTGTGACTAAGACAGGTCTCCTCAAGTTCCCTCCTGAGCAAGATTGGTATGTCATCCTCAATTAAAGGCATGTAACACTTGGAATTAAGCAAAAAACAGAGGGTGAATTGCTCTCTATTCCTGGACATCCTGCTGACTGAACACTTAGCCATGCAGAAGTAACAAGGCATGTCATGAGGAAGGCAAATACATTCCTATATGCTTGCAAAGAGAGTAATAAAGTGCTAGTGATACCTACAAACTCTGGGCATACTGAGGGGTTGGTTACTGTGAGGAGTGCATTTTCAAATCATAAAGCACCAGACAAGTGCTGAAGTATTCTTCTCCTTCTTCTCTTTAGTATTATTGTTACAAAGTGGTTTTGAATTTCTTGGATAAAAATGCAGACATTACTACCTGCTGCTAAGGCTTAACAGTCCGTGCTTTTCTCTGGCTGTCATTTTTTCAAATGAAAAGTGAAGTTACAATAGAATAAGACTGAAATACAAAGGATCTCGGTCTCTGAGGGGAAGGCGGGTAGGTGGTGAGAAGAGGAGCTCTTATAATTACCACCTCCTGAAAAGGTTTACAGGCAAGTGCAAGGATTTTCTTTTCTCCAGAAAATATATCTTAAAATAGATTCCTGCCTTCTGGAGAAAAAAAAAACCAAAACCAAAACCAAAACAACCCACCAAGCCCAGTCCAACTGTGTTTGAAAACCTAGCTAATGGGAAAACTTGTTGCAAACAGGCTGGGGCAACAGGATCAGTAATCAAGTGGAGCAGGCACAGAACACAAGAAGTGGGTGAAAGCAGGTAACCTCAGCTGGCTGAAAGGAAAGCCACTGACAAATCCCCATCGGCTCACTTTGGAAAGAGGTGCGCCCAGCACAGCACACAGGAGGGATGCTCAGGTAGGATCCCATTAAACGGCTGCAAATTGGACTGGTTCCTCACAGCAAGAATGACTGGCTTCAGTTTTGCCATGGCTGTGAGATGTTTGCCAGTCCCTTTGAGTGTAGATGGGCCACACCAAGCTTGTTACTGATTGATAATACCCAGTTAGTTTACTTCAAGCATGACTGATCTTTTAGACCTCAGTTAGGGCTATAAAACAAGCCCAGTCTAGTGGGGAAGGAGGAGTGTGGAAACAACCAACCCCAAAACACTGGTCTGAAAGTGGAGAACTATTGATACCAGTTTTGTAGTTATTTTAGCTGTTACAAGGGAAGTTTCACTTCCCTTCCCTGAGGCAATCTTAGTAGCAGTAATCAGGAGGTGTTTTTCTCAGCAAGAAAAGTTTGGAGGCAAGTGCTGCAGGGATAAGGAAAGTGAAATAACTTGAGCTGAGCATCTCCAGAAAGCTGGCTGGGAGATCATAGCAGGGATGGTGGGGCTTCAGAAGCCATGCACCCATGCGATATCTTTGTCACGGCAGCCAGAGGCTGTGCCTTCATGATCTGTGACTTCGCACAGAACAGGAGCCAGCTGGCAGAGGGGATCTGTGATTTATGAGAGCAAGACCTGTGCTCAGTGAAAGTAGATCTGCCCTGGCAGCACAACACAGACATGCAAATGTGTTTCCAATCTGAGTCCTGTGCTGCTAATCTTATCAATTTCTAATTCTCCACAGTGAACAGCTTCTGACACTAAGGTGCTCTAGAGCTCTAAGGTGCCTCTGTTAACAGAGGTGTCTGTGGGAGAAAAACCACTTGATTAAATGTAAAATGGGACTTCAAGAATATATGTCGCCTGTGAAATCTGCCTTTCCTTTTACCATGTAAATTCTCTCCTATCACTCCACTTTATGCCATATCTGTAAGTAAGAGGCATCAGTGATGATGGCCTTTTGAGTTTCTTTTGGTAGGAACAGGTTCAGAGTCAGCAGACAGGAACTCCCAGACCAGAAGGGGGTGAGAGAAATGGTCCCTTCAGTCCCAGGGGAAAATCAGGATGACTGACCTCTCACATCTGGAGAGGAGGATGTTTGCTCTGCTGGGGAATGACAGTGCTGGAATGGAAAGTGTCTTTGGGAAGGAGAGTGTATGTGGGAGAATGTATTACATAGAAGAGAAAAGGATGGATTTGGGCTTGTAATTCCCGGCCATCTCTATGAAATTCATTGTAGGTCTGATAGGAGATTGTTACCGATGGGTCCCAAGTCAGGCAGCTCGAAGTGTGCCCCATACACCTCCAGGATGTAGCCTCTGGTCTCTCCAAACACCTCCACACTGAAACGCATTCCTTGCTGGAAAATAGAGGAAGATACTAGAATTCTCCCACGACTTCCCTAACAGACCACTAACAGCTGAATGCAGAAGCTGGCTTGCTACACTGCTGGGCTCCGGGTCACAGGCAAGGCACAGTCAGCCCTTACCTGGATGACACAGATTTCGTTGGGCTCTACTAGCATCTTCCCAAACTCAGTTGTGATGAGGAGTTTCCCTTGCTGGGGCACTGTGGAAAAAAAATACAAGCAGAGGAGCTGAAGCAATGTGGTGATAGCCAGCTTCTCTGACCCCTCCAGAGTACCCAGGCTCCAAGGAAGAGCAAAGAGCCCTTTCTGACCCTGCTTCACAGTGGGACCAGGCTCCCTGTCCCATGCAGACCCTTGTAGCAGAAATACCCACCCTAGGCAGACTCAACCTCATGCAGGTGTGACATTGGGGCTGTCATCCATCATCTCATGGTCCCTTGACGTAGAGTTTGTGCCATAGTCCAAATAAATGGGACTTGGTATATTTGGGGCCATACATGTCTGTCTCGTGATCTTCATGTAAAATGATGCATGTATCCACCCCTGTCATGACCATGGTAGTGTGAGATGTCTGGGAATAACTAATTCTTCTTGCTTCCTGAGTGTTAAAGCACTGTTTCACTAACATCTGCGTTATTTTCTCTGACTGTCCTAGCACAGGAGAGCTCACAATCTGACTTGAAGACCTAGCAGATTTACAAAGAAGAACAAAGAGGCAGGTAGGTGTCAACCCAGGTAGACCCTCATATGGAAAAGGAAAAGCCAAAGCACCAACTCACCAATCAGGAAGTCGCCATCTGAATTATAAAGGCATCTAATGAAAAAGGAAAAGAGGAAGGTCAAGGTGCTGTAAGCCCCAGGCACTTGCACACATCACAATCACAGCTGGGGAGGGTTGAGCTGGGAGATTGACATTGCAGATGTCTCCCCTCCAGCACCAAAAATGCTGGTTGTATTGCAGGTCAGTGAATGCAATATACTGGCAGGTGCAGAGAAGGCAGGGAGGTTTAATGTGCCCAGCCTGGAAGCAGGTTGTCCTCCAACCTGCGCCAGGCCTTTGTGGCCATGGCTGCATCTGGCGTTGTAAACTGGGGAGTGCAGCTGACTTCCTTCATGAGCCACTGCAGGGGGTAGCAAGGCCCATCAGAGGCTGCATGAGTGTTGGCCTCTGAGGACCAGCTCTGGTCCCTGGTATGAGAGCACCTAAATCCAACACATCCCCTCTTGCTGCATCACCATGTCCAGCTCCCTCCTTCTCTTGGTGGCTCCCTGAGCACACCTCCAGTGCTTGGCCGTGGAGCACAACCTGCTTCACAAACACCTGCCATGGACACCGTGAACAGTTTTGCCTGTGCTCACAGGGACACAGGGACATAGACACAGCGATGCTGGGAGCAGCTGGACTCAAGCACAGTGGTGGTGGACATACATGTGCAAGCAGCCCGAGCATCTAGCATAGAAGTTGCTGACCTGTTGAGCATGGAGGTGTTGCAGACGAAAATATGGATGGCGATGCCATTGCGTCCTCTGGGCTCACCGGCGCCGCACAAGGTATGCAGTCCCTGCGGGCAAACCCACAGCACTGGGAGTGAGCCGCAGGCAGCAAGGCAGGGGTCAGCCCCCTTTCCTTACCCCATCCCACCCCCTTGCTGGGGCTCACCCCCTCTCCCCACTTCTACAGCCTTTCCATGTATGGCTGTGCTGGTTTTTCTTTAATATATTAAGAGTTTCTTAAAAATCCATGTAAGCTGGTGGTTTCCAGCCCAAGGACTCAGGGAACCTGGGGGTTGGGGCTTTTTTTTTTAAAGTGTTCCTGAAAATGAATTCCACTGTCAGTTGGTGGAAATCTGGGATCCTCTCCCTTCCCGCAGATGCTCTGCAGGCACAACCATGACAAAACCACTGCTGTTAGCCCGATGCTGAACATCTCACGTTCTCTGCTGACCCCCAAGGGGATGCAGAGATGGAGGATGCCTGCATGCCTTGGCCCCACAACTTACGCTCACAAAGTCCAGCTTATTCTGAGGGGCTTTGGGGATCTCGAAAGGTTTCCATCGGAGCTAGATTGTGGCAGACAAAAAGCAAGAAAGTGATACCAGTGGTTATAACACAAATGGTGGCAATTCAAAAGAAAGTAGTTCCCCGTTCCCCTCATGCTTCCCTGCCCTCTGCTAGCTGAGATAGCTTTCTCTTCCTTCTTTGCCTTGCTTAGTTTGGTTTGCAGGTTTCTTTTGATTTATGGAGCTTTTTTCCTTTTTAATCATAATTTTGTAAAATAATTGGCAGCCCTATGTGTTGCCAAGGTTTAATAAAAAAATTCCCATTTAAAAACTGTCGCTTCCTCTGCTACTAACAACATTGTTGAGAGCAAAGACATTCAGATGAGCCAGCTTTCCACAGCAAATTGCCATGGTCCTGTGCTCCACTCCGCACTGGATGAGTCACTCCCTCCATGACCTGAGCATAACACTCCTGTTTGCTCCACCTCATTTTCCCCACATCTAAAGCAAAAATATCTCTACCTGCATGAGTGGGAGCTGTGAGCAGCACTAATTGCTTCTTGCAAAGCTTGTCAGGATCCTGGGGTAGAAGGTGCCAGAGGAGTCTGAAGTGTTTATTACCACTAATATCATATTAAGGGTCTTTGCAGCTCTTCGGAGCAAGGTGCTGTGGCTGAGAGCCCCTCATTGGAATGGGTTCAGTGCAGATCGACGCAACCACCCAGAATTAGAAGGATGTTGACGTGACCAGCTGACACATATAGCCCCTGCATCGATATTCTTGACCCCAGATGAAAGTGCCCGTGACTCTGGGCATCCATGAGAACATTTTCTTGCTTTTAGCTATCTGACCTGGTGGTTCTTGACATGTTTCTAGGCTGATGCTCTGAGGAAAAAAAAGCTTATGGGACTCTGTGTCTGTGCCTGCTGCTCCCAAAAATTCTGAACTATGTGAAATTTCAACTAAATTTGAAAGGGATACAGAGATATTAATTTCCCCCAGGCCTCATGGAAGTTTTCCAAACCCAAAATGTGAGTGCCCAGGTGACTTGTCAGGCTCTGCTGGAGAGCTGGCCTTGGGAGGAAACAGGCAGCTGTGCCCAGTGAGTGCATCTGCCAGTAAAGCTGAGCAAAGCAGGGGCTCACTGATAAAGAATCAGTGGCACCCCTGGCCTGGCCTTGCAGCTGGGCCCTCTCCTCTCTGTGCTCCAAAGCCATCTGCTTCCCAAGGGTGTCCCACTACCACAGCCTTGTATCAGCCCTGCGTCTCCTGGGCTGGATCCATCTCTCGTCCCTTCTTCTTCCCATGTATTCACTGCTGGGCAGGGGCACGTTTTCCTCCCCAGGAGACCTGAGTGGCTCTGTGCCAGTGCCTGCTCAGGGTCACACTGCTGGGATGCTTGGCAGAGGGGAAGAGGCTTCTGAAAAAGCTGTGTATTCTGGATGGAGACACCAAACACAGCCACCAGCAGATTGGATGTGACCCTTGTGAGGTATTGACACCTCACAGATGAGCCTGTAAGAGTGCTGAACCTCAGGTTTTGCTTCCAGGCTTCATTAAAGAATGTTTTCCTCTGGTTTCCAAGGTAGCCTTCCAGACATGAACTATTAACTAACGCAAAACATGGTCAGAAGATGCTTGAGAGCCGACTGCTACCCCCACCAGTGGGATCTTCCTCAGCTCCCATTCATTTCATGGCAGCTGTGAGGGCCAGCCATGGCATCTCAATATGAACTGTTCCTCTAATGATTGTTTTAAGCCTTCAAGTTTGGGAATTGGGATCCAGTTGACAGAAACCATTGGGAAATACTGACAGAAAGGACACGTGGAGGGATAAAGAGAGAAGACCCTGAAGACTCGGGAGAAGAGAGAAAGGGATGGAAAACAGGCAAAAGAAGATAAATACATGTCAGGTATAAAGATGGTCTAATGGGAAGCAAATTTTCTCACTGAGAAATACGGAAGATGACAGTAAGACTACAGATGAAGTAGTAAGTATAGTGCAGCTCCTGCAAACAGCTTCATTTTCACTTTGGTCCCTGTGGACACCTCCACAGTTGTCATTCCTGTGAGAGCAGGAAATCGATTTGTCATCTGGCCCGTTAGTTGCATCTGAAAATGGTGTCTGGTCCCTCTCCAAAATATCTGCAAGGTGCAAAGCCACTGCCCAGCTCTGCACGCCATTCGTCTGGCACATCTCTGCTGCATTTGGGTTTCACTGATGCAAGAAAAGAAGAGCAAGCACCCTAAGCCAGAAGAGAAATCCAAGACACCCAGCAGCAGCCAGCTCCTGCATTCTCCTGCAAGAAGTTCCATAGTTTATGCGTTTATTTGGGTTTTTTTAACATGACATTTATTATTGGTATTAGGGTTTTCCCTGCCTCTCAATCATAGCTTCATGGTCATCTCTGTTCCAGGCTGGAGAGCTTTCTTCTGTTTCATCATTTCTTGCATGGATACCGCCCCATATTTTTTCATCACCCTTGTTCCCTTTTCTATTTTGTCTTCTGTGCATTTCATAATTCTGCCATTGTCTTTAGGCAACATTAAAGTATATTTTTTTCACATTGACTTCAATGGGCTTTACATAAGGTGCCTCCATATGGCGATCCTTTCAGATGGATGATGATTGGGAAAGCTCCTTAAGTGAGCTGGGCAAAGCACCACAGAGAAGAGTCAGTCTTGTCCAACAAACTGAACCTGATCACTGGACTTGCTTTGGAAAGGATGAGAAGGAAAGTAGGAAGATGGCTCCCACTTACTGCTAGGAAATAACCCATCCGGATTTGATGACTCCCATTGAAAGTGGTGTGAGAGAAAGTGGGCAGGAGCTTTGTTGCTGTTCCCTTAGGCAAAAGATGTACTCAATGTAAATGGCTTGAGATGCATCTTGGAATTACCATAACCATACATAACCTTAATGGTAGATGTAGGCTGTGAAAGGGCATCAGAGATAGATGAGGTGGTAACAGAAGTCATTGGAGCTTCATCTGGGAAGGAGCACCAAAGGCACGTAAATACGAGCCTGTCACCACTTCTTGGTCAGTGGCTGGAAAACATATTCTAGCAGAACTGGGAAAGTATTTAGACAAATGGCAAGCCTGCTGGGAGGCTGGAAATTAGCTAATGATGATGCATCAAAGGGCAAAACCTAAGAGGAGTAAAAACCAATGGCCATGAGATGATGTTGAGAGGAGAACAGCAGGAGGAGAGAGTCAGATTAGCAAAGCTAAATGTTCTAGGGCTGGCAGGGAAGAAATCATGATTAAAGATGATGGCAAGGCCGTAACAGAGGAAGACAAATGCCATGTCTCTGCATGACTCTCCAGAATGAAGCTTGATTTCCCATGAGGGCTGCAGAGAAATGGGCTGGCAGCCAGCAGCCTCTCCAAAAGCCCAGGGAAGGAGTGGAGATTGCAGAGACATGCTGCTGCTCTGCCTGTTGGTTTGGAGTATGATGAGCCTTTGATGGGGGACACTGAAAAGGAAGAGAGAGCAGCCTGAGAGGTGGCCAACAGGAGCCTCCAAGGGAGATGCTAAATAGCACAGATCAAACCCTGTGACACTGTGGTTGTGCTGGGAAGCAGCACAAGCATCCATCAAGGTGGAAGCAACAAACATCGCATTGAGGGCTGTCCTTCCTAGGATGACCCATAGGTGAGGAACAACAGGTGACAGTCAGGACCCAGCTCCAGTGTTGAGCAGACACCCAGCTCCCTATGGTTCTCTTCAGACCTCTTTGCAGCTCAGCACCTTTACACCCCTGGTTAGCTTAATATTTGTCTATCCTCCTGGCAGGACCAGGACTCTTTCCAGCACAGTTACCTGGTTGGGGTCAGGTTCCACTTCATCCCAGTTGTGCGTCAAATGGCTCTGCTCGAGAGGTTTGAAGGGTTTGTGGCAGACTGAAGGTAGGATCCGATACAGCCAGCTGCAAGGAAGGAAAAGACTAAGATTAGCCTGGGCAAAAGGTTAAACCCTCTGGCTGTGGGTGGCTGCCGGCTGATTGAGCTCCTAAAGGCATGAATAATATTAACATTGGTGGCAAGTAGACCAAAAAGTGTGTTAAATATCAAACACTAGCTCACAGCCAGAGAATTCCAAAGAGGTGGCTTTTTATGATAAGCTCTAACTAGAAATATATGCTGTTATATGTAGGTAAATATCTATATGTGTGTTTACATACAATTACATATGTTTACATTCACACACAAATATGCATGAATATAAAAATAAAGACACAGCTTTCTCTGTGGCTGAAATACAGCCGTCTCTGAGGTGGAGAAGAAAAAGCCTATTTAAACACAGCTACAGAGCAGCTCAGACAAGACAGGGACAAGCACCGTATCTAACTGAAAGTACAGAAGAGGTTTCAGGAGAGAGAAGGTCACAGCCAGTATCTGAATTTGGATGGATTATTCAAAGTATCACCCTATGCGTGGCTGGCCATGCCCATAAGATCACCAGTGATCCCATGCAGTGAACACCAGAGTGTTATCTGGGATGATGTTTCCCACTGCTGTAGGAGGTCCCCCATGCTTCCATCACTGCCTGGGACCATCACTCCACTTCCTTGCTGCCTGCTGCCGCCCCTGCCTCCCCTGCTGCTCCAGAGGCCATGGCCAGCATCTGCACACCATGCACAGGTACAGCCAAGCCCAAAGTTGGGATTTTAATCAGGCAGGAGAGCAGAGGTAATCAAGAAAGCCTGAGCTAAGCAGGGCTGCCAATGCCTTTGATGTGTTAACAGCAGTGGTTCCAATTTGGGTAGGTGGGAGAAGGGAGGAGGGAGCTCTCCCTTGAGAGCTGGAAAATTTCCATCAAGGACATCTTCATGCAGCAAACAATGATTCATCCCTTTCCCACGCACACCGCGAGCTGGCACCAACCCGGAGAGCAGAGCTCTGCTAGGCAGCTCAGATGATGCATTTGCCTTTCATTTGAATGAACAACAGAAGGGACAGAAAAACCACCGTGGGAGAAGCAGAATGAGAAAGCCATCTTCTGCAATCTGGTCATGGCAGGAGCGTGATGACCAGGACAGAGCTCCAGGACATTTTCTGCTGGCTGGAACAAGCTGTCCCTGGCACTGCTGGGAACACAGGGTGGTAAGCAGTGTGCGGGGTGCCTGGCACTTGTCTGAGCCCCTGGCCAGCCCCAAAATGCGTACAGCCTGAGCTAGCGCCTCGCCAGCCCCAGCCAGCATGCATTTCCGTAGGAGAAACATTTCCTTAGAAAGAGAGAGTCCTGCTCAGAGGCTTGTTTTGTCACTGTCCATCAGGTGCTTACTGGTGCCAGTAACAATGGTGACATTTTTGCAGTAGCATCAGGGCTGCGACCCTGAGGTTGTTTTGCACAGCACACACAACCCAAGTGGGATCATCTGGCCCTCATGAAAATCCTCTCCCCTTCTTCACCTCACACAAACTCCCTCCACTTTCTTTTCCATCCCAGCATCCCCATTCTCAACGTTTTCCTAACCCGCTCACCCCATGGAAGCCTTTCCTCTCCCTCTCCTGTGGTTTTTCTGCCCTTGCCCCTCTGCCAGTGCACAGTGGAGGTTTTTCACCTGCCTGGGCTCTCAGAAAGCACTGGTGGCACAGAGGCAGCTGCTCCATCACTCCCAGATACTTGCCCCAAGTGCCCCACATCACCTGCCCACTGCTGGGGATCACAGTACCTTCGCTTATTTGTGGACCGTGGACAGGTGAAGGCAGAGCCCGAGAGCTGTTCAGCGTACAGGCCATATGGGCATACTTGTGGGTTATTCTGAATGGGAGAAGGAAAAATAAGGAGTGAGAAGCAGTGGCATGGAACTCAGCTCTGGACATCCTGGCAGAGCACCAAGGCAGACACCCAGCACCCTGATGCCATGGGGTGGACTGCACTCCTGAATCTGCATCAGCCCCGTCAGTCATATCTTCAGCTCCCATGAGGCTGGGTGCCCTGCCAGGACCAGCCAGATCCTAACCCCATTCCCTCACGCAAGAGGCCACATGAGTACCCCAAGGAGTCAGCACAGCCATGGAGGCAACATGCCTGCTGCTAGAACAAGCTGCAAGGGTCAGTGCTCAGTAGGGGCAACAGCAGGAGCACCAGGGAGAACCTTACAAACTGCAAAGCAGACCATTATTATGCACAAATTCTTTTGAGATCAAAAAGGGGTTCAGGGGGGTTGACCCAGAGCATCAAGTCTGCCTGACTTTCCAGAGGGCTGATAAAGACTCACAGCAGCTGCCCTTTTGCTCCTTCCCTCCTCCTGCCGCCCTGCCCAGGGGAGAGATGCCCAGAGCAGGTATTTCAGTGGTGTACTGCTTCCTCCTGCCAGTGCTGTTTGCTGCCCAAGAGCGGGAGTGACCTGTGTGGGAGCCTTTGCTTTTCCACAGGGCTCCTGCACAGTGCCAGTCCTCCTTTGGAGTACAAAGGGTGCACTTTTCCCCTTTGCACAGCTGCAGGTATGACTAGCACAGGTTTAGCAGCCTGTGTGAGTTCATAACTGAAGGACAGATTCCTCCTTTTCAGAGAACACAAACTAAACATTTTGATCTAAGTAGGCCAGCATCTATTTGTTTGAGATCAGCGAGATGCAAAGGCATCCAAGAACTGCAGGAAATACCCCAGTGGGACAGTCATACACCATTTGCTATCCTATCTCCCTCCTGCAAGGTCTAGTTTAGCATCCTGTCATCCTGCTGTGGCTGAATGGATCAGCCATCCATACAGTATCAAACACTGCCCTGACAGGTGGGCAGAAGGAAGAGGCAAAGCTCTCAAAACGTGCATAGCTTCTAGCCCTCAAACTCCATCTTGTCAGTATGGGTATGCAGTGAAGCAGGGGGATCAATAGCCCTTGTCATTTTTATCTTAGCCAGCACTACTGCAGATGCCAGTCTTACAAATACTGCAGAGGAGAAAGGATCCACCCCTGGGATGGAGATTTTTTTTGTCTAACTCGTTTTCAGATTTTTTTATTAACTCATTTGGCACCAAGTCCAGATGAGAGTACCTCAGCCAGGAGCTGGAGGGGTCCTCCTCCTCTGGAAAATCGTGCTGCTCTGGGAAATCATGAGGAGCACATCCACCACAGCCCACTGCCTGTTCAAACCAGCAGCCACTGCTATTAATCTCCTAGTTTTAAGGTGCCTCTTTCTTACATTTTTTCTCCACCCATCTTGGAAACAAGACACTGTACCAACTGAGCCATCAGTCTGATCCAGCACAGCAGTTTGTCTTTCTTGTGGGCACACTGTAGGCTGCAATGCAGACCTAGGGGACATATATATGCATTTAATATGTTCTTGTGTTCTGTCTTACTATCTATGCTGGCACACAATGAGTAAAACATCAGAACTGGGAAGGGTCCAGGAAACTCAGGAAAAGTGAAGGGTGAAGCTTCCAATTTGATCTTAACTCTGCTGGCCTCTTTGCAAAGAGGATGGAGAGCAGCACCAAGGGATGTCGTTGACTGAGCGTAAAATTTTGACATCCAAGTCCAAGGGATTACAGGAGATCCAAGGGAGGGCACAGTCAGCCTCCAAATGTGTGCTGGTGTAAAGGAGGCCAGTGCAAAAGAGATGAGAGAGCTTTAATTCTTCGGGGTTTAGTTCTTTCCCCTGAGGACAAAGGGGCTAGCATCACATGGGTCATGATTTGTTTCTTTAAAACAGAATGGCCCAACAGAATTTATTTTCATCAAACATGTTCAGAAGTTACTTACTTTTAAGAATGAATTCATCCATTTATTACTACAGGCACTCATGTCCCCTCCCCACAAAGAAGCTGCTCTCCTGACAAAGGCTTATAAGCCAGTTTCATCAAACACAATTCCTACAGAAATTCTAAAAGCCACCTCTCCTGTATGACTGTGTCTCTCTGCCAAGCTTCAAACTTCTGCTCTGGTTTATTCCAGAGCCAATGTCTTCCTTTTTGATGTGGCCAAGCCACTTGCATTGCAGACTCCTTTTGGAAAAATACCTGCTGTTGAGTAGAGGCAATTCAGGAAAGTTTTAACCCCCAAGGTGAAACGTGGAAGCTCCTGAGTACCTTAAGAATAGAAAGTATGAATGGAAATACTTAATTCTGATTTTTGCTAGCATTTTATTATTCCAGTCCTGCTTGAAGAAGGTTCCTGGAGACTTTTGTGGTGGCAGAGAGAAAGGAAACATGTTAAGATGAAAAGAAGCCTAGGGAATAGATATTCACTCTATTCCATGTCATTTTAATAAAACACTTAAAAAAACCCCAGTACCTGTCCCTCCGGTAAAGCTCCTGGACAGCGTGGATCCTCAGAAACATGTTCATTTCCAAATCCCGACATGTACTGTAAAATAAACCACACAACTCATCAGCGTTTTGAAAACACAAGCAAAACCTCTCTGAACAACCCATCCATTGCTTCCCCATGCATTTTTCCAGAATCTTTGTATGTATTAAGACTTTCTCAAGTGTTCTACTCACATATTACACAGAATCACAGAATTGTGGGGGTTGAAAGAGACTGCTGGAGATCATCTAGTCCAATGCCCCTCCAAAACAGCTTCATCTAGAGCAGGTTGCCCAGGAACGTGTCCGGGCAGGGTTTGAAGGTCTCCAGAGATGGAGACTCCATAACTTCTCTGGACAGCCTGTTCCAGTGCTCTGCCACCCTCAAAGTAAAGAAGTTCCTCCCTACATTTAGATGGAACTTCCTGTGTTGTCAGGTTCTTGTGATACGTCCCCATGATCACCAAGAAAAATGTCAGGATTCAGCTGGGATAAGGGAGGAAGGGAAGCTCAGCTGAGACTTAAATTATATCCCTGATTTGCCCTAAATAAGTATTGCCCAGTTGCATGTGAACTGTCCACCATGGTAGCAAGCAAGAATTAATCCATTACCAGGTGACAATCTAGTTTTCTAGGGTGATATATACCCCAAAGACCCATGGATGGAGCAGACCTGCCTGACCTCCCATGCCTGCCCTGCCTACTACTGCTGTGATCTGAGCATGGCTAAAAGCCACCACACCCCAGGGGGTGTGGCTCCCAGCACTGAGAAAAGCCCCACAGTAAACCTGAGGCACACAAGGGAAGCAGATATAACAGAGACCTTAGCTTTGCACTGTCAGAAATGTAAATACAGTCCTTTCAGATCCTATAGAAAGGCAAGAAGCAATTCTGTTGAACTCTGCATGAACGCAGAGGTGTTTTGGCAGCGATCAATGGTTCAGCTCCGTGGCCTGGGGAGAAAGTTAAATATTAATGCTCCCCTCTATCAACTGCAAGATTAGCCCGGAGAGTCATCTGCCTTTACACAGCGGTGGCTGGGATGGCAAAGCCCACGAGTCCCCGCACTTAGCTGACGCACGCATGCTTGCTGCGACGGGGCGGCTGCGGCACCGCGATGCTCCTGCACCCCAGCACCTGCCACGGGGCTCCAGCACTGAGAAACCCCAGCAAGCGGCAGGAACCCATCCTCAGTGCGGTGCGGCACCCCAGGAGGCAGAGGCCTGGCGTGAAGGTGGAGTGACAAATCTCCTATACATGGCTTATTGTGTTATTATAGTGCCTGGATTGTTTCCCCCAGGGGTTCTCAGCCTCGTGCAATTTGCAGCCCCTCTAGAAGTCAGTGTAGCAGACTCTCAGAGAGCAAGCCTGAAACCTCCTGAGAAACCGTGTGCTTTCCTCTGGCACCTTTCAGCGACCTGTAAGAGAAGTCCCTCCGGGCTGGCTGGAAGCCCTGCTTAGCCTGAACCTGAAAACATCTTGGTTTCTGTTTGTTCAGGGAAGATGTTTCTCTCCTTCTTACAAATGAACCCACATTGCTAGGACTCTGCTCTCCACTGGCTTCTGCAAGAAGCATATTGATATGCAAAGCAGCAGGTCACCTAAGCAGCCTTGGCAAATGTATTGTACTGGAGCGTTTCTTCCTCCTTTTTTTTTTTTTCTTTATTTTTTTTTTCCTCTCCTCTTTTAAACGGAAATGCAGCAATATCTGATGGGACTGCAGCAGTTCCAGAATTAACCGAGACCTCCGCACTGCATCCTCCTCTACCAGCAATGTAGAGATGGCGGGGGCATTTGCCTGCAGGGCAGCCTTGATGAACAGGGAGCAAAGAGGGAAGAGGAGAAGGAGGGGGGCATGCTTATTTTCTGGAGGCATAGCCAGCGAGGGCCGGCAGGCTCTGCCGTTAGCACAGCAAGGAAGGGGTTAATGTAACATGCAGGCTGCTCTGCTGAGCATCACCTGCAAAATACTTGACTAACCTGGGGGAGAGCTGGGAGAGGAGGGTTTGTAGTTTTTTAGTGGGTTTACATATCTGGAAATTAGCTTGTGCTCCCCGGCAGCCCCCTGCCATGGTGCTGGGGCGAGGGGGAAGGAGGCATAGGGGTTTTGCTGTCAGAAATCCATCCTCTGTCCTTCAGGCTAAAAAGCCAGTGACCTGCACGGCTAGCTTGCCCATCCACGTCCCCAAAAGCCTCTTTGTTTCTGCTTTCTGGGACGGGGGAAGGAAAGAAAACCAACCCAGCAGCAAGCATCTTATGCTGGCAACTGCTCTGTGCCCACATTGGTGCTGCATGGCACCTCACCAGCCTGAGAGGCAGATGGATCCTGAGTGCAGCAATGCAGGCAGCTTCCCACCGGGCTGGATGGAGAGCTGCTGCCTTCTTCTGCTGCAGAGCTGCTGGTCATCACCCAGGAAGGGAGAAGACTGGGCAGTCTGGGGCAGGGGAGCTGAGTTGGGGAAGAAGCAGTGCTCAGGGGAGGGTGGCATCACCCCACTGCCCTGAAAGCAAGGGCAGAAGCTGCTGCATCATTGTTTGGTCAAATCAATTCTTCCTCAGGAAGAAAAAAAAAAAATTAATCCTCAGGTAACTGCGTCGAGGGCTGAAAAAAGACATAGGCAAGACTGCAGCCACAGGAGGGGATACATCGTCCTACCAGTGATTTATCATACCGAGTGTGGCTCCAAGGCTTTGCCTGGATGTTTGGTGTGGCTTTTCTCATTCACTCATTTTATTTTTCCTTTGTGGCAGACCTCAGAGAGGCTTCTCTCCTCTCCATGCCCTTAGCGCTCCATGTCAGACACAACTTGGACTGCCAAAAACAGGGGTGACACACCAGCTCCCCACATGCATTGGAGGTATTGTGTTCCAGGGCTCCAGAGCACCATGCTGGGACCCTGACGATGCAGGTCAGTCAGGAGCAACAGAACAAGGGCCACATACACCATGGCCAACCCTCTGAGACCACTCCCACCTCTCAGTTTGTGTTGCACAGGGTCCCGAATGAGGAGCAATGACCCCGTTCTGCCTGCCTGGCACTCACCTCAGAGCATCCTTCCTGGCCAAAAAAATCTGGATAGGTGGAAACCAATCCTTCTCCATGGAATAGCAATGGGTTTGTAGTCTAAAGCAACCACTGCCTGGCCTCCATGGTTCCTAGCCATGTTATGAGTAACTCCAGGTCAGGTAAGTTGATGGGAACTATTTTGGTAATTAGGCTGGTGGATTCTCTGTAAAATAAAAAGTTCTCTGTGGTCCTTTGTTTTCACTTCTGCTTTTAATTACTGTTGCTGTTAGTTTGTTTGAGATCCTGTAGCTTTTTATGCAAACAGGATCTTAGGAATTCATCTGACTCCACTTTGTTTTTTGTTTTGTCGTTTTTCAATAAAATGGGAGAAATAGAAGCCCAGCACAGCACAAAAAATTCAGCAAAGCTCATTGATTGGAATAACCTGGATGCAAAGCAGAGTACTCACAATGGGTGTCATGCTCTGACCTGTAAACCATAACCGTTTTTTCACCGGATTAGATAGCAGGCATGGGAAAAACACATTTGAAGTCTGAACACATAGACTGCAAAATAATTAAGGCCCTTCTTCAAACGCTGCATAATACATTTCTCTATCAGCTTCTGCTGCAGGACACAGGAAAACAACATTCATCTCTAGACAGAAGGCATGGCACTTTGTATCAGCTCAGCCCAGTCAGCACCCGAGTGTCTAACAAAAACCTGCAGAAACAGGGACATGAGCATTTGGGGCAACAAGCAGAGCAGGTCTTTCACCCTCTACGCAGGGCTCCACAGCCTCCTTGTGGGATGAAACCAAAGCACCCAAACCAGAGCTCTGCCCCAGTGCTGCCACAGTGCCACGGGGTTAATGTCCTCCACAGAAGCTGCCATCTCCCCAACTTCTTACCAACACTCTGCTCCAGAAGTGCTGGAGATGGCCCAGGGCCAGACTCTTCCTGAAAGGACCTACCCAGCTCCAGGATGGGTCAGGGCACTACATGGAGGAGGGAAGAGAGGGATAGATGCTGGGAGTAGTGGAGAGGAAGGGTGAAGCCATGGTTTTGGAGAAAAAGTATCAAGAGAAAGTGGGGTGGTGAGAGGTGGTGACAGAGTATGGATATATATGACGTCTCAGAGAGGAGATGCTGGCAGAACAGCTTGTTCCCATGGCTAGCTCTGGGCAGACTCACACTCAACCTGCAACCACAGTCACGCCAGCCAATAAGGTGTTAGGATCTGCTAGGAAAGAGTTGAAGATGCCATGATAGAAACCAGTTGGCTACTCATCTGGAGTGGTATAGGAGCAAGGCTGCTCTGCTGCTGAAAGGGGATGGTGAGAGCTGGGGGATGTCAGGGACAGCTAAGGAAGAGGCATGGTGAAATTTTGCTATATAGAGAAACAGGGCTCTTCAGAGATTAATAAGAAGACCAGTAAGTCCACTATGTAAATTAATGAACATCACAGAAGGTGGTGAAGGAGTGCATACATACATATCCCAGCCATAACCAGAGCTAGGAAAAGGCTTAGTAACAATAACAGTCCCAAAGCTTGCAGAGAATCATGACGGTCCTGCACAAGTTCTTGAGGCCCACTGCATTCTTGTGGTGGGCCCTTGCTGGCTCTGCGGTGGCCAGCCCCTCACAACAATAGCAAGGTGTTCGTGAGATTCAGGGTTGCTTGTCTCACGTTCCTACACATGAGCCATAAACCCACCATGTCGTGCCTTTCTCCCAAAACTCTCCTATGCTTTGGCAAATGGTGGAAGGGGAAAGCTCCTGCCAGCTGCCCCATTGAGGCTTGGAGAGGAGGTCATAGCCAGAGTCCCACTGTGTGCCCTGTGACGGTACTGAGAAACTGCCCTGGGATGGAACTGCTGCTCCTCTGGGCTGCTGAGGAAGATGGTGGCTGGTGTTGCAACATCTGGGCAGATGTTGCCAGCCAGATTTCATAGGCTGAGGGGGAAACACCCCCTTGGCAGCCAGGGCAGGAGGAGTGGTGTGCGCGGGGGTGGGGGAAGGATGAATCCCACAATGAAGAGGTCAAGTGCTGGGATAGCCTGACCAAGAATGATTTCCAAAGGAGGAGAAGAGGGAGAGAAGAGCCAGTTTATAGACAAAACACAGCTAAGTACTTTATCCCAAGAGAGAAATCTTTAAAAACACACCTTGAACCATTAAAGAGGGACACATTAAAATGAAACAGACACCAAAAAATTGGTGTCATCTGAGAATGGGTGTCCACAGCCAGCACTGGTGGGTCATGGGCACCCAAACCCTTACCTGCAAGCCCGTCATCCTTTTCCTGGTCCTCTTCCTCTTGGAGCAGAGACAAACCCCAAGCAGGTATCTGGCTGAAGCAGCCTGCCAAGCAAAGCCTGCTAGGTGGTTGACTGAGCTGGGCTGGTGGTAGGCTGACAGTGCTGGAAGTGAGAAAGTCCAAGGGAGTTTTCAACCTGTTTGCTCAGCCCGGTCTGTGTTTAACCAAATGCCAGCCCTTCTCCACAGAACCAACCCCAGGATCGATTTGAAGATAATAAACCGCGGGTGGGGGAAATTGAGTTCCCTCAGCAGTCCTTTTCCTCCTTAGATGTTAAAAAAAGGGGTCGTAGTTCTCACACATGGGAGGGGGTGGAACAAGGTGTTTAGGAACAAAGAAAAGCCATTTTTGCAACTATTTCAGAAGTTTCTTTAATAAATTATACCTCTGGCAATTTTTACATACAGCCCTTTAAATGTGTAACAAATACTTGTTCGTGATGCTTCTGAGCCATGTTACGCTGGGAATTGAAAGGATCTCACCCTTGTCCTGGTGAAGGCAGTGATATTTGTGAAACACCGTATGGCAACGGTGGAGGATTTTGTGTTCCTGTGATTAGAGCTAGTGAGGAGAACTTATAAATTCTGAAATATCGATATTTTTCAAGAAAGCCGTTGCTGAGGAAGGAGCGACAGCAAGCATTTAGCTACAGAATACTAATGAAAGTAGCTCTACACTTCCAGAAGTTGCAGGAAAAAAAATCAATTCATTTTATTTGATATTTTTTACTTTGAATTCTCATTTTAAAAAACCCCAAACAACATTTTTTCCCTTTCTGTGACCTGCTTTACTGTAAGTCCTGCCAGGAGGAAATGTCTAGGAGGCACACACTGAAATTCAAATGTGACCTTGGAGTTAATGTCTCCTCGTGCCCTAGAGCATCCTAGAAGCCTTCCCTCCCCAAAGTAGTTACCAGCTTGCGTGCCCTCCCCCCCAGGAGTCAGCAAGAGCTCAGGCTGCAAGAGGGACAGGTCTTAATTGTCTTGTCTTCTCTAAAAACTGCCACATCCTCACACCACCCTGAGTAATACGATAGAGCCACTGAGAGGTGCCACTTTTTAAGATCTGGCAAAATAAGCTGGCTGCTATAAGGGAGAAGATGAGGTTTATGAAGAGAGAAGTGGGGGAGAGGGAGAGCTAATTTTCCTTTGCTGTCTGTTCTGGTCTTAGGATCACAGGATCATAAGATAATTAGGTAAGAAAAGACCGTGAAAGGTCACTAGTCCAACTTTCAGCTCAAAGCATGGTCAGCTCTGAGATTAGACCAGGCTGCTCAGGACTTTACGGTGTCTTGTCTTGAAAACTTCCAAGGATAGAGACTACACAGCCTCACTGGGCAGCTTGTTCCACTGCTTGATTGCCCAGTCAAAAAGCTTTTCCTTACATGCAGCTTGAACTTCCCTTGTTTCAGCTGATGGTAGTTGTCTCTCAGCCTCCCATCATGCACTGCTGTGAAGAGCCAGGCTCCATCTTCTTGGTAAGCTCTCCATAGGTATTTGAAGCTGCTGTCTGGTTTTGCCAGTTCCCTGGCCACTGCTGAACCTGCTGCAGTTGATCGGTCTCTGCTGTGTTGGGAGACCAAAACCAGACACAGGCTCTCCCCTTCTCCTTCACTTGTCTCCCTGGAGCAGGAGCACTGCAGCCCTGGCAGGGCACCTCACCTGCTTTTTTTCCTAATTTCTTTGTTTGCTTATCTACATGGCTAAGGTGTTTTGCGCCAGTTCTGACATCATTTTTACATACTGTTCACACATTGACAAACAGAGCAAACAGCAACAAAGCAAGCACAGATATAGCCCGAAGGATGTGGTGTGCAGGGGAAACGGAGAAATGTACTTGGAAATGGAGATAGAGAGCTGTAGATGGAGATTTGTCTGGAAAGCAGCAAGATTGATTTATTGGCAGCACTGGCTGGAGCTGGTGCCTCATAACCAACAAGCAAGAATGTTGTGGAGAGATTATTTAAGAAAGCAAGCATCCCATCCTTCCCTAATCTCTACTTAGACTTTCTGCCTGCTTGAGAGCCACCTTGACCCACTGCCTACAACTTCTCCAGCTTAGGGACAGTTTAGAGGCTGAGCTGGTCTCTTCTGGTTTCATGATGCTAATGGTTTCATTGCATAGTCACCAGGAACACACTCAGCTAACCTGGCTGTACAAAATTAGGTAATGTTTTCTCTAAAACAGAGCAAAATTTAGCCCCATAACAGGGTGGGTGAGCTGAGGATGAGCACAACTGGAAACTTCCATCATTTTATTACAGCAGTCTTGAACTGTAGATCTGGAGTCCCTTGCATTAGGCACTAGAAGAATATAGACTGAGTAATCTCCAAATTGTAAGTCTTGTCTAGGTCTCTGTTATTGCTTGCCATCTTCCCATTTGCCCAGGAAGGCTCTCTCCTTACCCTGGCCTGTTCCAGCTTTGCCATAAAAAACCACACCAGCAGTGAGGAATTCTCCAGCTCAAGGCAGAGATTGAAAATGCGTTAGTTCACCCTGAGCAGTGATTCATCATTGCCAAACAAATAAAGTACCCAGGACCTGCCACCTACCCTTGAGTCTCCTTCCCTACCAGACAATATTTAAGAGTAAAGAGTTCATCTCACTTATTTTCTGACAGTGAAGAATCACACGTTTTACTACAGTTTTGCAAACTGAAGCTGCAAAGTTTCAGGGGTTTCCAAGATCCCCGTCTCGTGAACCACACAGCAGGTGAGATATCATCACATTTTAGTTTACATTCCTCTTTGAGAACCTACATTTCACCTTGCTCACACCTCTTTACAGGCTCTGTTCTCCTATTTTCTTCTTGTGGGACAGGTAAATACAGAGGTATTGCTTTTTAATTATGGGTAGACCTACTTCCTGCTTGTTCTTGTTTCCTAAGAAAGGACAAGGTATTATCACTTTACTCACTTGATGGCCATGTAAATGTTTTAAAGCTTATTAGGCTGCCTAACCTTGCTTTTTCATTCCACACAGGGAAAAACATTATTTAATGAGATACTGTTGAACTGACACCTGATTTATTGACCTCCAAATTATATGAAATACCGAAAAGATGATTTCTTAATGCTTCTGTGGTGTTTCTGACCTACCCCATCCCATTTAAGAGGGACATCATAAATGCATGCTGACTAATTCTGATCATCCTTTATGTGTCCTTGAAGTGATAGAGCATTCCTTGGAGGGATGGAGCATCCCTTCTCGGAGATGGACGTGAGGCCATCTGGCCTGTAGTTCCATGGATGTTCCTTTTTTGCCCTTAAATGTGAATATTAGATGGTGGTCAAACATTGGAATAGGTTACCCAGAGAGGCTGTGTATTCTCCAGCTGTGAAGATATTCAAAACCCAACTGGACATGGTCCTGAGCAACCTGCTCCAGCTGACCCTGCTTGAGCGGGGGGTGGGGGAGTGGGGGTGCTGTAGATCTCCAGAGGTCACTTCTAACCTCAGTGTTTCTGTGATTAACTTAAGCCCTTTAGTTAGCTGCAGCAGGTCTTAAATATAGATCTTATGAAACATTAAGTATAGATGTACTTCATTAATATTTTAGCAACTGCCTTCATTATCACATAAATATGATTCATAAACACAATGAGTTATCTCATAAACATGATTCATAAACACAATGAACTAAGCATGGAAGAATGAGCATTAAAAGCATTCAGTGTCATCTCAGCTCTCTTTCTGGGTTCATGACATCTGTCCAGGTCCAGTGTTTTACATGGCCTTTGCTCCAAGGAGATTCCAGCTGGAATACATCACAAGATCCAAAGAGATATGTAAAAAAGCGTAAGACAGCGATGCAACTGTATTTGCTACCACATGATATATATGCAACTGTATATCAGTAGCTCCAGATCAGCACTTGCATATCAGTAGCTTATTAGATGTGACCTGTTCTCACAGGCATCATGATGGAGATGCGCAAGGAGCTCAGAGAGGCAGAATGAGAGAAAGTACCAAGGGGCTTGCTTGAAAATTTAACAGCTGGTGTTCGGTATTTCAGTAGTGAATGGAAGAGAATGGAAAAAGCCTTTCAAACAAGATGAGGCAGTTCATATTTGATCCTACAGACAAAGGAGACTCAAAAAACTAGAATTCCTAGCACGTGCATTAAAAGGCCTTTTGTTTCCCGCCAAACCACTTGCAGGTTCAAGTAATGGGGCACTGCATGGATGAATGACCTGGGTCCCTGGGAGGAAAGGACAGGAGAAACACAGGACAGTAGTCCCTTTGCTTCCCTGCACTCTCCATTAGCATTTTCCTATGCAATGTGGATTTCATGCCATGTGGCAGAGGCAAGGCTGTATATTCTTCCCTGTCCTTTTACCCCAATACTTGTTTAATAGAGTATACACTTTCTGAGCTGGGCCAACACCTTTATAAATTTCTACTCCATGCTTGGCACAGCGCTTCCCAGCATGGCCTGCAGTCTGCCAGCACTGCTGTGATGAATACAATCACTGGATCACGGCTTACCATCACTCCTTGTAGCGAGTGGTTGTCCAGCCCCAGAAGTAAAGCTCTTCCATCCCGTGTGCAACATACCTAAAAGGCAACTGAGACAGATAGATCCTTTCTCATGTGGCTGTGGACCACCACTTTTCACAGTGATGTATCTTGTTTTGTAAAGGATCAACCTGTTCTCCTGCCTACCTTCGTCCAGCTAAAATGCATTCGTGGATGTATGTATTTATTAATATATTCATTCACTCCTGTCTCTTTGATGTCAGCATGTCCAACTTGCATTTCTTTGCTGTTTTTTAACCCCTTACACACTGCCAAATGGGACAGGAGGTCTGTAGACCAGCTGTCTTTGTTTATCTGCTAGTGTACTAAGTACCAGGGGATTTAATCTCTTTTTTGAACCTTTCATCATAATATGAGAAAATAAAGCAATAATATTTATACTTTTTTATCACTGCCAACGGCTTTGCAGCAGCAAGGGCTCTTTTTAATAACATGTACTTTTTTGTAGAGTGGCTCTTATGAAATATGTCCTTGTCATTTTTCTGGGACCATTCAGCAGCAGATGCCAGACAGGTTAATTATTATCATTTATTTGTGCAGGAAAGATCATAAAAGTTGTCTGTAGCAGAGAGCACACACTCCTTGTCGCCAAAAAGCAGATGCTGCATGAAGAGAGGCTGGAGAAGCCACCTGCTCACCTTGTTATGATGCTTTTGCCTTCAAGCTAGAAGAACCCTTCCTAGGAGTCAGGAGAAAATTTAGTCACCTTGCCTTGTTCTGTCCTTCCCTACTCTGGTGCAAAGGCTAAAGAGGGTGCTAATCTTGGACAGTCATTGAATTATGCGATCTAACCTTTTATTCATCAAGGGTAGGACAGCCCATCAAGCCCATGTATGCCACAGCAGAACAAACCTCAGGAAGAGAGGATGGCATCAGGCAGCAAGATAAAAACTCTGAAGGTACTGCTAGCCTTCAAAGCTACCGAGCCACCTCGTCCTTTAATAAATGTTTAACCCAAAGCCAGCAGTGCATTTCCACTCTGTAAACGTTAACTTTCAGGTCAAAGGGAACATAGATGTGCATGGGTTAATCACACACTATTTTATTTCATGCTCCTCCGAGTCAAAAAAATGACTGAACTTCAGGTTGGATTGCCCACACAGCTCAGAGTTCCATTTGGTTGATCTAGTCAAGAAAGAGTATGTGTTTTTATTTACGAGCTTGTCTTGCAATCAACATCTTTTTGAGAGAAGCCCATGGTGGTACGCTGAGAAGGAATTTTGCTGTGTGATTTCAGTTGGTGTGAAGCCACAGTTTCTGTGCACTGATAAGCCCGAGGAGCACAACAAGCTGTATCTCAGTGACACAATGCCAAAACAAGAAAAGGAAAACACATTTCTGTACTTAATTGTATTTGCAGGAGGAGATGGCTAAGCAGCTGAACTGCCAAAGCTAGATTTCACAGTCTCTTTGCTGCCACACATAGCTCTGATCGTCTAAACCAACTTCCTCACCAACAAGCTGGGGGAACTTTTCCTCAAAGCTGTGCTAAAGCATGTCTTTCAGAAAGCTACCAATTCTACCCTGAAAAACCCCAAACAATGACAAATCTGCTTTTTTCCATTAGCTGTTTCGAGCATCATCACTCTCACCATTATGGAACTACCTCTAATTTCAAGATCCATTTAGACTCAGGTCCAGAGAATCACAGTTTATTGCAGCTTTGCCTGCACAAAGCTTTTGGGCTGATGATATACCCACAGTTAGCGATGAAGTCTCTTAACTTCTTCATTGGGTTCTCACAAACCAAAATGAATATATTTTCCCCATTTACTGATTAGATGTTAGAATAAATCCACAGTAACACAAGTGGATAATACTGGGAACAATACTTTTGGCTATGTCAGACCCCCACTAGGTAGGAGAAGCTTTGCAGTTGATTGGACATTTGAAATTAAAAGAGGATTTGGACTGATATTATTCTCCTTCCCTTCTTCCACCTGACACCTACGTAATGTTTTTTTCCAAAACCAGTGTCTATTTGAGGACCTAACACACAGTGCTGCAGCAAAGCACACCCTAAGGAAAGCTTTACCTCTGAGCACTTTCTGGTAACTTGCCAGCCAGTGACAGGTTTATCAATAATGATAATGGCTTTTTGTCAGAGAAAACTAGAGCACTAAGCCACAGACTTGCTCAGCCCTATAAAGGAATCAAAGTAACCGGCATCCTCGTAAGGAAAGTGAGACAGGAACATGATTTCTAATAGGAAGAGCTGACTAACAAAAGAAATAGAAGGATTAAGCTCCCTTTGCTGAAAAGCAGAAGTAGGTTTTCAATCAGTAAAGTCTGTCACCTCCTTATCAACTGAGAAATGGGGATTCAAGCCCCAACTTCACCATACCTCACCGAAAAATCTATTGAGTGCAGGCTACGACACTGCAGTTCATATCTCATTTGTGATAAGTGGAGCATATTGCAGCTGTCTCTGCAAATATTATTATCAATAATGAAAAATCTCTATTAAGGTTGCACCCAGAACCCCATTACTGGATAGATTTACATGCTTAAAGCCAGTGGCACCTTTGCTAAAGATTGCTGCAAGGAGCAGGCAAGCCTTTTGCTATGAGAACAAAGAATTTAAGGTTACTGTACATCTGGCTTTCCTACTTTTCTGCATGGAAATCAAGAGGAGCAGATTTGGGACATATTCATACTTCTGACTGTTCTCTCAGTCATCAAACTGGTCATCAATCAGTGAGAAAGCTTTGCTGAGCACCTTGGGAAGAGGAAGGCTCATTGTTTATTTGCTATACATTTCACCTGCATGCACATGGGAAGTCTAGCGCATCTCAGATGTGCATGAGCCACCTTCACTGACACCTCTGGTACACAGCATCCGGGCATATGTTTCTGCCCGGGAAATAACACGGAGAGATGAGTAGCTCCAGTTTCATGGAAGTAGGTAAAAGTGCTTTGATGTGAAACCTGTGTACCTGTGACAGACACCAGAGAGGCAGACAGAAGAAGGAAAGATGTAGGAAAACAGATAGACAAGAGACACGCGGAGAGAGGCAAACAGAGAGACAGAGAGAGAAATCAATTTGGACAGCAAGAGAGATGAAGCATGGCACAGAGAAACAGGGAAAAACAAGGGAAGAAAGGGGGAAATAAGGGGGTGGAGCAGGGGCACAAAGAGAGAGGGCTTTGTGACCCCAGTAACATGGAGGGGACAGATAGGTGGGACATGGTAAGTAGGGAGAGAAAGGGATAGAAATTGGGAGAAAGAGAGCTGGAGGAACAGAGAAGGGGGGTATGGGTGGGCAGAGGCACAACAGACAGAAGGGTCATAGAGGGCATTGGGGGCGTGCAGAGAAAAAGTTAAAACACGTCAGAGGAGGAGCAAAGTGTAATGCAGAGACTGGTGTCACAGCCCCAAGCTTGGAGGTGAACCTTTTTTGGGCAGCTGAAACTGGTGAGGTGCAAACAAGCCATGCAATGAACTCTGGCTGTTCATGTTCTCCTGGTTCTGACAAGCTAGCACTTCCTTTAGAGATAAAAGTAATGTCATCCACATACACGATCCCATTACACATATCACCTAGGTGATTACGTATCACTTAGTCCTAAAAGGAAAAATGATACCTAATTATGGTTACTTGCTGAAATCTAAACAAATAAGACACTTAATTTGGACCAAAGACCTATTTGTATTAAAATATCTGAGATGTAGGATTCATGACACTGCCTTAACACAGGTGTAAGACAACCACTGCACTCAAGCCTGTGATTAAAAAAAGAAAAAGGATTTGGTTGGATGATGAGCTTTTTCCAAGCGACAATTTAAAACTGATCTTTAGACATTTTAAGATAGAAGTAAAGCAGAAGCACAGAAGGGATGGGGCAGGTAGTAAGGGTAAAGTCAATAACAAGAACCAGGATGGTCATTCTGCATTGCCTGCCAGATCCTGACATTTGATACACACCACAGCAAGTGTGAGATATTCTTGCTCTGTACACAACAATATGAGTACAACCAAGGTACAGTGCTAAACTGGTGCCACTTGTGTCTGGAGCCACTACCTCCAATTAAAAGAAAGATGAAGATGCCCCTAATCCCACCCTACACCTAGTCAGCAGGCTAATGGCACCTGCCACAACTTCTGCCAGTTCCGATGGTTTGTCTAATTTATAATTATCCATCCATTCTGCCTCTGCATTACATTTAGGAACACAGAAGCTACCACTCCAAGCAAAAATCGTATGGAGCTATTTCAAGAGAGCTGCAGTGTGTGTCAGTCACGTAAATGTAAAAACCATAGAACAAGGGATAATGCAATTATCCAAACCCCAAGCATGGAAAACCCATGAAATTTCAGGATGATATTTAAACATAACTTGAATATGCCAGGAACTTTAACTCGGCCCTGATAAAATAGGAGAAGTGGCTAAAAATATATGGAAAAAAACCACACAGGTGTTTTACAAAGCAATCCATTCTAATCTGGGACCACAAACACTAAAACACTGCAATCATGGTGAGATGGATCTGCAATCATTTTGCAGAGCTATTGATGGAGACAGCACAGAAATTTAGCCTCTACCCTTTAAAATGACAACCAGGTGACAGCTGTCTAAAGGATTTCAGTGCATTAAAACTAACTACTGAAGTCAAACTTTATGTCCTGTTTAGGGCAGGACAGAGTTAAGGGTGGTGATACCAGAAAAAATATTGTAATGACTCTTGGAACAACTCTGGTCCCCATTTTCTTCAGGTTAAAGATCCAGACTAAAAGAAAAAAAAAGATGAACGCTTTAATTCCTTGAAAACACTGCAATTTGTTAAATAGATAAATTAGAACCATGTCTCCAGGGAAGCCTCCTTCATTTTGCAGATAGGATAGTGAGACTGACCATGAAGTCACTTGTCAGACCACACAGGTCAGTTCAAGAGTGGATGGAGATATCCTGGGAGGAGTTTTATGGCCAACAGATGGATGGGTGAGCCCAGGCAGACTTAGCTGAGCCTAGAGCAGGAGCCACAGCATCAACCACACATCTCTCACAATCCACTAACCTTCTACCAGTTGCCCACGTGCTCTACTCTCCCTTGGTACTATTCTCTTTATCTTCTATCTTTTCTACCACAACCCCTGAATCCTGACTGTCATCACCTTCAGCCTCACCAATGCATGGGGCTTATACATTCTCTCCTCTTCCTGGAGCATGAACTGACCTTCACAAGATGTCTCAAAGACTTTGTTTCTTCTTTGTTGAACCCAAGGAGTGAAACACACAAGTACAGGTAAACTGCAATTAGGGCTTAGGCCACCCTGCGGCATGCTGAGCAACGCTCCTTTTTCAGTTAATTGAAGAGGGCTACTTTGGAAAGTTGCTTCCTCCAAATCAAAGACCTGTGCAACCATTGCTTCACGCATCTTAAACTAAACAGTTTCCCTTACCCTGCAACACTTCCAGTTCTCCTGAAGAAGCCATAGGGCAAAGGAAGAAATAGCCCTAGCTTGCTTGTTCTGCTCTGCAGTTCCTTGGTAACCGGGGGGAACCCAGATTTGGCTACCATAAGACAGTACCAGACCTTGAGAAAATAATTTCAGCTTCAGTGTCAAAGGAGCAGAGAGAGATATTAGCGCTTCATGAGCTGTATAGCTCAGATACGGGTTATCTGCTATGAATATTTCAGTACCTTATTTTCCCTGGTCATAAACTAAATGTAAACTAATAACCTATTTCATACAGGCATCTAAAAACTTACTGCACTCATGTTTGCAAATGCTCCAAGACCTTTCTGGAAATGGCCTAAGGAAAAGCAAAGTATCCACATTTTTAATAAGTTTGACTGGTGCAGCTAGCTGTCATTTTTGTGCCTGATTAGTGGCAACAGCCAGTTTTCCATCTATTTCCAAGCAGCTGCCAGAGAAGAGCTGCAGGCAGATGTAATCTGGAGACTGCAGAACTCAGTTCGCTGTCAATTTCACACCAGCATTTCACTTTCTTCTGTCCCCATTTATTATTAATCTTTATTTATATTGAACTCCAGCTCTTAGTTAGCTTTTGCCAGAGGCTTAACCATTAAATGGGATTGTGAAGAAGGAGGGGAAAGGAGAAACTGCCATAAATCAGGCTTTTACCACTCCATATAATTCTGGGGAGGTGAGAAACCATGCAAAGCTTGGGCTATTTAGGAAGACAACAGCTTGCACAGTAGATCAGACCAGGTCAAGTTTCCTTTACCTTTAGTACTAAATATGATAAGGAAACATGCCTATCACAGAACCTTTCTTCTAATCATGCCCAGTTGCTACTTTTTACAGGGCTTTATATACCTTTTAAATGTCTATCCATTCTAATTCAGAGGATGTTCTCACATTTCATGTTTTCTGAATCCACTAAGCCCTCAGGCTCAGTAAGACCATGTCACATTTGTTCCGAATAAGCGTTGTATAAAACCGTATTTTTTCCATCAGTTTTCAATGCACTGCCTTTCAATTTATCATGAAGAACAAGACCATACTCAATTGTGAAAAGACAAACAGGAGGACCTGATTCACTTTGTTCTCTCCAAAGTAAACAATTTTATTTTACGTAGCAGAATTAATACCACTTGTTTTCTACTCATGATTTTCTTTTTAAGCCTTGAAATCTTTTTTTTCATCTCTTGCCTATTTCTTTTATCCCTTTTGAACAGGGCTGAACAGCGTGTTCCAGGTGAGACAACACCATTCATTTGATGAAGGCATTCTATTCTTTTCCAGACCATTCCTTACCCATCCTTGTATTTTGCTCACTCGTTGTGTTCACTTTACTGTAAATTAGAAGCCCATTCAGTGTCACCTTTGCTTTAGAGGTAAGATTAATGTAATTCATCACAAAGACTATCCAAAAGTTTTTAAAAATGGAGTCACGTGTATGTGCTGTGTATGATACAGTTTCCCACAGCAGTGTCAGAGTCATTCAGTTTATTGCACACTTTCCCCAAATGTTCCCAGATATCCAGATCCTGAGAAACACTGTAGGCTTCAGGTTAGATTTTTTGAATTCTTCCACAGGTCTTTTCCAGCAAATGTAGCTTCCAAAGTCTACCTGGCCTTAATATCATTTTACTCTGCTTGGCATAAGCAATATTGTCTTTAAGCATCCAGTCAGAATGGGAATGTCCTTAGGAACTGGAAGAAGTCATCTCCCACTTCTTCAGTGTTCAGTCATAATGAAGGTTCTTCAGTGTTCCTCCTCCAAACCTTTTCCTTTCAGAGAAGCCAGGAATCTAGAGAGAGGAAACGTAAGTTGCCATGTCAGAATCAGCATGAGCTCCCACTGGGCCACATTTCAGCACCTGTTACCAAGCCAACTGCAGTAACACCTTCCTCTTCCACACCGTGTCTAGAATCAGGACTAAAATGCTTCAGTTTATTCTAGAGTAGCATTATTAATTAAATAAGCTTCAGAAGTTGAGTATGGCTCATTTCTTCTACGGAGCTCCTTAAGGCTTTTTGGCAAGGGTTACAATGAAAGCCTTAATTTCTTGGGCAAATCCTAAACGAGTTAATCACAGATTTCAAAGTTTGTACTTCCCCTCAGATTCAAATGCATACAAGAATTTATCTTCCATTCATATTTAAAACTATAAAATAGTATCACCAAGTCCTATTAAAGAGGTGTTGAGACTTTATGCCTTCTAACTTCGGACAGCAGCACTTCACTGGTAGTTGAAAGTACAGTTTTGTCAATTGCTGAAAGCTTTAGGAAAAGTATCAGAATAGAAATGGCTGCAACAATACAAAGGATTAGCTCTCCTGCTTTTGCAGCCAATCTGTAGATGCTGCTTACACTGTGACAATGAGTGCTTACAAAGAAAATCTACTTGAAGCCGTCAGAAGCTTCTGTGGCTTAAGGGTATTTCAAAGAGATTTGCAATCCAATGCACCCATGAATCCCCCAAAAGAGAGGGAAGCCCTGCTTTCTAATACTGTGTAAGATGTCTGCCCTACTGGCATCACAGCACTATTTGATTACAGTCCAGAGTAACTTTTTGCTATCTAACTACACACAAGCAGAAACAGCAGACCCAGTAAACACATCCTCCCAAAACAACTCCACGCTCTCACAGGAAATACAGTATATTAAAATGGAAGGTGTCAACCAAGCACTGCAAATCATGCCAGAATAACGTGGGCACGTATGGATGATCTGGGATGAAAATGTAATTTACAATACAAAGCTGACTGCTTAGGTTACACACTTCATTGGTAAACTGAGAAAGCTAAAGAGCTTACCCAAAACAAAAGCCCGCTAAAAACCCCACAAGTTAAATCCAGTTGGTGTTTTCAAGCCCAAAACTCAAACAGATATGCAAGGTATTAATTCAGAAATTTTTTGTTCATCTCTGAAAAGTAATCATCTCTAAGGGAAAAATCAGGCAGATTTTGCACAAAGGTTCATCTCACGAAAACTGCTTTGGGAATTCAAAAAAGGAAAAATGCAATCATTAAAGCTAAAAAGTATCAGGACGCCATAGGTAAAAGCTTATCTGCTTTAGCGTTTTTTATATCAAAGTCACTAATTAAGAGTAACAATTATTTATCAGAGATCTGATTGAAGCCATAGCTACAAACAATTTGAAACTTATCATTCTTTTCATCCTGAAGAAATCTGTAATAGAAATACCTCAAAACACGAGTGATCGAAGAGACCTATTGTAGAAAACCCACAAACACATTCATAAGATTTACGTTAAGTAGATAATTTCAAGTAATAACATTAAGAGGTTATATTGAAATCTCCAGTTCCAATTTGGATTTTGTCCCTTTAAATATGACTGTCCAACACTTGAGATTTCTTTAAAGCTTTTGAGCTATTGTCAGTGAGGCAGATGAAAGTAGTCATCAGCAGGCTGTAATCTTTGGCACGCGGCTGTAAGGAATATAAAGTCAATCCCTGGCTAGCCACTAAAAATGATCAAACAAGAAAAATAAAAATCTTACACCGTGCATGAAAGACAACTAGCACACAAGCAGATTTCTGCATTAAGCCGTTACCCCATGAAAGGGAGACTTCCTTTCACTACAGTGTCAGAAGGAAGGGAGAAGGGAGGAAAAAAAGGCATCATACAGAACCGAAAGAGGACAAAAGCAAATTTATTTTTTAAAGGCATACAAAAATGCTCCAAGAAAGTAAGCATTTTGTAATTTGTGACTCTTTTTTTCTCCATTCTCCCTAAGGGGCTTTCTGCACAGCTACATCTAACGATACATTTGATTATATTTCAGTGGTGCTATTCACGGTAATTTGCAAGCACCTCACAGATAGGATAAGTGGAACCTTGCTACTCCCTGCATGGTACACTGCACGCGGGAAAGTGCGGGGCACAAAAAGTTGAAATGGCCTGCCCAAACCATAAGAGTAATTTTGCTAGTTCTTTGCCAACTGTACTGAGAACAGTTCATTCAGCCATTTAGGAATGAATTACAAGCTGGTACCATGCTGCTGTTTTCCTTGTGGCTCCACTGGTTCTGTGAAAACTACCTGTACAAAATATAAAATGCTAGTTCCAGCCATGCAAAAAAAGCCTTTACGTTGACCTTCAGAACAGCATCTCTGGCCTAAATCTGCAAGCAAGCAGCCTGAAGCTGACAGATCTGAAAGAGCTCATATTTGCCCACTTTACCTCACTCTTCCAACTTCTGCTATGTTAGCACACTTAATTATTTCACTGCCAATCACATCACAGGCAAATTCTTCAGCTGACAAAAGTCAGCCATTTTTCTGCCTATCCAAAATAGCTGCGCTCCCACAGATTTAACAACTCAACTACCAGCATAGATTACAATTAAAGTCACATGAAGCCCATGTTTTAAAGAGGACTCTGTCAGCAGTTCACATTACACAGGGAGAAACAAAACAAAAAAGGAGGACAAATGACAAACCTGATTGCCATCTCTTAAGAAGTATCTCTTCTCTATGACCTGGGAAAAACACAGAGTGATCTTAGCTGGCATAGCATATACATGACCTCAGAGTCAACACTTCACACATGAGCACTGAAACTCACAGCTAACGGGGACAAGGTCTGAAACCACGTCTCCTGCTCCAGGCCTATTGCTTTAAGTGCAATGCTCTCTTACACAGAGAAAGAGTTGCCACCTCCAGCTATTCTTAGTAAAGCTGTGTTATCCTCAACTGCTACACACCTAAGTTAGTTAGCCCTCTTTAATATTGGAGGTGATGGTCTCCTTACTGCATCAGTTACTCCCACGCCTCTCTGCTGGTGCAGTGTTTCTGAGGGCTAGAAAAAGCTCATTCTGCAGGTGTGTAACAACTCCAGTGGTTCTGAGTAGCCCCTGGGTATAAGTGATGCTTGAGAGGAGGCAGCCTGACTTGCTCTCTGAGAATGATGCACAAACTGTCTGTGCTGAAGGATCCCTATGGAGGCAGTACCATCGACATCAGAATCAAAAAGTGATTTCCATCCCTCTGTACAGTCTACATCCTCCTCCAAAGAAAATTCAGGCCAAATTTCCTCTAAAGCATGACCTGTAATAGGAGGTGATCTGCTCCACTATAATATCTTTGTCCAGTAGATGCTTCAACCAAAGCATTCCTTCCATCATTTTCACAGTAGGCCTTGATGCTCTCTTTTGCAGGAAGGGAGAGTAATATGCCAGATTTCTTAATTTCTGAAGTTTGCTTTAACCAGGATGAACAGAGCTAACTATAGTCTTCAAACTCCCCACACTACTACCTTAGCACACTGCAAAACCTCTGGCCTGCCAAAGGACTCCAAAAGCATATGGAAAATATCTTTTCACATTTGTGAGTTGTTTTTCATTGCTGTATACAGATCAAGAATCAAATCTTCATGCAGATCAGCTATTTTCGGGAGGTTTCCAAAAGTAGGCCAATCTTCGGCCTCCCGACACCTGGCTTGAACCAATTCAAGAAGTGGAATGTGAAAGGAGCAGCTAACTGTCGTTCCATGTTCAAACCACAGTGTCCAATACATTGAACAACAAAACATAATTTAATTGTCTTGACTTACCTTATCAAAAAACCTGCTCAGTTTGACAGCATTGGATGAACCTGCAGCCAGGTAACGAGGATTGGTGCAATCCTAGAACACACACAACAACAAACCAGGCACAGGGAAATCAATGTAAGTAAGCCATACACATGGAAATCAGAACGCCCTTTCCCCTGACACATGCAATCAGCTAGGGAAAACACAGTGTATCTGCTGATTTCTGCTCTGCGGTCATTTGAGAGAAAAGGCCAACTTCTGCAAATCAATCAGAGAATTCTAAGTATTCCCCTATGTGCCCTACGCCCTCCTTCTGCTACCAGCTAAAGTCAGCTAATAATTTGTACAGGCTACACAGGAGACTGTGCATGCAGGTGTATGTATTACTAGCATTCACACAGCACATTTTTATACATATATATATACACATTATATATATATAGGGATGTTGATGTTTCATTCAAAGATAGTCTACATCGGAATGAAGAACAGAGAAGAGAAAAATTAACCCCCAGCCATCAATTCTAAGCTTCAGGGACCTTATCTAACAACCCTTATACCTCCCTGTAGTGAAATAAAGACAATTGTTTCATCAAGCAATGGGGACAGTCAGTCAAAATGTGCATGACTCCAATGTTACTGAGAACATTTCCAGAAGCTTTACTTTTGTCACATCTTTACTTACTAAAAATTGGACTCACTCCCATATAAAAGAAAAACAACACTGGTGACAAGGATACTAACCAAATTTATCTCCTCGGCATTGAAATCCTCAGCCAAGAAAGCTGTTCTGGTCAAAACTTCATTCCGCTTAGTTTCTGGGATCTGATCCAGCTTAGTTCCTATTACCAGCAGTGGGATCTGGTTATCAGCAAACTGTTCACGGTCATAATCACTGATGAGGGAAACAAATACATTCCTGAATGAAGCAATGGTCATGTAAGTGGGCACAGGGGCACCATCAGCTCCCCTGTCCCTTTCAAATAATGGTCATTTACTTATTAAGGGTCATTATTTATCTAAGTGAGAATGTGCTATATCGGTAAATTAAGGAAGGGCTTCTGCATCCAAGTCACTACACAGGAACTGAAAGGCAAGAGAAAATAAACCACGAGTAGGATTTCTTCTCAGTACAGATGAACTGCAGAAGAAACACTAATACAAGCAGGAAAGAAACAGGAATTCCAGAGCGTGTGCAGCCACCAGAGACAGATCAGGGAGCTGGGTCTCTGAACATCTAAAGCTCCTACATACATACATACATACATACACACCCCTTTCCACAACAGATCAAAGAGGGTTGCAACAACAGTTGTGCAATGGCAAGTTACCAATTCTTCTACATTCAAATAAACGTAACCACCATAAGCTGAATTCCAATAAGCTTTGATTCAGGTATGAATAATGATCAAAGACAGCCTTTATAAAAATAAATAATACTGCAATTAAATGTCATCACAATTCCGAGCTCCAATCACTCTTCTCAGCTAGGATAATCACTTGTCTTTCATTTTTACCTAAACCAAGCTTTTGAGAAAGTAATTTTACAACTAATAGCAACAACTTGACCAAGCAATTGCTAGTGGCTGAGCGTCTGTCCCTGACAGAAATTAAGCTTTTCAAAATGAAAACAATTGTGAAGAACCTATGTGTGGAAAAATGGGAGAAATTTTCAGTTTATATAAAGCAAATCCTCTTTCCCTTCTCCCATATTTCTAGAGAAACACCTGCGAACCAGCACAGGCAGATAAACAATTTATATTCTTCCCACAAAAAGCACCCCTTATTATTGTTTCCACGTTCATGCGTGAGGTTTATCAATGATCTTAAAACCTCCTTGACTACATGTATAACAGGAGCATGGATGTACAGGAAGAAATATTTGACAAGATGTTGGAAAACTAATTATGAACATGCTGTTTAAGCAAAATTTTCTAAGCTCTTTTTTAATCACACTCCTAAAATAATTCCCCCATCACTCAAACAAAAAAATAATTTAAGTGAACTTCCACAGTCTCAGCGCATGGAGGGAAAGCCTTTTGGACTATAGACGTGCCATCCCATGACACTTCTTGTACAAAGGCTTTGCACGTCTCGGTACAGACACACAAGTCTTCAGGTATGAGGGACTGGACTCACTCTCACAGAGACTTCAGACAAATGAAGGGTGCAGTAAACATCTTTTCCCTTAAAGCAAGGTCTCTGCCATACCGTTTGGTAATCTGCTGGCAAAATGGCCTGATTGGCAAGGTAAAACAAAAAAGAACAGCAATTTTCTTTCACATTTTTTCTTTCTTTCTTAAAAGTTAGCCTCATCTAATTTTATGTGGATTTCAAGAAGCCTTAGGGATGAACAAAGACTTCCATAACACCTTGGAATTTCTGTGTTTTAACCCTGCACATATGTTTTTCACTCACCCATTTGTCACAAGAACTCCTGTTGGAGCGACATCTCTGTTAAGTGCTTCCAAAGACCAGCGATACAAATTTTGGGATGATTTCTTGTTGGTTAAGTCATGCACTAAAATTATCCCTGAAGTGGAAGAGAAGGCAGCAAGATGCTATTTAAAGATATATATTTTTTTTTTCCCTTATCTTACCAAAATGACATCTGCAGGTTCCCAGATATCTGAGAATGAAGAAAGGGACACATAACCGGTTCAGTTACAGTAAATGAGTAAAGCTGAAAGTATCAGGATGCAACAGGTTTTTTAAAGCTGCTTATCAGGAATTGGGTAAGAGCTAAGAGAAAAATCTCATGAAAGGAAGAAACAAACAGCCACCTCAGGGTTTAATCTAGAGCAGGCTTGCAGGCATTCCCCGATTCCACTCTGGCTAGTCTTAATGATACTGAAACACTGAATTACTGCAGCAGAGATTTTAGCCTTCGCCTGTTTTACCTAGTTGGTAAATGTAACTATCTTTTTGTCACACCATCTAAGAAGTCTAAAGGCTGTTTCTTTGTTTCAAAGAGTTTAGAGAGCCCTGTCCCTTTCCTGACTTTTCAGGAACAACTGCTACGTTCTTGTGGAGGTATCCAAAGGGGAAACTGGCTCCGATAAACTTTCACAGTCCACCAAATGGCCGGTAGAAACATGAATTAATAAGATTTTATGTATTTAAGAGTATGCTTCTAGCATTTTTCATTACCATGATCCTTCAAAATGTAAATTCTGAGACAGAAAACCAGCCACCAGCTTCCCAGCTGTGCTAGTAACAGACAACCACTTCTGATAACCACAGTTCCTAACTCAATTACCAACTGCTGCTAGCAAATTTCACACTTTCTAGGTTATTCACACCTTCTGCAACCTGTGTAATGTTCCCACTTCCTCCAGACTTCAAACCATCATTAATTCAAGGGCAAAAGGGGATTATATCCCTTATCTTCATCAGAGTTTGTTCTCAACACACTTCACAGCCTTCAGGTGGAGAAAACTTACTGATTTAATCTTTCACCTTAACTCCCAAAGGTGCCATCCACTGTAAATACCTTGAACAAACCAAATTTCCACAAACATTTTCCACTACCCCACACGACTGCGCACACTGTCCTATGGGAGTTCCCAGCATATCACAACCACAGCCCTATTTCAAAGCATTTGTCTCAGTAACAGCATAAAAAGGCAACTCAACTGCGTGTCCACCCCCGTGTAGGGAGAAAAAGCCTGACACAACATAACTTGGCCTACAGCAACAGATTCAGAGGCACTGCTGCATAATCTGCGAGAAACACTCTCCACCTCCAGATACTCTTCCCCAGTTCTGTTTTTGATTGGCCAGTTCCCTTATCTGCTTCACTGAAAACCTACACAGTTAGTTGCGCCAGCAGAGAAAGACCGTGTCAACATCAAAAAAGAGCAGGAAGGACCAATGACTACTCAGGAAATGTTCCTCCCCCAAGAAGGTCTGCAAGCCACAGCCTTACTGCCTAGTCACTGTCCTAGGCTATCACAGTCCATACACCAGATGCAGGGTCACCAAAGCAGAAGACCTGCACTCAAACCAAAAGCAAACCGCACTTAACCTTCTCAACAACCAGGTCTCCCCGACAGCCTGCACAGATGCTGCCACAACCAAACAGCAACTGTCTCTCAACGTCAGGTTTTCAGACCCCTGCAAGCCCAGAAAGCACAAGCAGTCAGGCAGAAGGAATGTATTCATCTTCTCTTCCTAAATCAGGTCAAATAGAGACAATTTGTGAGACAAGCTCTAATGAAGGAATTAATCTAATGAAAGAAACCAGAGCCAAGGCTAACTACCAAAGTCAACAGTTTTCATAAGAGAGCTGCCTAATAGTATCTTTCAGGCAGTGGAGATAAATAACTCTATTTCAATAGCATCATCAATTATAATTCAGACACGTAAATTCAGGATTTCATCTCCTAATGGGCTGTTCTAGGACATTTCCAAGTCTGACCCACACTCACTGGCATACTGCGCATTTGCTGTCAAAAAGAAACCCATTTTTTTCATGTACCAAAGAGGCTTGCTTTGAGGGCACAACAAAGACATTATTTACAGAGGTCTGGTTAACAATAGAAGCAAGAGGCACCTACACACGGTTTTCTTCCTGGGAAAGGAGGAAGAAATAACTAGTTAAATAATCACAGAGCAAAAATGTTTATCATATGGCTCAACACGTTACTGAAAGGCTCTCAGACGACTGGGAACAAGAAAAGCAAATCAAACAGAACACTTGAAACAGATTTTCAGAAGCAGTTGTTAATCTGGTATACATCTATTTTTAGTCAACTGTTCTTGGATGCCAAAAAGTTAACAATTCAAAAACTACATTGTTAAGTTTATAATCTCTTATTTCCTCTTATTGGTGGCACAGATGAACTACCAGGCCTTTAAGTCATTATTTTAACAGAAGGCATAAAACAGTACTTTCTATATACAGCAAGTTGCAAGATTCAATCCTTAAAAATAATTTGGCAAATTAAATGAGCAGAGGCAAGATAGTTATCAGCATATTGCCATGTGATGGGAGAACAGTTCAAATCTGCCAGGGTAAGATATAACTATCGAAGTTTGTATAAATTCAAATAACTTTTTCCCTGCTGCAGGTTTTCCAACTGAACAGACAAGAAAATATAAATCATATTTCTGCACGTATCTCAGGCCTCGAAAGGCAACCTTTATGTCTGAAAGGGTAGGTAGAAGGGGCATGACTGCAACTTCAAAGGCTCCCTGTTGTGCCAGCTGCGCAAGACTGAAGTGAAAGGCTGATGAAGCTAATCTGCACAGGTTTGCCTAAAATAGCTTTCCAGTTCAAAACTGAATCCATAAAATTCTGCCTAAGAATGGTATCAGGTTTTTTTCCTGTATAAATGTACTGGAATCAGAAAAGAGAACAATATAGCCCTCAGACAGGCTTAAAGGAATCCGGCCCCAGACAGCTCATAAGAGAAACACTGATAAAACCAGATTTTCACTGAAACCAGATTTACACCAAGCAAACTTACCATTCAGCAAGTTATAAAATACTGCTCGTGTGCTTTTCACACTAGTGGCACTACCCACTGAACCTCCAACATCCCACAGCTCAATGTAGTAGGTCTTCTCTTCTGGAGTCCCTTCTTTGTAGTCGTGGATCTGATGAGAAATTCACATCACACATAACCACAGCACCAGCTCACAGGGGTCAATCCACACAACACTTACATGTTCCACTGACAGGATTATTGTACTTAGATAGAAATTTGCAAATTCTCATGTTGACGTCATTTCAAATCTCTCAAGGAGAAGAGAGATGGAATGAGTCAAGCAGCAGCCACGGGACACCACAGCTTTTATATGGGATAGAGCTTGGTGAGTCAGCAGGGAGCATCCTTTCCACCTCAGTAATAACAAACCTAATGCTTCATGATGTGCTTGGAAATAGCACGTTGCTGAAGTAAATGAAAAAGGTAAGGTCGTGACTCTTACAGTTGTTAAAACCCTCATGGTAGTACTATGAGAATATTAACATAGGTGACCACACCAGATGCTAACTGACCACATCTTTTTCCTTTCCAAATTCTCATTGACATGTCAACAGAATTAATCAATCAACAGTTTTTGCCCCTGAATCTGCTACATAGTTTTGCTCCACAGTCAAACAGGACTGCCATGTCTCTTACCCCAAATTTTGGAAATTTATTCCTAACCTATGGCAAAGCATTTCAACAAGAATACGACAAAGAGTGCTGAAGGTAATAAGTGTTTATCACTGTCCCATGAGGACTGTACGTTGGGCTGAAAAACGGCTAGATGAATATCCTCATTTGTCTGATAGTAGGTCCTGTGATGAGGAGACAGGAGGAGAAACCCTTTGGTCACAGTCAGTATGTTCAAATAAACAAGCAAATTGGTTCTAGCCGGCATATTTGGCCGACAATTTAGCTGTGCATTAACTGTTTCTTAGGGAAGTGTAGTTTAAATTCTGTGTCTCTGACTTAAACTGGCTGCTCCGTGACTTGTACCACACCAGTGGCTGCTGCAGTAAGGCGAGGCACTACAAATAACAAATACCTTGTCCGATTTTGGCAACCTTGGAAGGCCAAAACTTGCTCACAGAAGCGCTTGGCTCACATTTAATACTATTTGCTTCAAAAGGTTAAGCCCTCAGCAAAACAAAATATCGAAACACATCTCTTTCTGGGGCTGTAAGTTATGAAAATATGTCAAGGCCCTTCCTTTTCCTTACATGCTAAGCTAGGTCTACCAGGAGGCTGGGCATGTCACCTACTCGAACATCCACTGAGCAGCCCACTGTCCAGGACGGGTTTCCCAACACCTGGTTTTGGCATAAGAGGTGAACAAGCGAAGATTTTCCGACACCTGCAAGTGCACAAGAGGACAACTCCTGGGAGATCACACAAGGGCAGGTAAAACTGAGGGCTTGTAGTGATAGGATGAGGGGTCGTGGCTTTAAACTAGAACTGGATTTAAGTTAGAAATTAGGAAGTTCTTTACCGTGAGGGTGGTGAGACACTGGCACAGGTGGCCCAGGGGGTTGTGGATGTTCCACCCCTGGAGGTGTTCAAGGCCAGGCTGGATGGGGCCTTGAGCCACCCGGTCTAGCGGGAGGTGTCCCTGCCATGGCAGGGGGGTTGGAACTAGATGAGCCTTGAGGTCTCTTCAAGCCCAAACCACGCCGGGATCCGATGAAAACGGCCGAGGGCTGACAGGCACTAGAACCCGACGGCCCCGTCACCGGCCGGTAACGGCAGGGGCAAAGGTGGGAGGGAGGCAACGAGCAAAGAGCCTCGGGGAGCGGCGGGTCCGCCCGCCCGCCCGGCCTCCGTGCCCCCGGGAAGGCGGCGGGAGGCGGGCGGAG
>VZZY01024894.1:92090-118184 GCA_013400335.1 Eurystomus gularis | reverse complement strand
CTGCGGCCTGCGGCGGGCCTCAGCCCGGCGCTCTTCCCCCTTAGTTGTTCTGGGTGCCGCTGGCGGGCCCAGCGCGCCGGCACCAGCCGCCGGGGACTTGTGCTCCCCACACGTGATCCGGCTGGGCCCCTGCTGCACCTCTGGCTCCAGACCGCCGGCTGCCTCCCCTCCTGTGTTGTTTGTGGAGGGGGGATGTTTCTTGTTTGTTTTCTTTAGGAGACACTGGTGAGCCCCTCAAGTCCGACAGGAGCCTGCACGTTTGGATGTTTAAAACTCTGCACGAATGTGGGCAGGGGAATAGGAAGCCGTGCAGATAGCGTGAGGGGTTCTCTGTTTCACTTGCCGTTAAAGCTTAGTCTGCTACTATAGTCGAGGAAAGATGTGCAATTTGTAATATGAAGGAAGCTGCAAGATTCTGGGAATCTGAGGAACAACTGACACCGTAGCAAATCTAGCTCATTTCTTTTTGCCGGGTCTGGCCATCCAGTGAAACCATTCAGTTATTGAGGTCAGCAAATGGTTTTCTTTTTGTGCTTTAGTTTTCTTCTGGCTTCACGAGCTTGCTGGTTCCTTGGGATGAACAGATGAATCTCACATCTCATAACAGCACTAAGCTGTTAAGTGGGTCCAACTTGTAAAACTTGCATCATTACAAGTGATTCAGAATGAATAAGGAAAATCAGCATTCTGAAAAGCATGTTTAGCAGTGCACAGTTAAGGTGTTTTTTCATGAAATACAGGTTTTGTATTATTCAGCCATAAAATGTAGTTTCTTAGCTCGTGTCTTGCACTGGCATTCTGTCATATCTACGGGTTCAGTTGCTCATCAGACTTCCACTAGCTGGTTCGACTGAGTAAAAGGGAGAGTGGGGAGAAGGTGGCATTTTTCTTCCTTTAGCAATGTAAATTAGTGCACAGACAGGTCTTGTGAGTGCTAGAGCTGGCATGGGAGAGGGCAGAGCCACATGCTTGGGACAGGAGCAAATACCCTTCTGGCAGCAATAAAGGATGATGGGAGTTTCATTCCTACCTTCTGCTTCTGCCATTTACAGCTCCCCTTCACGCAAGATGCTTTAGGGAATTCTAAATTAGAAACTACATAAGTTAAAGTTAACCTAGTATCTTATTATTTAGTTTCTCTGTTTCTTTGTTGCTTACATCCACAGTATTACGCTTTTTTGCTACGTGCTGATGAAGTAAAACTTTGATGAACCTAATACTTTCATAAGTCTTTGTTTTACATCTTTCTGGAATTCCTGGAAATCAGGTAATACTACTCACATTGTCTATCATGATGAGATGTGTGGTTTTCCAGGTCTCATTGAATCCAGAATATGAAAAACAATTACTGCTTTCTTGCTGTCGGAAACTTAAGGCATGCCAGTGTTAAGCCCAGTGTTAACCCAGTGTACTTGAGTGTAATTATGACTTCTTAGGCTTGATAATCATAAGAAACAATCTTGCTTTTTCCCTTAAAAAAAAATTACCAAAACCTTACTACGTCATTATACGAGGGCCAGCGCTGACAAGTCTCAGAAATAATGGATATGCTTCTGTTGGTATTTGTTCAAGCTGTAAGAGTTTCTAATGTCTGTGCTTAAAATGTTCTTGCAGCTTCACATTACAATTGAGTCATTTTAACATCTTTGCCACCACTTGGGGCAAGCTCTCACTCTTCTACATCCTTAACCATGCTTTCTTCTCTCTGCCTTGTTTAGGCTCTGGTCTGGTAGCCTAACTGATTCAGTTCTTGAACTTTCCCCCTTGCCCTCCCTCTAAAATACCCTAACTCTTTCACATGTTAGTTTTTCACTGGGTTCAGCCTAATTCACCTGTTTGTTACATGAATAGGTGACTGGCAAAATTAGTGCAGAATGGGTGGGGGTTGTGGCTGAAGGCTGGGATGGAGAAGAAATGTTTCGTTATGGGAGGGTATTGTTTGACTTAAGCAGTAACAGGAAACTTTTACCTTAACTATTCTAGCCACCAAGATTGGCCTTCAGTAAATAGTGTGCTCCGTGTTTGTCTACAGCTACAACTGTAAACAGTTTGTTAATGCTACTATTTATTTGAAGTATGTCTGAGTATTGCATCTGTTTGTGTAGATGCACATAGGTAGTCCTTTAATTTATTGACATGTTGCTATTGTTATATGAGGTTTAGATTACAAATCTGATTAAGAACTGCATCCTGAGCCTGCCTACATCATTCAGTTTCTGCCTTGAATGGTTGGGCCTTGTGGTTTATGTGTGGTTTCATGTATTTACACTAGTGAAATACGCTAATTTCAGCAGGAGCTTTCAGCTTTTCCATGTGCAGCCGCAGCACAATTTTGCATCTTAAAAGAAGAAAACCCCTTGATACCTGTGGCAACCTGATTTTTGTTTACGGAATGCCAACAAGGAGGTAGGATTTGAGTGAAAGTGGCTTGTTCTTTTCTCCTGTACTGCTTCAGGGCAGGTCTTGGAATGAAAATACATGGTTTCTCGTCAAGGTGTAGTACAAGAGGGTGGCTGAGCAGCAGTGTTCCTGAAGTATCCGAGGAATGTAATTAATTAAGCTGTTAATAAAATGCCAGAAGTCTCTAGGTTTTCAGCTGATGTGGGATAAAGGAGTTCTGGATAACAGGGACATATTGCACAGACCATCCACTCGCTGTAGAGAAAGGTGAAAAAAGCAGACTTGCACGTGGAAGATCATGTGCCGTTTTTTGGAAAGACTGAGTAGCAACTGAGGTTACATTGTGTAGACATTTAAAATCTTGGTGGGATGTTTTCCCACTGTAGTTCTGAAATTGGTGCCTTCCTTCCCTGTTCTTAGGAAGATTCAGAATCGCCCCTCTCAGCTTAGCCTCATCATCTTCTGGAAGACAGAGTTTTATATTTTATTAGAGTGAGAGACTACAAAACAAGGATCTGGTGTTTGCAAGTGACTGCTGGATTGGAATACGGTATACACCGGCTCCTGGAAGCCTGTTGTACTTTGCCACATTTAGAGGTGAGGGACTCTCTTTTTATAATCTGATTTTAACGTTTCCTGAAGAAACTGTGCAGTGGTATAAGCAAGTAATTTTTAGTGCTTTTTAAAAAAAAAAATCTTAGGCAGAAGCCTGCAGAGATGTTTTTCCAAACAAATCAGCAAAACCTGGTTTCAAAGATGTGAAAAAGAGCACTAATGATTTAAATCAGGTGTGGGGGAAAATAGGAAGCACCTTTGCAAGTGTAAACAGTATGTCTGTTAGATTATAGTTAGATTCCCAGCCAACCCTGCTACTCCCAATTTTTTCTCCAAAAGCAATCTGGGGTACTATAAAGGCTTTGCATACACAAGTGATTCTGTAGAGTAGTCTACTTTTTCAATACCCTGCTTTTAAAATTATTTACCTTGTCAAATATATGAACAGTGAGGCTTGTTTTTTTGAGGTAAAGTTACTGATGGACTCAACATGAACCTTAAAGTTACAAATTAAAACAAGGTGATGCTCATTTGCAGTATTGGATAAAAATTCAGGTTAATCTACTGGATAACTTAAGTTTTCATAACTTGCAGTTCTAAAATCATCTGCCTTGTGGCTTCTAGGTATTGGCTTTTTAGCACTTCTCATCTTCTGTGATGGGTTTAGTCAGGAAAAGCAGGAATAATAACAGATCCAATATCCTTGGCACAATTCCTGTTAGAGTTTACAAAATAATTCTTGAAATCATTTACTTTGATCAGGAAAGCCCAGACCAGTGGAGATGTCTGCTTAGTTGAATTTCTAGCTTCTGTATGGTCTTTGGTCTCACAATACTATGCTTTTTTTTTTGGTCACTGGCTCTTCTCTCAGTTTCCTTTCTGACATCTCTAGTTATGCCTCATGCCTCAACACCTATGCTTCATGCATTTACTCAACCTGAGGTATGATCTCCATTTTGCAGACCGTACACTGATTTCTCTTAACCCAACAAAGCCAGTTTTATAGTGTAACTTCAGGTCTTTCTTTCTGGTATTGCTTTTTATAACCAGGTCAATATTTATTCTTGCATTTAGATTTTTTTTTTAAGTCGCTGTCTTACTCTGATAACATAGGATAGCAACCCAGAGTATTCCTGTTATACACATAATACTGAACTGTATTCACATAATTACCCAGAACAATTCTCCAACAGCTGTCTCCTTAAAGCCCATGTTTAAACTTTGAAATTTTTCATTTGAGTGTTTCTGAATATCATCCTGTCCAGTGTGCTGTGTTATTGCTGCGGTAGGTGCTTACCTTCTAGTGGTTTATCTTGGACATTGTTTTTCTTTTGTTTCTTCCATGACAATGTCCTTTGATGTTCATAAATTATTGAAGTCAGTGCAGACATTGTTATGAACAGATGCATGTCCATTAAAACCTTGTTAGGAGATGTTACCATATTTCTTTGCACACAATTCGGGTTTGACTTACTGCTTCTATGAAAGGTGAAATCACTGCTCAAGGATGCAATACTAAGGTCCTCTGCTTCTCAATTTTAAGCGGATATTCTTGTGGCACTGGATTACCATTTGGGAGCTGTTTCACTCTCTCTCTTGCCTGGTGAAAGGTGGTACGGATTTGGAGCTTATGTGCTGTAGCCTGGGATTCTTCATGGCAGGGTGGCCAGATGTCACCTTTTCCTAGAGAAACAGTTTGTTAGACCCTGGCCTGGTCAGTTCTGGCAGTGGTACATGCTCTCTCTCATGCCTTCATTCTGTGTCACCTAACTTACGTGAGACAATGATTAGAAAAGAATGGCTTGCGGTCTTTTCAGAATGCTTATATTTCCATATATCCATGTCTGGAAGAAAACCAGTACTACACTCAGAATGCCCACCATTACCTGAGGATATTGAAGATCTGGATATCACCAAAAATTCCTAGTACAGGAGATGAAATAATTGTGTATAAAAACTACTGGTCCAACTAGTTGAAAAAAAAAAAAATGCAGTGATCAACACTTAAGACGTATTACTAAATCTAACTATTGCTGAAAACCAAGGGAAAAGTGTATGTTCGTAGAGGTGGTTTTATTTATTGGTCCCTTGTAGGTCTCAGTTTAAACTGTTTGACGGTATTATTCAGGAAATTGTACCTTAAATCTGTTTTGAAAGCTGCTGTGGGTGTCTGCAGCTGTGTCCTCAAGGAGATTTTTGCAGAGAAAATGCTTTCCATCAGATCTCAAATGAAGTATCCAGTGTGAGATGTGCTTATTTAAAAACACTTTTCTTATTTTTTTTTGTTACAACTCATGTTCTGAAGGTCACTGTGCCCACTGCAAGTTGTTACCAAGTTTTTCTGCAAGGAATTTTAGAGGACACTGAATTCATTAAAGATTTTCTTTGTTTTTGAGGTCAGCACTTAAAAACCTTTTACTTTAAAAATTTGACTTCCTAAATCTCTTCTGGCGTGCCAGTCTTTATTTAAAATTGATCTTTACATTAACTTTATGCTGTGCTTAACTCTGAATAAGAGTTAATCAATTCAAATAAATAAAGGCTTCTGGCCAGCTTCTGCATTGACGTTGATTTATAGTATCAGTATGTTGCTGACAGGTTCAGTCAAAAGCAGGATTTGTCTTTAAGTGACTGTAAGACTGTAAAAATACCGACAGAGCTAAGTTGATTTTCAGGGATAGTGTCCTGTGATGGTATTCAGATTGGGTCTGACTTGGAGATTAAAAAATACTGTATGACTAACTCATGATGGGACATCCTTTATTGCTAAGGCTTTTCCCTTTAATTGAAAGCTCCATAAAACTATCCTTTGTGTGAGAATGAATTATTATATATCTGGCATGCAAAAGAAAGCTAACTGACTCTAGAAGTACCTGTTTCATGGCTAATTCATGCTGTGATAAACATACATTAATTTAATTTCCTTGAAGGGAAGCTGGAGCTGGACATCCAGGCATTGTTTTCTGTAAGCTGTTCTCAGCGTGCACACCAGCAGTCAACAGATGTTGTGCAGTTCATTTCGATTTCATTTCGATTTGAACACTGTGTACCATGTGGCTCTCAGTTAGAGAAGAAAAGCTCAGGAGGGAAGCATTTGAAAAGAATGAAAGTGGGGTTTTTTTCTTACCCAAAAGGCAGAAAAGACAGGACAATCTTAATTTACTCTCTGTTAGATTCCAGAATCCACAGCCTAATTACTTTGCAATTGCACTGGCTGTAACCCTTGAGAGGAAAGCTCTCCTTGGTTGCAGAAGGGTGTAGGGCTTGGAGAGAAGTAAAGCTTCAATGGGTAATGTTTGCTTGAAGTTTTTTGAGAGGGCAATGTTTCTCATTAAAAAAAATAATCCAAGCAGGCTACTGTGATAAGTAGTCTTAGCTGATGGAAGTGAGTCATGAGCTGCTTGGTTAGATGTAGACCTTGGAGATTTCAGGGGAATGTCTTAGTGTGGGGGGTACAGAAAAGTTCTATAGGGGTGTTTGTCCAAAAGGTTGTTACAGGTTTTATGATGACAATGAAGAAAATAAGATACCCATCCTAATCCTTTCTTCTGCTGTCACTCTCCTCTTTATTTGATAATTAAATGCTGAGGAGGTGCGTATATGGTGTGTGAAACATCTAATGGAAGTGAAAATTGAGACTGGCTGAGTTGTACTATTTATAATAGTTTACAGATAAAAATTGCTTGGCAATGACAAACAGAACTTAAGGTGTGGTGGTGTTCTTCAGTTGAAGGAACCTTTTGCTTAAAGGGTTATTCATATCCTAAACCAGCATAGAAGTCTCATATTGAAAAAGACTATTCAAACTTTTACTGGAAGTTACCTGGCAGGACAACCCCCCTGAACGAGTATTTCAAAAGCACCTGTAATACTTCATGCCTGTCTAGAGCCTTGCATACATGGAAATCCAAGTGCATTTGGAGTGGAGGGGAATTTTTTTAGTGCCTAGAGTTTTATAGACTTGAAAGAAGGGAGGGGAAAATGCACAGAGCCACCCTGTGAAATGATAGTACATCTTTACTCTGTGCCTTATGGAGTTGCTTCCCTTTTTCTCTCCTGTACAAAACTGGCTTCTTCAGAAGGGTCACTGCTGTTAGTTGTCTGCTGAGGTTTGATTTTCAGTTATGTCTGTGACAATATGAGGAATTCTGTGTATGATACAATCCTATATATGATCCCATGTATGTCACAGAAGCATGTAATTGTCATGACTATTTGTGCCATTTGATGTTAAGGTGAAGAAAAAGGAAGTGGAAATACAATATTTCTGTAATGGTCTTTGTCAAAAAAGATGGAGAGTAGTCCAAAAGGATTTGGTGTAGTTGGCAGGATCCTAAGTCAGGATTCACTTCCTCTTGTCACAGATGGTGCGGTAAGTCGTAATAAATAACTCAAAAGGTACTTCATGGAATACTTATTTCTTTTTAAATATATAATCTCTTCATGTTAATGAAGTCTTAATTTTGACTTTATTATATTATGCTGTACTATCCATGGGCTTCTAAGGTCTGAATGTGAGACACTTTAAATGAAGGATCAGTCCTTTGGAAGGACCTATTTGCTCATCTAAGATCAAGGCTGAAGTAGTCTGTAATGTAGGAGTTGGTAGTGCTAGCAGTTTTCATGCTGCAGACGGTTGACTAAGGTCTATTTATCAAGAAGAAGGAAAAAGTATCTGGTCTCAGTGTGAATCTGGGAGCTTTTGCTTGAACACATACGAGTTAGTACAGACTGTACTAACAAGCTGTCCTCATACAATAGCTCTGCCTAGTGATGTTGGAGGAGTAGAAGCAGACAGGGCTACTTAAAATGTGATCAAGTGACATCAGCTGTGACCGTAAGACTTCTCCACTCTCTTGGGCTGTCTTAGGATGTTTCTTGCTTTAGCCTTTTTCTGCTTCTCTCAAGCTACAAGTCTCAGCTAATCATGAAGCTGTCTACTGGAGCTCAGCTTCAAGAGAGCTTTCTTATTCCAGCTCTGTTGGTTGTGATTGAGTAGAAATGAAATCTGCTGTGTTGTGGTACCAATTTCTTGTGTGCTTTTTAAAGTTTTCCATCATTTTGTTATCACTGTGAAGTACTGTTTCCTGATTCTACTTTTGTAGCATTGGCATTATTAACCTTCAGGAGACAGTAGAGGGCTTGGGAAAAAGAAATGGAAAATGCTCAATCCTCTTCATAGCTCTAAGCGAGATGAATGAAAACTTCTGAAGTCAGACTAGCTAAGAATCCATCTGCCTTTTTTTTTTCATTGCAGTATACATGAAGCTTGGGGTCTGAACCTGCTATGACTGACCCAGACGTCCTCACTGAGGTCCCAGCAGCTCTCAAACGCCTTGCCAAATATGTGGTGCGTGGCTTTTATGGCATTGAACATGCTTTGGCTCTGGACATTCTCATCAGGAACCCCTGTGTGAAGGAAGAGGACATGCTAGAGCTCCTTAAGTTTGATAGGAAGCAGTTGCGGGCTGTCCTCAACACCCTCAAGGGTGACAAGTTCATCAAATGCAGGATGAGGGTAGAGACGGCTCCAGATGGCAAAACTACCCGTCATAACTACTACTTCATTAACTACCGCCTTCTGGTTAATGTGGTGAAGTACAAACTGGACCACATGAGGAGGAGGATTGAGACGGATGAAAGAGACTCCACCAATCGCGCCTCTTTTAAATGCCCTGTTTGCTTCAGCACTTTCACAGACTTGGAGGCCAACCAGCTGTTTGACCCCAGGACAGGTAAGAGTACAGGTTAAGAGAATGCTCTTGCTCTCTCCGTTGTAATCTAAGTGCTGGACTTTAAGAAACAGACTCTTAGGCTAATTCTTCTGAGCCTGGCCAGGCTCTTTTTGTGCAGGTGGTAAATACTTCAGTAAAATACTGTAAATCATTGCTGTGACCTAAACAGTCCTATTTTGCTGCCCCAGTTGCGGTTGTTTTGGTAGTGGATGTTCTTATACAGTCTCTAAAGATAAATAGCGACATTGGTAAAATGCTTGTACAAGTGCTTGAGTGATAGGCAGTAGAGAAATTGAGGTCTTATCACAGTCAAATTCAAGGGTGAATAAGGCAGTCTGTCCTTATTGGAAGCTGGTGGCTTTTTGGTATAACCTGGGCTTGCCTGTGAATTTTATGACTTACTGGTAGGTTACAGAGAGGGCATATAAATATAGCTGACTTTGATATGCAGAAAATTCGTAACTTAGAAATGGTCATACAAGGAGTGAGTTGTTACTGTTTAATTTTCTTCTAACCAGTTCATTACACTGCGCCACCTTGCTTCCCTAGTGTAAAGCAGTCTTAGGAAAGTTAACGGAAATTAATTACAGACTTTCTGTGGTTGGGAGTAAACAAGATTCTTTTTCAAGTGTGTATCTCAGTGGAGGTGCATATCTCTCATGCATATAAAATAAGAATCCTTTCTGGGTGTCATTGTCTACAGGGGCAGTCTAAATACTTTGTGTCTTCTGTGCTTCTGTGCCAGAGAAGAAAAGGAAGAACACCTGACCTGATGAGATCTTATTTTGTTGGTCTAACCTAGGATTATTTTGGGAGGAAGGCAGGGAGCAGGGACTGGGTGTTAGGCTTCCACCTTCTGAATTACTTTCTTTACTTTTTAATGTTTCCCTTTTGAATTTTTTGTCCTGATCTTGCTTTTTCCAGAAGAATAAAAGAGCAAAAGTCAGGAGAACTCTCAGAAACATTGGAGCGTGGTGCTGTGTGTCATTTATCATGGTGGAAAACTGTAAAAAATCATTGTTTAGTGGTCTTGAAGCTTTTAATCTAGGGCTACATTGGATGCCTAATCTGCTTTGGAGAAGGGCAAATGCCCAGTAAATACTCCTGCATACAAAGATCAAGGGCTGTGAAACTCCTTTTACTTGAACAGCTGTGAAAATGGTATTTAGTACTAGAGAAGCAGAATCTGTTAAGTCAGCTAACGATAGTTGCTGTAATTAGCACAGCTCTCCAAGTAGAAGTTGCTTCTTCATGGAGCACCAAAACCAGCAGTGCCAGCACACATTTTCTGTGCTCACCACTGAGTACAGAAACTACACAACCTGAGGAGGAGCTTCTTTACTGTGAGGGTTACAGAGCTCCCCAGAGAGGTTGTGGAGTCTCCTTCTCTGGAGACTTTCAAGACCCATCTGGATGCGTTCCTGTGTAACCTGCCCTAGATTCTATGGTCCTGCTTGGCAGGGGGGTTGGACTTGATGATCTCCGGAGGTCCCTTCCAACCCCTAACATTCTATGATTCTATGATACAACATGCTCCCTACAGTAATGATCTTCTGTGACAGCTACAGTTGTGGGTGCCACGTTGAAGGGGAATAGCGCTTTTGCAGTTTGGTTCTGCAGGGAGAGAGTAGAGAACCTGTGCAGAGGACAAACATGGTAGGAAGTATGAGACTCTCATCCTAAGGGGACCTGTAAGACTTTACAGGTGGATCCTTTCAGCCTGTGTGGGTGGTGAGTTCCAAGAGCAAAGAACTGGTTGTCGAGGAGATGCAGAAGACAATAATGCTGGCATTTGGCTTTGACAGCAAGGCCTGCGCTCCAGGAAATGGTGAGGTCAAGCAAGGATTTCTCTGCAGTACAGGCGCTAGCTACTTTCACAGTGCAAAATCATTCACTGCAATGCACACGGAGCGTTTTGCAGATTTCCTGGTGGAAGGAAAGGTTGAGTGCTGTTTTTTCCAGCAATTTCCAGCAGTTGGTTTCTGTCAGTATTAGTGCAAATAACAAGATAGCCAGTTTACTATCACTTACATTCAATAAGAACATACCTGTCTAGAATTTATGTATATTCTGTTTCTCCTTACATAATTTAGAAGTCAATGATAGCTTCATCTAGGTAGTGTATGATGATACTGTTGTTTCTCAAGAGCTTTTACATGAAACACCACTTTGAATAGGGCTTTTCAGTTACTGTTTAAGAAGGGCTCATACTGTCTCCAAACCATGAGATAGCTGCCTGTTTCCATTCCAGGTAAGTGGGCAATTTTGTTTGGTTTGTTGTGGGTTTTTTTTGCTTGTTGTTTTTTTTTTTTTAACCGAAAATGGCTGCTTTATATTGCAGTGCCTTCTGTTGTCTGCATATGTTTCCTGCTCCTTTGGGGTCTGTAATTAGAACTGATGTGCCTTTGGGTCTCTCACAGAGCAGGCTCATGAGGGCAAGGCACGTAGAGGAACAAAGTTTGTTAGTGAATAGCCATCCTTTCCCAAGCATGTCTTTTACCCTTATCAGCACTATACACAGAACTCTCCAACTTACTGAAACTCATGGTAGTACAACCGCTGAAGGGTGGGTGAAGGCCATGAGAGTTTCGGTCATGGTTGACCTGAGCTGCTCCTGGGCTTGTAGCCATGTTGATAACTTTTTCTGAATTAAAAGGCCTGTAAAGACAGAGTTTATTGGTCCATGGAGCAGGCAGAGCATAGAAGGCATCTACAACACTAGTCTAGACCAAGCTGCAATCTGTGGTTAAAAGACATCCTGTTTCACTATCTGCTTCTTGTCCTTTTCACTCAGAGCTAGGGATGGTTTTAGATGTCCTATGTTTTCTTCTGCTTTCCTCTCCTCTTCCTTACTTAAAACTCAAATAGAAACTCTGATCTGCTGTTATAGAACAAAAGCAGGGTTAGAAGAGGAAGTATCTGCTTTTGCCTGTCTTTATCAGTGATGGATAAAAAGGTTTCCAGAATCTCTCCATGCCTATAGTTGTGCTATCAAAATTTGTGAAGTAAGAGTGCTTGTGAAGAGCCTGTCCATAAGTTGGATCTGTAGTGCTCTTTAATTTTTACCACAGTATCTGTGTCTGTGTTTCAACTTTAGCAGGGGTCTGTTTATTATAAGTGACTGTCTGTCAACTGGAGGCTTTTTCAGGTCTGTGCTTTACTCCATTTGTGAATAATTTTGAAGTAAACTGAGATGTTTATTTTTTCATCAGGAGAGGTGATTCTTGATGGTTTTGGAAGGTGGAAATATGTCTGCTGGGAGAAAATGATTGATAGTAACAAGGATATGTATTCAGGGCACATAGGTATAGATGTGCTTTTGTTGCTGTTCCTCAGATTTCTTTGGAAAAATATTTTTGAACAGAGTAGCAAGTTTGCTACTAAGGTAATTTTAAATGTAGACTTAAAATGGTAGAAATGTTACTTTGAGAGTGTGATCTGTTTTTAAAAGTATTCTATGATTTTTCTCAATCCCTTTTTCTGCCATTAAACATTCCAACCCACAAAAGCTCCAAAAATTTACTCTGCTGTCAGAGGTTGAACAAATATTGTCTGGTACTTGTAGGAACTTCAAGGATGGGAATCAATTGTGCAATGTTAAAAAAGTGCCAGATGGTGAAAGTCAAGGTGATGAAAAAATAGTTTTGCTGCTGCTTCAACTCACAAAGGGTTCTTTTGAAAAGTGAAAAGAAATGCATGTTGTGTTGGAGGAGTCACTTGGTTGTATGACTACTGAGTGCCTTCCAGCTCTAAGCGTGGCGTGCTCAGGTTGTGAGTTTTAGTCTCTTCTACTCTGAGTGAAGAGCTTGAACAGATCTCCAGATACCACACTTTCTCCTCAGTGGCAGTTTTTACTGTTGTCTCTAAAGAAGTGGTGTCAGTCACTTTTGCTTCTGGAGGAAGAACAGCTTGGACACAGTGTGCTTTTATTTTGCAAAGATTTGTTGTGGGAACTTGTAGCAAAGCTAAGAAGAACTTTCTGCTTCAAGAGGTCACAGATTTGTGGCTTGCCTACTGACCTGGCAGTGCCTTTGGTGGCGATTGGGGCAGGCTGGGCTGTTTCAGGCTGAGCAGACAGTTCTTACCTGCTTTTGTGAGTGTTTTGAGATCTACAGAAAGAAAAACACCAATGGTGTATGAAAGAAAAATGTTACTTCAAGCCTTGTGTTTCAGATGGGATAACTGAGAAACCAAAAACATTGTAGTTTTCCTAGAAGATCCTAATATAAGCACTTGAAATACAGATCATTGCCTTTCACTTGTGCCATCATCTGCTTTCTACCTGTGCTCTGATATTTCATCACTCTGTTCTGCATGTGAGCAATTGCATCCAGCTGATGTTGTGATGAAGCCTCAGGCAGGTGGAAAGCTGCAGCCCATTTCCTTAAACGAGGTAGGGGCTATCTCTTGAGGTAGGGATGTACAAGAAAGTTTAATTGAGTAGCAGTAAGAAAAGCCAGGTTTTAAAAGCATACTGTGAATAACACTGAATTCTGTCTATTCCCAGACCTGGGCTGACAGTAGACACTGACATAAAGGACACTGGATTTTCAAGTGTTTCACCTAGAGAAAAGATGTTCTTCATTAGGCTCTTGTGCACATCTGTAGAAAGAATTTTATTCTCTGTGCTTTTAAATGTAGAAACTACAGAAACTTGGTTTCTGTAGGCCAATCCCTGAAATGGTAGAGCAATCTAAACAACTCAATACCATCTTGCAATTGGATTAAAAAAAAAATATTCTTGGAGAAATAAATATGCACAAATCTGTTCTGCAGAGGTGGGGGGGAGGACAGGAGCAGCTGCATTGTCTCACCCAGTAGAGGGAGCTGTCTTCTTTTCTCTGTACGTATGGACTTGGATTGATTAATTTATTGAGTGTCACAAACCTGGAAATTGTTCATGGATATGCGTTCTGTAGTGTGATTAATTAGATCTGGTTAGGGAAGGTCTCTCTGATGTATCCTGCTCTCATACTCTAATCCTATTTGTAAATATAGTGCAGTGTTGGAGTTGACTGTCAAATTCAAGGTTGATTTGAAAGAAAGAATGTGACTAGAAACTGCAAAAGGGAGAGTGGGGTTAAAGTGAAGGATTGACAGAAATGAGATCTCACAGTACATAACACTGTTATTCAGCCCTAGATTTCCTTAGGTATTCCGAATACCAAACTATATCAGGATACTCACCAGTGTGGCAGGTGAATTTGATGTTAGAAAGAAAATATAAGGCTAGATGAAGCAGTTTTTCCTCTGTCCTCTTCTACTTTTATAATTTTTATGCAGTCTTGTATTCACTTCTGTTACTGTGAAGAAAAATCTTGATGTTACCATTAAATTTGTAATTACAGTTGGTCTCTCTTAGGCATCTCTATACATTAAGTGTCCTCACCATAACATTCAGTTAGATAAGACCTGAATAATAGCGGAAAGAAAAGGATGGAAGATAAATGGGTAATGTGAATCAGGAAGATGATGCTGTTGGGATGTTCTTAATTGCATTTGTAATCACTGGAGCCTTTTGTTGTTATTGGAAATCATAGCAGCTAATTACTTGTCTACTCTTTGCTGTCCCACAATTTGCTCTTGGTTTGGTGAGTGATTTTTTTGCATATACCTATCCTACTGTTCCTGAAGACGCACTGTAGTAGTAACATGCTGTGTATCTGGCTCCCTTTTTTTCTCTGTGCGCTGATAGGAAGTTTAATTTGGGAAGAACAAACTGAAGGTGGCAATATCAGTTTTATAGAAGGGAAGACAGCAACTTGAATTTCGCTTTAACCCCACTTGTTTTACTGTCAGCCTCTTCCATGTCATTTGTGTACTTCATAACAGAATTGCACATAACGTGTTCAGAGGCTGATTTTCTGTACCTGTCACAAGGCACCTTATATCACATTCAGACTGCCTGTATGCAGCTGAGCATTTGGACGGTTTGGGCACTGTTACTGAGATAAGAAATTTGACTGGTCTTTGATTTATTTTTTTTTTCCCCCTTTGGTTTTGTGCTTACTTCTAGAGCTACTGCCTTTTCTTCTGAGTGCTCAGCTTCTCACTTCATCCCCAGTGAGCTATTCAGAACACATTTGTCTTCTCTTCTTGTTTTGAATTTCCATTTCCTCAGGCAAGTTCTACACTAGCTTCAAATATTCCTCATCTGATTCAAATTACTTTTGAGCCTGTCCTATCTATTTTGTTAATTTTTTCTTATGCTTCCCCTTTTTCCTGTTTTTTGCCTTGCCTTTTCTTGTGGAGATCATGTCCATTTCTGGTACATGTCTTTTTGTGTCCTGTCCCTTCCAGCCATTAGAAAAAATAAATCACTTAGAGCTATTTATTCTATATATTCACAGTATGTAGTCAATCCTATTTGATCTTTATGCTGTTGGTTCCTCTCCTTTAGGTTCAATGATTTTCAGAACAGGCATTCTGAATGGTTTTGTCTACCATGTACTGCCACACGTGCTATATGATACTGCTGCTACAACAGCTTCTTACGAGCCAAAATCAGGACTTAGAAAGTCTTTCTGTAAATTGGCATACCAGAAAATTCTCTTAGAAAGGATTCAGAGCAGTTCTGTTTTGAACAACTTCAAGTTCTGTGGAGGTTTTTTTTTAAATTGTTGTTTGCTTTCCAAGTGTATGTAAACCCTTCAGTGTGAATTTTCTTGACTTTATGAGCACATTTGGTTTGTCTGTACTGCCACTGAGAGCTTCTGGCAAACACCAACAGAAGGAAACTGCCCATGCTCTGCTTAGTTTTTTCTGTTCCTATTCAAATTTCTGGCAAAAGCTCCAAGAGTATTCCTGTCAGCTTTACTCTGCTTCAGCTTGATAAGACCTGGAGCCCCAGGGAAGGGAAAACTGAGAAAAACATATCAGAATGAGTGCAGGTTTTTCTAAAAGTAAGAGTACTCTTTAGAATTACTTAAAAGGGATGTACAGGTTACATCTGTAACTTGAACTCATTCCCTTCGAGTTGGCCACTGTGTCTGAACAATAACCATCTAGTCTCAACCATGGATCTCTCAGCTTGGTGGGGAAATAGGTAAAGGTAATGTTAGAGCCTGCGCTAAGCAGAATGTCAAACTGGAGGACTGTAAGTCACCGGAGTAACTCAGAAAAGCTGTTGCCTGTAGAGTGCTGTCTGGTCGCTTCTCTATTCCACATTGACTTCAGGCTGTTCTGCTGTGTCTCTTAGATTAAAAAAAGTATCTGAAAAATGCATGTTCTGACTTAAAGTATTTATACTTTTTTTTTTTTTGCCTGCAAAGGACATTTTATTATTAGAACTGTGGGAAATAATTGGCCTTCAAGTAAAGGTTATCACTTTAACTTTTCTCTTGGCTTTGCAAATTGAAATAGATAACAGCAATATCTCTGTAAAATCTGTGGATGATGCTAAGCCATTTTTAGCGATGAAAGGTGGACTGCAGCATCCCTATCTTTTACTCTAGTAACTTGCTATTCTTTTCAAAATGCACCCTTGGTAATATCCCCTGCAAAGCATGTCATCCTTTCAGGCATGGGTATCTGTAAGTGGGATCAGGAGCTCATGGAGAATCCTGTTACTTGTGTTGCATTCTTGCTGCTGTTGGATGCAATTCGAGAGCTCAGCGGGTATTTTGATGTAGTCTTCCTGGTTGAACTTTAAAAAAAAAAGTTATTTAGTTCCTAATGAGTTTCCTTTGAATATTCCCTCTGTCCAGTTGCATCTTTCTCTGCTTATTGTCTGGCTTAATTTATCCACAGTAAGACAGAAGGAAGAACTCTGTTAGCTCAGAGCTGCTGAGGTTGTTCATATCAGCTGGAGCAGAAACAACTTTTACTGAGAAGAGGGAAGGATTCCTCTCTTTCAGCTTTGTATTGAATACGTATTAAATAATCTGGTGCTTCTGAATGATCAATAATTTGATGTGTCTCATGCAGTCCATTTTTTGAATGTTTAATTTACCTTTTCAAGAGAAATGTGTTTGAGTGCTCAAAAATTCCGTTGGTGTTTTTAATTTAGTTGGGCTAAAAATGATCTGCACACCGAGATGAATGAGCAACTCAGTGTTCCTCTAGGTAATGTAAAAGTGGTTCTGAAGGTGCTTAATTTTTTCCTTTATAAGACATTAAATGTTAAATTGCTCCCCTTCTCTAATTGCAAACCTGGGCCAGCAGGAAGGGGAAATTGTAGCACAAAATGTAGATTATGTTGTTGTTGTGAAATTCAGAAGCAAATTTGCTTGATATCTTTTAATTTTTCTGAAGTTTGCTACCTACGCTATGCCCAAGAAGTAAATACATATAGGCAATTCCACATATACATAGCAGGCTGTGATCAAGTTGCTATTTCACAAGTGAGTTACAGCGCTGCTGTGCCCTTAGAGCACCTTGCATGCCTCATTCTCCACTGATAACCTGCTTTGGCCCTCTGGCAGAGCTTATTAGTTTGTATCCCATACAGTGCTCTAGAGAGATGTATTTTAAGCTGCTGGCTGGGCCCCTGGACTGTCTTTGTATAGCTGTACTTGGTCCTTGGCCAGGGAGAGCTAGTGTCTTTTTCTTTTCAAATTTAAGATCAGAGTAATACAGGATGGTGTGTTTTCTCCTGAAGTGCTGTCAGGGTGGAAGTTAGAGGCCCCAGTGTGTCCATCCCCTACTGAAATAGGTCTTCCAATGCATGCTGCAGGTCAGGCATGGTGCTGATGCCATTGTCAGTGTTGCCTGATGGGTGGTCATAGTAATGGCACAATAAATACTACAATTACAGTGGTCAAAAATGGTAAGTCACAATGAAGTAACACTGAAATTTAATAGGCATCTGTATGAATCCTTCGTGAGTCTATAATTAAGTCTTGTAAGATTGGTGGTAATGGGTCTTACTATTAAATGCTTCACTAGGTAGATTCAATCTGCTTTACTTCAACTGCTTACAAGTTCTAGAGGGTGAAGTGGAAAGGTCATGTGGTATTTCTTTAAGAGGAATTATTTTACTTAAGGGTTTTTTTCCCTGTTTTCTGCTTGTACCTCTCAGATGCATCAGAGTTGTCTTATCTTTCTGCTGTGTGAAAGAGCACAGCAGAAACTTCTTACCCATCTGAAGGGGTATTTTGGGAGCCCTAACCAAAATCTGATTTAAAGAAGTATATGTAGAGATCCTGAAAACGTTTTTTGAGGATGAAAAGTAGGTCCTCTACAGACAGAAGCAGAAATTGTAACAACTTGAAAGATACGATGTTATACCATATCTTGCAAGGTCAAGTGGTCCAAGTTAAGCTGCTGCTTGTTAAGGGAAGAAGCCTTCTCAGGCAGGCCTAATTTTTTAGTGTGTCTAGTGAAGTAATCTTCTGTTCTGTTATCTTTTTTTTTTTATGCCTGAATTTGAGAATAACCTGATGAAAAACAGTTGTGGCAGAAGAGTGAAATCTCTTACTCTTGAGGGATAGGAAAACGAGGGAAGAGTCTTTCCCTTGCCCGTGTGGTAAAGTGCTTTTAGGTTGTGTGGGTTGTTGTTTTTGTGGAGATAAGGTATGCATTTTTGGTTTGGGAAGTTTTTTTGGGTTGGTTTTGGGTTGTGGGGTTTGGTTTTGGTTTTTTTGTTTGTATTGTTGTATGTGTTGAAAAGAAGGTCAAAGTTGGTCCATATTGCCATTTAATCCTGTACTCAAGAGATGTACGTTTGAACCTTGATCTGTGAGTTTGGACAAATACCCTTTTCTGCTAATCTGTTACATTGTCTAAAAAATTAACAGCTTCCCCTCTGGCAACACTCAAGCTGTTCTTTCTGTTATCGTGTCAGTTCAGACTGGTTTCCTAGCTTACTAGGAAATATCATTTGTATGAATAAGTGAGAAACATGAGGTTTCTATAGCAAGCTGGTAAATTGTGCTGCAGGAGCTCCAATGAGAATGGTTTCTGCTAGCCAGTTTTCACAATAGCCAAGTATTGTGAGGATGAAGTTGCTTGCAGAAGCATGCCAAGTGAAACTGCGGCAGATGCCCTAATGCAAATGCTTGATAGCTGGCAGTAACGCCACCCCCCTGCATGCCAAACAGAGACATTTTGCAGTTGCCATCCACACGTACCCTGCCAGTGCACAAAGTCTGCTTGCTTTCATTTACAAGAGTAAGAACTATTTGTATCTCGGCCAGATTCAATCTGGTTCTTAAATGTGGCGGATGGGTTTGGGGTTACTAACAGCAATCTCAAATTCAAAGCAGTGTTGAAGTTCATTTTAATAGGAAGTTGCTGGTTCTTTCTGTACCATGTGACATTTGGGGGCAAGAAATTCAACAGCTAGTTTTCCAAAAGAGTGGCCAACTGCTGTGAAGCTGTGTGTGCATCAGTGTTGTAAAGGTATTATCAGTATAGTATATAGAGAAATGTAGGCACAGCAATTGGAAGACTTGTTCAGAGATTTGAATGGATTACAAAACTGGGAAGACAAACAAATGCTCTTGGCTTCTGTTAGCCTTCTGTTGAGCTACAAGAGAGCTTGATCTTCCACTGTCTAAAGCTATTGGACATTAAAAAATTTAGGTGTATGATTTGGAATATTGTCTCGGAAATAGGGCTGGGACATCTCTCCTACGAGGACAGGCTGAGAGAGTTGGGGTTGTTCAGCCTGCAGAAGATAAGACTTTAGAAAGACCTCATTGTGGCCTATCAGTATCTGAAGGGGGCCTACAAGAAAGCTAGGAAAGAAACTTTTTACAACAGCTTGTAGTGATAGGATGAGGGGTAATGGCTTTAAACTGGAGGAGGGGAGATCTAGATTTGGTGTAAGGAAGAAGTTTTTTTACTCTGAGGGTGGTGAGATGCTGGTGCAGGTTACCCAGGGAGGTTATATATGACCCAACACTGAATGTGTTCAAGACTAGGTTGGGTGGGGCTTTGAGTAACCTGGTTGAGTGGAAGGTGTCCCTAACCATGCCAGGGGGGTTGGAACTAGATGGTCTTTAAGCCCGTTCCAACCCAAACCATTCTATGATTCTATGAAGTACTTGGGACAGGTGGCCTACAAGGCAGCCAAGTTAAGGGATCTGTACTTTGGTGGTTCCACTTAAATGTGGCCTGATATGCATGCTTGTGGCAAAGAAACTCTTGAAAAATAGCTGGCAGGAGGAATACAAGTGCTCTAGAGAGTCCTCCTTTGTCCACAGACTGTGTCTTGTTTGTCATTGCTTTCTATAATCAGAAGTGCAGACAGCTGTGCATCCAAAATGTGCACAACTGAAATGGAGAACCCACAGTATATGCCAGTATTGAACAGATTTGTGTTTAAAGTGTTTGAAGGGACAAAAATGTTCCATAAGCAATAGTGCTCATGCTGTTTCTTGCAGGAATAGGTGCAATTTTTGTTGAGTCCAATTACAAAATAAAACAAGAAAATACGGTGAAGTTTTTGTTAAGCATGCTGCTAATCAGTTATCAGCTATGAATGTTTAACATTTCTGTCTGAATTTGTTGAAAGTTTAATATTAGAGTAAGTTCTTACTGTCGCGGTCGGGCGCGCAGAGGTCCGACCACCTCCCAAAGGGAGAAGGGTTGAGGGTAAATTGGGACATCTCTCCACCAAGCTCGCAAGCAGACACGGAGACCGAAAGAGTATCTAACAAGTTTATTACTAAATATATTCAAATAAAACCTTATTTACTCTATGGAAATATTACAATATTAAAGAACACCACGCCCACCCATTCACTCCCTCTCTCACCCACCGAGAGATAAGGGCAAATAAGGACTTAATTATGTCAAGATACGACCTGTATGTGTGGATGGTGCGTGCGTGTGCGTGCATGTGCCCTTTCGGCGTTTGGTGATGGTCTCCGTGGAACGGCGACGATGTCCGACCGGCAGACCTGGACTGTTTCCAGTGACGTCAGCAGCTTGTAGCTTCTCTCTCTCTCCTTCTCTTGCAGCTTGGAGTGGCTTTTCCTGGCAGCACGTCTTTTCTGGCAGTGCAGCTTTCGGTGCAGTTTCTTCGGCACCACTTCTTCTTCAATATGGTGCTCCCAGCTTGGAGCAACTTTTTCTGGCAACGTGGCCTTCTGCGGCGTGGCTTTCTGTAGCACGCGGCTTCCAATGGCCTCTTGTTGCAATTTCTTCTTCTTGCTGCAGCTTGCAGCTTTTTTTCTGGATTCTTTCAGTTTTGGCTCGTGGCGGCGGCTCACGGCAGTGGCAACGATTGCGCACCTTACGGCCGGCGGCAGCTCACGGCTTCTTTCTCTCCCCCGGATTCCTAGAGCAGTGGGAGTCAGCAGTTCTGTCCGGCGGCTCTCCGCGGCAGCTGCTTCCTTCTTTCTAACTGCTTAGTTTCTTCAGGGGGCTGCGCTGACAGCTCAGTTCAGTTTCCCCCCTCTCTGGCTGCTTGGCTTCTTCAGGGGGCTGCGCTGACAGCTCAGTTCAGTTTCCCCCCCCTCCTCCTCGCTCCTCTCCGGCAGTGGCGGAGGGAGGGGGGGGGTTGCACTCAGCAGGAGCGATGTGCTCCCTTTGTGCAGTGAGGCGGAAAAGAGAGAGTTTGTTTTCTTTTTCGATATTTATGGCTGGTGTTATCTCGGTTCCGGTTTCCTGGAGGATTTATGCCGAATAGATTTATGGGAAATCGAGTTCTTTTGCTCACTGTTTTAATAAGGCAGAAAAAATCATGTGGTCGGTTCACCACACTTACCAATACATAAGTACTTATACTTATTCAAGTTCACTGTGGAATAGTGTAAAATTCTTCATTTCTGTTTCTGAAATAGAGGGGGGAAAAAAGCTCTCCACTTCCATCATTATAGAGTTGCTCATAAATATGTATTTTCACTGTATGTTTCAATCTTGCTTTAACCATTCTAGTGATTCAGTAGAGCCCCCATCACTGACTTCAGGAGAATATTTTGCATCATGGAACTTTTTATCTGGAGAACTTTGTCCTGTTGCACAAAACTTTTCTCTTTCACTTTTGAAAGTAATTCTTTTTCTCTCTGCGTCGTCCCCCTCAACTGTGGGCTCAAATGGAAACAAAAGAACAAACCTGTGGTAGGAGTCTTCATACTGACACTTTCTTGTTCCCTGCGGGGTTTAGGTTCAATATCTTCTTTTCTCTGGTCATATATTGGATTATTGGTCAATGTGCTTCTTACTCATTCTAATTGTGCTCCTTTTTCATTAAAATGCTATTCCCCCACCCATGCTCTCCAAAAAGGGCAGAGGAAGATTTTTTTTTTCTGTTAATAACATGAAAATAAGCATTTGGACTGAATGTTTATTCTCTTAAGGCTGCAACAGGTACCAGAAATAGCTAATACTTTAAGAAATAAATTCTGTTGAGCCATATTGGCTATGCAGATAAGAGAATTAATGATTTTGCTGCTGAAGGTAACCATCCTTTTTTTTGCCATCTAGAGGTAACAAGCTTTTTTGCTTGAAAAACGTGAAATTTGGGGAAGTAGTAAAGGGGAAAAGGAATATGGTTTGATTAGGGGATCACAGGTGCAAGACAATATTCATTTTAGAAGGTAAGTAAACAGTCTACTGTTCACTAGCATGTGCTCTTCAGGGAGAGGCAACAATAGCAAGAGGCATGAAACCTACTTGGTGAAGATTTGCATTTCAAAAGGATTGGCAGGGCTTTTAATTCCCTCCACCAGGGATGGCCAGGAAAGGCATTTCGTCAGAACACAGCATCCTGTCTTCAATGATTAAAGGAAATCTGGGTGTAGGAAGGAAACAGGCAGCTGCTCTGGCAGAACAGGAGAAGCTCGATAATACAAAATCACTCTGATAATGCCAGTCTAAAATTGCATCATGGAAGAATTTTTCCTCTTTGCAGTTAAAAATTTTCTTTCTCCTGGGCTAGTTAATAGTTTTATTCTTAATCCTCTGCTTGTTCCTGTGGACTTAACTGTGGCTAATGCAAGTTCTTTGGTTGTGCTCACAGGTGGACCTAAGGCAGGCTGTGGGTTTTTTTTATTACCTTTGCTGTTGGTCTGAAAGGGTATGATCCAGCTTACTGAGTTCAGGCTGAGAAAAAGGGTTAAATTACTCTGCTTCTGAAAACAATCTTATTGACAAGTAGATAAATGCATGTAGCAGTTTCACTGCACAACTTGAGTACATAAACTCTAGTGTCTATGATTATGGGAATACTTGAATACTGTAGTTTTAAGTTGCAAAGAGAAGATTAGCAACTTCTGAATGTAATTCACTGGATTTGAGACCTGCTTTTTTATTTCTGTAGTAATTGCAGTGAGCTGGTGAAACTGATTAAAAAAGGGCTTGCTTGTCTACCCTCAAGCCTGAAAAGTAGATGTAGGACCTTGCAGTGAGTGGAGGACAAGAATGTGACTTGACCATAAAAGACAAAGCATTAAGTGATTAGAGCTTCACTCAAGCTGAAATGAAGAGGTGGCAGTCTTGGTAGTTCTCCCTGCTTTGTGAACGAGATCACAGGAATATATGATTATTGTTGGGAACAGGCCACATCAATTTTAAAAACAAATACCCACTTTTTTCATATGACTAAACTAGTTGATGTGTATGTGTATAAAAATACTGATGTAAAATCTTAATGTCAAAGAAGCTGATGAAGGGAGAGGAAATCATCTTCGCTTGCTGTATATCAGCTAAAACTTAGGGCTGGTTCTGTTCTTGGCTTGATTGTTTGGGGGGATTTTCAAGTATTTAACTCAAGATCTGTGTGTGCTCAACACATAGTTGAGCTGCTTACTATCACCCAAGTACTCTTGTGTGATAACTGAACATTGGATGTCAAGACTGGAATGTTTCTGCTGAGGAATGGGTCCCTCAGTCCTGCCTGTTGTCATTCCTCTCAGCTAACAGTCTTGCCACTGGTAAAAGTTTTGGTGTTTCCTCTTCATCTGCCTGAAGCTGAAAGTTAATGACCCTCAAAAGCAGTGACTTGTAAAGCAGACAGGAACTTGCTGCTTTCAAGCAATGAAAGCTGCTGTGCTCCTCACAGTTTAGTACTTGCTTCCAAAATGTGATCCTAATCATCATCTGAGTCTGTAGTATACATTTAGGAATTTGAGTGTTAAGGATTTGGCACCTTATGTGTTAAGGATTGTGCTAGTTATGTTACGCAGGGTCAAACAGCTTCAGTTGTGGATCCGGAGGTGTGGCTAAGCCTGAGCTTAACCCATGCCCACATCAGGGTGCAACTTTTGGATCCTCCTAAATGTTCCTTGGGTGACTCTGTCATTTAGATACCACAGCAGAAACTTGCAGATTGACATACTGAGCATGAGCTACAAATTTCTGAGATTCTTCTGTCTATCTCTCTTCTCTTGGATTTAAAGAGACTTCATTATCTTTGGCAAAAACAAATCTTTTATAACCTGTTTCTCGCTCCTCAGAGTACAGGTGATGAGTTACATCACAAATTCAGGTTCATTGATGTACTGCTGCTCTTCCACCTCTGAAGGAAAGAAGTAAGAGCTTGTTTCTCCTAACCCCTTCTTATTTGAATTTTAATTTATTAGCTCACTTATATCAAATCTTGTTAAAAAAACAAGTTACATTTGTGCACAATGCATTTCTAACAGCAAAATGACATTTTTACCTTGGAGTTGTGCCAATTCTGCGTGCTCAGATAGAAGCATTTGTGGTACCAAGCATGAGTGCGTGCTTAAGAAGAGGGAAAGCAAAAGCAAGTAAACAGCACAACAGGCCTTCTATTTGAAACTCCCTGTGAGAGCTGAGAGATTTGCAATTAATGTCTGTATGTTTGTTTATAATCAGTTTTGAAAGGAGCATTAAGACCCTGTAAGCTTCTGAATGCTGCAAGACAGGAAATCGGTTTTGGAAATCTGTGTCTGAGAATTCATTTATGTAGTTGTTTTGTTTTTTTTTTCTTAGATCACTGCCTGTATTAGAATTTGTGCAACAAAATTTTCAAATATTCATTTGCTGGTTTGTTTCCTATTTTGAAGGCTATATAAAGTCACTTTCTTTAATATAATAGCACTGTTTGCTTACAGGTGTGCTATATAATTTCTCAGTGTCAAAACTTTGATTTCTCAACTTCATTTAGGAACTGCTGTCAGCTGCAATGCAAAATCTTTTAATGTATTCTGTAATATGCTTTTTTGTTTTCAGATTATAGCAGTTAAATCTTCAAATGGATATCTTACTCAGAAGTTATCTTGTCTGAGAAGTTACCCCTGTGGTACAGTCTCAAGCATAGGCACTCGCTTTGATCTTACCTGTGTAGGTCCTTGTAAGTGCCCCCGTATTGCAGTGAACAGTGATATGACATTGTTTTCATACCTATTCTGCCAATCCAGAGGTGCCTTGATAAGGCTCACAATGGTCTTCTCTAGGCAGTATAGGAGGTAAAGTGCTGGTGTGGGTGAATAGTATAAAAAGTGTGATGCTTTGAACTTCAGTAAAAATGATCTTGTTGACTGCTGGTAGTTCCTCTGGTTTATAAAGACAAATTTTTATTCCAATTGTCTTCTATCAAGGATTTGCTGACTTTTCCAGTTTTGTCTCATTAGTACGTTGCATATGTGTATACAAGTTTACAATCAAAACCTGTAGCAGAAAGTATGAAATAGAAGTGAATCAGGACAGACCCTTGAAACACCCTCTAAGGCTGACAGTGAACCATGATTTTTTCTAAAAGTGGTGTTCTCCACCAGCTATGCAATCATTTTCTGATGAATTTATCAGGACTGTTTCTTTAGTTTGCAAATGAGCATGCATAGCAGTTGAACATCCTGCCTTCCCCCAAAACAAAACAGATTGCTTCCAATTTTTCGCATTATCCTTTAGCATCTCCAGAACTTAAGATTGGGTGTGCTTTTCTGTGATAACTTTTATTCCTTCTCAGTTCCCTCCATACAAGTAAATTATCTTCCAAGCTTTGCCCTCTACCAACATCTGGTTTTCCTTGAGTTTATTATTGTCATGGTTTGAGCCCACCCAGCTGGCAACAAAGCAGCCAGCAGCTGCTTGCTCACTCCTACCCCACTCCAGTGGGATGGGGAGGAGAAAATACAACAAAAGGCTCAAAGGTGGAGACAAAGGACAGGGACTAACCTATCAAGGTCATGGGCAAAAGACAGACTTGACTTGTGCAAACAATCAATTTAATTTAAACAAAGTCACCACCAATTTACCAATTGAATCAGAGTAGGACAATGATAAAACCAACTGAATCTTAAATACATCCTTCCCTCACCTGTCCCTTCTTCCCAGGCCTAGCTCTGCTACCTCCTTCCCCACCAGTGGCACAGTGGGGCAAGGAATGGGGGTTGTGGTGAGTCTTAAGTCTGTTCCGTGTTATTTCTGCTGCTCCTTCTTCCTCAGGGAGAAAACTCCACAGTCCTCCCCTTGTTGGGGGTTAGATTTGTTTTCAGTTGGTTCCTTTTCACCGGTAGAATTTTGTCCCATAAGTTACTAGGATACAAAT